>OZ025258.1:18690746-18777518 GCA_964019135.1 Arenicola marina | reverse complement strand
AGGGCACTATTGTGTAGGGCACTATTGTGTAGGGCACTATTGTGTAGGACACTATTGTGTAGGGCACTATTGTGTAGGGCACTATTGTGTAGGGCACTATTGTGTAGGGCACTATTGTGTAGGGGACTATTGTGTAGGGCACTATTGTGTAGGACACTATTGTGTAGGGCACTATTGTGTAGGGCACTATTGTGTAGGCACTATTGTTTGGAGCACTATTGAGTAGGCAAATATTGTGTAGGTTACTATTGTGCAGGGCACTATTGTTTAGGGCCCTATTGCCTAGAGACTATTATGTAGTCACTATCACTGTTGTGTAAGGCACTATAATAGTGTAGGACACTATTGTTACTATTGGAGAAGGATGGATAAAGTGAGGTACTGGCTGCGGTTAAATAAATTAACCTTCTATCCTAATAAAATGAAGCTGTCTGTCCCACTATGCCGCGGCATGCAAGAGCCCATTGGCACCAGCAGCCGCCTTGAGAACCTACGCCATGAGAACCTATTAATATCCAGCCGTCGCTCTTAGATGTGTCAAAGCCGCTGGGTCCTTATCACCTTATATCCCGCGGCCTGCGGCGGGCTACCTGGCTTGGTGCCAACAGTAATAATATTTCTCCCAACGCCTTATCGCCCGAACCGTCATCAAAACAAACAAATCCCGTACAGTCTCGCGTCCACAACTTCCCATTAGTAGCAAGAGAACGAACTCTGCCCGGGGAACCTTGCCTATTTGAATTGATTTGATCTTTTTGATCTTTGATCAAATTTTACAGTATGTTTAAGCGGTCTACACGTCAATTCTATAGACCAACCAGGACGTCAGGCAGATTTGATCCATTGAAGGTAGTAGTAATACGTTAAATGACGAACAACGGACGGGAAACAGCCCCTTTTTTAACTCAATCAACCCTTTTTTTTTACTCAATCAATGTATGAGCTTGGGCCTTAGTTTTACTGGACTGATATTCGTTTATATCGTGCTTTAGCCGCAATTTGAGTATTCTGTACTGGATGCACAATAATTGCACAGAGTTTAAATATCCTTAACATGTATGTCCCGTTATTCCGTAGCTCCCGGTCTCAATTTACGTCAATATGATTATCGATATTATTTCTGCCCAATGTCTACCTTCTGCCTGCTACTATTTGACGTATAAAACAAAATACTGTCATACTGTTATTTCTTTCGCTTACTACTACGGACGCTAGACGTCTAGTAAACATTAAAAGACAAAGTACATGATATTTAAGTCGGCCAAAAAGAACTTCATCATTGTCCTGAGATTAGTCTTGCAGGAGAGACAATTATGCAAGTATCAAGTCTGAAATTCTTAGGAGTTCAAATAGTTGCTAATTTAACATGGATTGAACATATCCAATATATTAAGGGAAAGGTTGCTCGGGGAATAGGTATATTGACGAAAGCAAGAAAGGTGTTAAACAGCCACACTCTACGCACCTTATACTCCAGTTTTATTTATCCTTACCTTGACTATGCCAACGAAGTTTGGGGCGGTACATGTCATAAATATTTAAAACCTTATATTACGTTGCAGAAAAGAGCCGTTATAATAATATCGGGTGTACCAAGGCTCTCATGCACACAAAACCACTCTTCTTAAAGAATAATTTGATACCAATCGTTTATCTAAATAAATATAAAATAGTTATAACTATGTATAATTACTACCAAGGTACAATTCCCAGGACTATCGCTGATATATTTACTCCAACGTCGCAAGTACACAGTTACAATACAAGGGCGTCTACTCATCTGCGGGTACATAAACCAAAGACTACTTTATCTGAGAAGGGAATCCGAACCACCGGTCCCAGGATATTTAATAAATGGCTAAAAAAAGGTTAATTTTTGCACCTTAAAATATATATTTAAGAAAGAAGCTAAACGTATCATATTAAACACGTTCGTCGTTGAATAGACTTTGCCTTTATACGTGTCATCTTAGTTGTGCTAGACGTTATGTAACATTCAATGGCTCACATACTTTTATGTTTATTTATTTAACTTTTGACTGTTCTTTTATCGCCTTTCTTTCTCTGTTAGCTTGCTTGCAAATGATTTTCAGAAAACCCGTTACCAAATACGAGCGAATAAGCCTTTGGCCACTGCTCTTGTCGCTATAAATGTCTTGTAAAAATGTACTGATTGAATATAATTTGTTGGCAATAAACTGATTATTAAGACACCATTGTGTGCGGTAATGTTGAGTATTTTGCGCCGGGAACTTCCTGCATGTTTCCTCTGTGCAGTGCAAGACACTAATTGTGCATAGCAAAAACCGATCATTTCCTCATATTACTTGTACGATAGCATTTCCGACGATACCCGATTTGCCGATCAATAGGTCGCGGGTTCGCACCCTGGCACAGCACCCTCTGGTGCACGCTTCCCCAAACCTCATTGTGGGGCCGGCCCGGTAGCTCAGTGGGCTGGAGCGCTCGCATTGAGTGCTCTGGTCACCTGAGAGTCTAACGGCACGTGGGTCGGTGGTTCGAGCCCTGCTGTGGCCATGTCTGTGTGGTCGCAGGATAAAGATCCCATGTCTTTCTTCGTAAAGAGTAGGGGGTTACCCCCGGGGACATGGCTCCATTCTCCCTTCCTTCTCCCATTGACGCGATATGACCAAAAGTGGTTAAAGCGTACTGAATATACAACCAACCAACCAAACCTCATTTCATTATCGGGCGACCGATACATGTACACAAAAGTGGCCTAAAACACCCAATGTTTTTTTTCCGTTCGGACTACCCCGAATGTCCTCTATGGACGTACACCCCACACACTGTGGACGTACACCCCACACACTGTGGACGTACACCCCACACACTGTGGACGTACACCCCACACACTGTGGAAGTACACCCACACACTGTGGACGTACATCTCGTTGGGAGACCGCACACACCACATATCCCAGTACGGTGGGCTACTAAGAAACATCACCAGCTCCTTATTTATCACGTACTACATTTCCCACCACATCCTCCCGAGGCCGTTGAACTCTCCCCGTAAACGAACGTGCATGATACCAACGGAGGGATGTATATCTGCGCGGCCTCCATCATTGGGTCTCAATGGGCGCGCAATGTTTTTGTTCCCGGAGCCAGATAGAAACGAGGCTGTTCCGAACCCTGGTTTCCCGTCGTACGAGCGAGCCGTAAACCTCTAACGGGAAGCACTTCGATCTCTCCCTCTGTCGCCACCCCCCCCCCCCCCCTCCCCTCCCATGCATCCACCCAGCGGCGGGTTTCGCTTGAGCGAACCGAACACGCGTGGTTGAGGAATGTCCATGTTTCCGCTTCCGGGCGCAATCTTCGCTGTTACTCAAGACTAAAACAATGCAAAACACCGATGAAAGCTATCCATCATTTTCTGGTGGTAAAATACGCCGCTCACGAACTGCGCGAGCCGTCTTCCCTGGCTTCCACACCCCCACCCACAACTGCAACCCCGCCCCCGCCCCACCCCATCCCGCCTCCTCTTGCTTCCCCCCTCTCCCCCGACCCCACGAGGAAGAACCGCATCTTTCAAGCAGCTAGTCCCAAACCCCAGATCTCCACAGCTCCCCTCCCCCTCAACCACACTCAACCACACACCGCCACCACTTAGCCCCCCCCCCCTTCCCCCAACCACCACTATCCTCTAACCGGCCCACCACCCCTAGAATCTTTCAACCACTACACCCCCACCTCCACCCCCACCACCACCCCCTCCAGCCACCCACGCGCAGCACCCTCCTCACCGACACAAAAGTTAGACCCAAGTTTTGTTTTGAACCAGGGTGGGGGGAGGTGGGGGGGGGGTAGGGCAGGTTGGGGGAGGTGGGAGGGGTAGGGCAGGGTGGGGGGAGGTGGGAGGGGTAGGGCAGGGTGGGGGGGGAGGTGGGAGGTGCGGGCGGAGGTGGGAGGTGCGGGCGGAGGTGGGAGGTGCGGGCGGAGGTGGGAGGTGCGGGCGGAGGTTTCTTTCCCTCGTTTCAGACGGTCGCGTGCGTGAGTCGCGTGCGGGAGCCGCCGGCGCCAGGGGCAACAGACATAAGTAAGTGTTCCGGATTAAAGCCGAAGAGAGGTTGGGAGGAGGAGGAAAGGCCGGTAGGGGGAGCGGGGGTCGGTGCGGCACCAAGACGGATGTCCTCGTCCGGCGGACTCATCACGTCAGCAGGGAGGGCGGTGGGTGGCGGCTTCAGTTTGATCATCCTCTCAATGATGAAGGCACCCAGAGGCAGCCAGGACAACGACTTGATGGAGGTGCAGGGCGGGGGTGTGGACGGGTGTAAGGGGAGGGGTGTGGGGGAGGGGTGCGAATAGTTGTCGTGGGAGGGATGGGGGTGTGGGGGGAGGAGTGTGGATGGGTGTGGGGCGTTTGGGGAGAGGGGTGTGGATGGGTGAGGATGGTGTGGAGGGAGGGGAGTGGGGGAGGGGTGTGGGGAGAGAGGTGTGGGGGGAGGGGTCTGAGGGGAGGTGGGTGAGAGAGTGGAGGTGGGAGCATGGGAGGAGAGGGGCGGTGGGGGGGGGGGGGCGTGGAGGCTTGGCCGCCGGGACTAATAATTGTCTGTTTAGTACTTCTCTGAGCAGTTAAGTCTCTGATTATATCTTCTCACTGAATCTGTTACACGTTCATCAAAGTGTCAGTGAAACTTTCTGTCGTACGTACTCCACGAAGACCTCCCGGGTGGGGCCATGAATCGGGGCAGCCAGTGGGTTGTAACACCAACCAGCCTTTATGTTAATTCTTTGGTAGGGCCCGCCATGGCTGTCTGTACAAGCGCTTCCTAGTCGGCCTCCGGGCGCCGTTGCCTGCGCAGAGCACTTCCGGTTGTCTTGACCTGCGCAAGGCCGACTTCTAATTGTCTTTACCTCCCGGGGAGGTATCTCAAGGTGATTGGCTGCCGGGGACGTGCCGCTGGAAAGGGTGTCATTTTGGTACGCCAATGGGCCCTAAATCCCTTTTGGCTGCATGGGTCTACTTTGGGGGGCGGTTGGTACGCCCATTGGTCCGCTCCATTTTCAAGCTGGAAAGGGGCCGATCCGAAGGAGTTTCGTCATAGTAGATTTTGCCAAAGTCGTGCAGCTGTCTCAGCTTGTACGTGGTTGGGCCCAAATTTTACACAGTTCTTCGTACTTGGATAGGTAAGATTTTGGGGCTCCCAGGCACCGCCTTATAGATTTTTTGTATCTAGTTACCCCATTGCCCCCGGGCTTTACCTACGCACAATTTCCAGTTATCCTTACCTGCGCAGAGCCGACTTCCGGTTGCCGTTGCCTGCGCAAAGCCGACTTCTAGCTGCCGTTACCTGCGCGGAGCCGACTTTCGGTTGCCGTCGCCTGCGCAGAGCTGACTTCCGGTTGCCGTTACCTGCGCAGAGCCGACTTCCGGTTGCCGTTACCTGCGCAGAGCCGACTTCCGGTTGCCGTTACCTGCGCAGAACCGACTTTCGCTGGCCGTTACCTGCGCAGATACTGCTCCATTAGCAGAGGTGGATCGTGATTGTTTAAAACCGCGCGACTGACTCTGCGATTAAATATTTTACTGCAGGTAGCACAAACCGCTTCGACGTAACCTCCATAACACAAAGGCGAGGTTTACATAGGAGTGAAGGCGGCGGGTAGAGGAGATAAAGCGCTTCAGGGGTGAGGTCACGGCGCTTCCGAGCTGGGCTCTCTTGGGTATCTGAGTCCTGCAGCTGTGAAAGATGAAGCCATGGTAGGCCCACGTCGATCAACCAGCGATCCAAAGCCCCGTCACCCTTCCACCCTCACCCCGCTACCAGCACCCCCCTCCCTCCCCGCCTCCATCACCAGCACCCCCTTTCCTCCCCACCCACCCCGCCACCACCCCGCCTCCCTGCCCCAACCAGCACCCCATCCCCCCGCCCGCCGCCAACACCCCGTCACTGAAGGATGTTCTCATCAACCGTAAACTTTCCTTGGGAAAACAAATCCTACACAGCGTGGTTGCCAGGCCATTTATTTTGCTACAGATGATTAGGTTTCCCGGGGGAAAGATTGGGAGATAGTAATCTTCCCTGTGGGGGTGTTGGTGGGGACGGGTTCTCCCCCCGGCCGCCAGGAGGCGTGCGGCTGGCGACGAAGACGGCAGGACGGTACAGGACTGAACGCTATCCAAAATGTCTCTCTCTCTCCCTCTGCTGCCGGCACACGGCGCCTATACAGGAAAAATGTAAAACTAGGCCCATCACCCCGACAAAACCAGATCGTAGTTACCCCCCCCGCCCACACCCCCCACGTCCAGCCCTCACACCCCTCGTCCAGCCCTCACCCCCCTACAGAGCAATCACCCCGTTTCAAACCGAAGGGAAAACGTGAAAGCTGATTGACGGCAGACAGGTGTGTGTGCACGTTGCTCGGAGCGTTGTGGCCACCCCCCGAGGCGAACAAAGCACTGGGTTGCCGCTGCCACGGTATCGGCGGCCTCACCTGTCTCACTGGGAGCAGGTTGGTATGGTGGTGCGGACCCAGGTCGTGCAGGCCCCAGCGTGTCGTGTCGCAGTGTAATGCCATGTAACATCCGCATCCAGGGAGGGTGGCCAAGTAGTTAATGAAGCATGTGTTCGTTACTAGGGTTACAGTGTGTGAATGTGACGTACGTACGTGTGACGTATGACAAAAGCCACACCACGCCATAACCACACCACAACCGTACGGCACACATCACACGCATACACCACAACCACAAAACACAACCACACCCAAACCGTACCTCCACCACAACCACAACCACAAAACACAACCACACCCAAACCGTACCTCCACCACAACCACACAACACAACCACACCCAAACCGTACCACAACCACAAAACACAACCACACCCAAACCGTACCTCCACTACAACCACAAAACACAACCACACCCACACCGTACCTCCACTACAACCACAAAACACAACCACACCCAAACCGTACCTCCACTACAACCACACCCAAACCGTACCTCCACCACAAAACACAACCACACCCACACCGTACCTCCACTACAACCACAAAACACAACCACACCCAAACCGTACCTCCACTACAACCACAAAACACCACCACACCCAAACCGTACTTCCACCACAAAACACAACCACACCCAAACCGCACCTCCACCACAACTACTCCACAACGTTACCACACTACAAAACACCACCACACCCACCCCACACCTCCCCCACAACTGCACAACAAACACACCACAACTACGCGGTAGTGATACCACACCACGACCATACCTCAGCCACATCACATGCATACCACACCACGACCATACCTCAGCCACATCACATGCATACCACACCACGACCATACCTCAGCCACATCACATGCATACCACACCACGACCATACCTCAGCCACATCACATGCATACCACACCACGACCATACCTCAGCCACATCACATGCATACCACACCACGACCATACCTCAGCCACATCACATGCATACCACACCACGACCATACCTCAGCCACATCACATGCATACCACACCACGACCATACCTCAGCCACATCACATGCATACCACACCACGACCATACCTCAGCCACATCACATGCATACCACACCACGACCATACCTCAGCCACATCACATGCATACCACACCACGACCATACCTCAGCCACATCACATGCATACCACACCACGACCATACCTCAGCCACATCACATGCATACCACACCACGACCATACCTCAGCCACATCACATGCATACCACACCACGACCATACCTCAGCCATATCACATGCATACCACACCACGACCATACCTCAGCCACATCACATGCATACCACACCACGACCATACCTCAGCCACATCACATGCATACCACACCACGACCATACCTCAGCCACATCACATGCATACCACACCACGACCATACCTCAGCCACATCACATGCATACCACACCACGACCATACCTCAGCCACATCACATGCATACCACACCACGACCATACCTCAGCCACATCACATGCATACCACACCACGACCATACCTCAGCCACATCACATGCATACCACACCACGACCATACCTCAGCCATATCACATGCATACCACACCACGACCATACCTCAGCCATATCACATGCATACCACACCACGACCATACCTCAGCCACATCACATGCATACCACACCACGACCATACCTCAGCCACATCACATGCATACCACACCACGACCATACCTCAGCCATATCACATGCATACCACACCACGACCATACCTCAGCCATATCACATGCATACCACACCACGACCATACCTCAGCCACATCACATGCATACCACACCACGACCATACCTCAGCCACATCACATGCATACCACACCACGACCATACCTCAGCCACATCACATGCATACCACACCACGACCATACCTCAGCCACATCACATGCATACCACACCACGACCATACCTCAGCCACATCACATGCATACCACACCACGACCATACCTCAGCCACATCACATGCATACCACACCACGACCATACCTCAGCCACATCACATGCATACCACACCACGACCATACCTCAGCCACATCACATGCATACCACACCACGACCATACCTCAGCCACATCACATGCATACCACACCACGACCATACCTCAGCCATATCACATGCATACCACACCACGACCATACCTCAGCCACATCACATGCATACCACACCACGACCATACCTCAGCCACATCACATGCATACCACACCACGACCATACCTCAGCCACATCACATGCATACCACACCACGACCATACCTCAGCCACATCACATGCATACCACACCACGACCATACCTCAGCCACATCACATGCATACCACACCACGACCATACCTCAGCCATATCACATGCATACCACACCACGACCATACCTCAGCCATATCACATGCATACCACACCACGACCATACCTCAGCCACATCACATGCATACCACACCACGACCATACCTCAGCCACATCACATGCATACCACACCACGACCATACCTCAGCCACATCACATGCATACCACACCACGACCATACCTCAGCCACATCACATGCATACCACACCACGACCATACCTCAGCCACATCACATGCATACCACACCACGACCATACCTCAGCCACATCACATGCATACCACACCACGACCATACCTCAGCCACATCACATGCATACCACACCACGACCATACCTCAGCCATATCACATGCATACCACACCACGACCATACCTCAGCCACATCACATGCATACCACACCACGACCATACCTCAGCCACATCACATGCATACCACACCACGACCATACCTCAGCCACATCACATGCATACCACACCACGACCATACCTCAGCCACATCACATGCATACCACACCACGACCATACCTCAGCCACATCACATGCATACCACACCACGACCATACCTCAGCCACATCACATGCATACCACACCACGACCATACCTCAGCCATATCACATGCATACCACACCACGACCATACCTCAGCCATATCACATGCATACCACACCACGACCATACCTCAGCCACATCACATGCATACCACACCACGACCATACCTCAGCCACATCACATGCATACCACACCACGACCATACCTCAGCCACATCACATGCATACCACACCACGACCATACCTCAGCCACATCACATGCATACCACACCACGACCATACCTCAGCCACATCACATGCATACCACACCACGACCATACCTCAGCCACATCACATGCATACCACACCACGACCATACCTCAGCCATATCACATGCATACCACACCACGACCATACCTCAGCCATATCACATGCATACCACACCACGACCATACCTCAGCCACATCACATGCATACCACACCACGACCATACCTCAGCCACATCACATGCATACCACACCACGACCATACCTCAGCCATATCACATGCATACCACACCACGACCATACCTCAGCCACATCACATGCATACCACACCACGACCATACCTTAGCCACATCACATGCATACCACACCAGAACCACCACTCATCGAACAAAACATCCACCATGCCATTATCTGGCCGCTATCGAATGTCACCGACATGTTGCATCCCCGGAAGACACGCATGCCCCCCCCCACCCCCTCCCCGCCCCCACCCCACTACATATGCCAGAGCCGTCGATACTGCTTTCATACTGAAGAAACCCGCACACACCTAAACATTAACATCCCTCGTTTATTTCAAGATGTGAAGTTTTGTATAACTGGACCGACGCAGCCTAACACCTGTAGCTGCCAGCAAGCAAACAGCCCTCCCCGTCCAAACCAACCGCTTCTCCAGAGTACAAAGACCACGCCGGACTGTAACATCGGATAATGTACGCATTGGACCCCCCTCCCCCCCCCCCCCGCTCCCCAACCCCTTCTTCCCGTCCCGCTTAAAGACGTCTAAGATTAGATACAATACCATAAACTTGTACACAATTGTCAACAGACCCTTTGAAGTAAGCGACATGATATAACATGGCATAACATGGCATGGCAACGTAGATGCTGAGGGTTTCGTGCAGCGGTAAACTGTCCGTATTAACTGTACTTCCGGCCAACGGCTTTCTATGCGTTATATGGACAGTTTTGCATTCATTAGCAGTTTAGAAAAATATTCATCAATGCCAGATACAACCAATGACTTGGGGTATAATATTCTCACGGAGAAACGTATCCGTTCAATGAAAGAGCAAGCAGTCAGAGAAAGAAGACGTTGAGTAATTACATAAAAAAATATAAACAGATTTTAATCTGGCTATGGGAAAACAGACCAAGTCTCTTACACAGGCATCTGCTTGCGTGGATACGTTTGCTAATTAATATGTTAGCAAAATACAACCCCTTATGCTAAATACAGGATTAAAAAAATGTTCTTTACTTGGAATGAAAAGTAACAAAAGACACAAAAAGAATGCAATATAATTTGGAACAGAGTAGCTATCGCGTTTATGGGACATCGACAGGAAAGGAACATTTCTTTCATACCTATTTCCGCATTATCGACAATAGTAACGTCAGGTGACTGATTGTGAGCCGCAGTACAACGATTACAGTGAGAACAATAAGTCAATGACGTCACCAAACCGACGACTGCGCGTGGACCCCGTCGCCGCTCTATTAGGCCACGTGGTCTGGAAACAGGGCCACAGGGACTATTTTTCAGGGGACGCGGCAGCGGCGTCCTGTGCCCTCTGGGTGACCTTGTCGCTTGATGGATGGTTGTTCGACACTGAGGTCAGACTGAGATTGAGTTCAGACAATAGAAATGGTTCAGACACTACGATGAGGTCAGACAATAGAGTGAGGCCAGACAATACGGTGACGTCAGACAATATGGTGAGGTCAGACAATACGGTCAGGTCAGACAATGCGGTGAGGTCAGACAATACGGTGAGGTCAGACGATACGGTGACGTCAGACAATATGGTGAGGTCAGACAATACGGTCAGGTCAGACAATACGGTGAGATCAGAGGCCAGACAATACGGTGAAGTCAGAGGTCAGACAATACGGTGAAGTCAGAGGTCAGACAATACGGTGAAGTCAGAGGTCAGACAATACGGTGAAGTCAGAGGTCAGACAATACGGTGAAGTCAGAGGTCAGACAATACGGTGAAGTCAGAGGTCAAACAATACGGTGAAGTCAGAGGTCAGACAATACGGTGAAGTCAGAGGTCAGACAATACGGTGAGGTCAGAGGTCAGACAATACGGTGAAGTCAGAGGCCAGACAATACAGTGAAGTCAGAGGCCAGACAATACGGTGAGGTCAGAGGTCAGACAATACGGTGAAGTCAGAGGTCAGACAATACGGTGAAGTCAGAGGTCAGACAATACGGTGAAGTCAGAGGTCAGACAATACGGTGAAGTCAGAGGTCAGACAATACGGTGAAGTCAGAGGTCAGACAATACGGTGAAGTCAGAGGCCAGACAATACGGTGAGGTCAGAGGTCAGACAATACGGTGAAGTCAGAGGCCAGACAATACGGTGAAGTCAGAGGTCAGACAATACGGTGAAGTCAGAGGTCAGACAATACGGTGAAGTCAGAGGTCAGACAATACGGTGAGGTCAGAGGTCAGACAATACGGTGAGGTCAGAGGTCAGACAATACGGTGAAGTCAGAGGCCAGACAATACGGTGAAGTCAGAGGCCAGACAATACGGTGAGGTCAGAGGTCAGACAATACGGTGAAGTCAGATGTCAGACAATACGGTGAAGTCAGAGGTCAGACAATACGGTGAAGTCAGAGGTCAGACAATACGGTGAAGTCAGAGGCCAGACAATACGGTGAAGTCAGAGGTCAGACAATACGGTGAAGTCAGAGGTCAGACAATACGGTGAAGTCAGAGGTCAGACAATACGGTGAGGTCAGAGGTCAGACAATACGGTGAGGTCAGAGGTCAGACAATACGGTGAAGTCAGAGGCCAGACAATACGGTGAAGTCAGAGGCCAGACAATACGGTGAGGTCAGAGGTCAGACAATACGGTGAAGTCAGATGTCAGACAATACGGTGAAGTCAGAGGTCAGACAATACGGTGAAGTCAGAGGTCAGACAATACGGTGAAGTCAGAGGCCAGACAATACGGTGAGGTCAGAGGTCAGACAATACGGTGAAGTCAGAGGCCAGACAATACGGTGAAGTCAGAGGCCAGACAATACGGTGAAGTCAGAGGTCAGACAATACGGTGAAGTCAGAGGTCAGACAATACGGTGAAGTCAGAGGCCAGACAATACGGTGAAGTCAGAGGTAAGACAATACGGTGAAGTCAGAGGCCAGACAATACGGTGAAGTCAGAGGTCAGACAATACGGTGAAGTCAGAGGTCAGACAATACGGTGAAGTCAGAGGCCAGACAATACGATGAAGTCAGAGGTCAGACAATACGGTTAGGTCAGAGGTCAGACAATACGGTGAAGTCAGAGGTCAGACAATACGGTGAAGTCAGAGGTCAGACAATACGGTGAAGTCAGAGGTCAGATAATACGGTGAGGTCAGAGGCCAGACAATACGGTGAAGTCAGAGGCCAGACAATACGGTGAGGTCAGAGGTCAGACAATACGGTGAAGTCAGAGGTCAGACAATACGGTGAAGTCAGAGGTCAGACAATACGGTGAAGTCAGAGGTCAGACAATACGGTGAAGTCAGAGGTCAGACAATACGGTGAGGTCAGAGGTCAGACAATACGGTGAAGTCAGAGGCCAGACAATACGGTGAAGTCAGAGGTCAGACAATACGGTGAAGTCAGAGGTCAGACAATACGGTGAAGTCAGAGGCCAGACAATACGGTGAAGTCAGAGGTCAGACAGTACGGTGAAGTCAGAGGCCAGACAATACGGTGAAGTCAGAGGTCAGACAATACGGTGAAGTCAGAGGTCAGACAATACGGTGAGGTCAGAGGTCAGACAATACGGTGAAGTCAGAGGTCAGACAATACGGTGAAGTCAGAGACCAGACAATACGGTGAGGCCAGAGGTCAGACAATACGGTGAAGTCAGAGGTCAGACAATACGGTGAAGTCAGAGGTCAGACAATACGGTGAAGTCAGAGACCAGACATTACGGTGAGGCCAGAGGTCAGACAATACGGTGAAGTCAGAGGTCAGACAATACGGTGAAGTCAGAGGCCAGACAATACGGTGACGTCAGAGGCCAGACAATACGGTGAAGTCAGAGTTCAGACAATACGGTGAAGTCAGAGGCCAGACAATACGATGAAGTCAGAGGTCAGACAATACGGTGAGGTCAGAGGTCAGACAATACGGTGAAGTCAGAGGTCAGACAATACGGTGATGTCAGAGGTCAGACAATAAGGTGATGTCAGAGGCCAGACAATACGGTGAGGTCAGAGGTCAGACAATACGGTGAAGTCAGAGGTCAGCCAATACGGTGAAGTCAGAGGACAGACAATACGGTGAGGTCAGAGGTCAGACAATACGGTGAAGTCAGAGGTCAGACAATACGGTGAAGTCAGAGGTCAGACAATACGGTGAAGTCAGAGGTCAGACAATACGGTGAAGTCAGAGGTCAGACAATACGGTGAAGTCAGGGGTCAGACAATACGGTGAAGTCAGAGGTCAGACAATACGGTGAAGTCAGAGGTCAGACAATACGGTGAAGTCAGAGGTCAGACAATACGGTGAAGTCAGAGGTCAGACAATACGGTGAGGTCAGAGTTCAGACAATACGGTGAGGTCAGAGGCCAGACAATACTGTGAAGTCAGAGGCCAGACAATACGGTGAAGTCAGAGGCCAGACAATACGGTGAAGTCAGAGGCCAGACAATACGGTGAAGTCAGAGGCCAGACAATACGGTGAAGTCAAAGGTCAGACAATACGGTGAATTCAGAGGTCAGACAATACGGTGAGGTCAGACAATATGGTGAAGTCAGAGGCCAGACAATACGGTGAGGTCAGAGGTCAGACAATACGTTGAGGTCAGAGGTCAGACAATACGGTGATATCACAGGTCAGACAATACGGTGATATCACAGGCCAGACAAGACGGTGAGGTCACACAATAGGATGAGTTCAAAAAGCGATGGACAGCGTCTGGATAGAGAGATTTGTCTAAGTGATAATCACCCAGGTTCGAGAGCGCGTGCAGCACATCGCCTCCCATAGTTGCCAGCCAACTGAAAGCCCTGGAGCCTACTAAGACATAGCGAGGCGTTTCAGCCTTAATTTCGGACGATTAAAGGAAATTTTTAGACATGTTTTCGCCGTTCTCCCGAGGGAAATGGATGCATCACGCGGACAATAGAAGCGCGCATTAAAACGGTACCGCTTCGTTCTCCGCCGCTGGGGGAACCCGAAGCCGCGAAGAATAATAGGTTGGTGACGTCACCAAACCGCCAGCTGCGCGTGGGCCCCGTCGCCGCTCATCTAGACCGCGTGGCTTGGGAACTGGGCTAGAGGGGACTATTTTTCATGGGACGCGGCAGCGGCGTCCCGTGCCCTCTAGGTGACCTTGTCGCCTGATGGATGGCCGCTCGATGGCCGGCGTCCCGTGATGCATTGCGGGCGGGATGACGGGTCAAGTGGATCCCCGCGCGGACTTCCAAATAACTGACTTGTCTGCGGGTTGATAAATGGTGGGGTCAGGGAGGGGGGGGGGGCGGAAAGGGAGGGGAGAGGGGGTGGGGGGGTAAATACACGATAAATGTCCATTTTGTAATATCGCGGTATCACTGGTCGTCAGAAGTAGGTGCGACGGTGGCGGGGAATCAAACAAATGCCACCACTGAGTGAACACAGCGACCGGCGGGAAATGAAAATGTGGCGTCGAGCGAAGAACAGAAATCCGCAAAAAAAGAGAAAAAAAAAACAGTAGCTGCAATTATCTGCTAACTGTGAGCGACTAAGGCCGTTCGCGCTCAATTGGTATCACTCCCTCCTCCTCCCGGGTCTTCCCAGCGCTCACAATACACTCGCAATGCCACGTGGACAAAATGGTGGAAAACGTCCTCCAGCGCCCACGCACTCTCCTCACGCGATATCCACTTTGCCGCATGGGGCGCTGTAGGTCGTTCGCCATGTGATCATTTAAATCCCAAAAAGTTCTCAACGACAAATAAAAACTGTGCATTGCGCGCTGCGATGCAATTATCCAACCATATTAACCAACACACTGGGCGAAATTTCTGGCACTAGCGTCCTAGAAGTACAACCCGCATGGCCAGACGTCCTGAATTGCATTCATTGCAGTATTTTGCCCATTCCAAGGGACATAATTAATGGGCGATGCGAAGTTCTCCCGAGGCACCTCGCCTCACTCAAGCCACCCTCACTCAAGCACATCGTGACAGACCTGCCCCCCCCCCCCACTCGCGCCGCCGTCCTAAATATCAGCTCAATATATTACCCACAACCCTTTATTGTCCGGTTTTATTCCATTTTGAGGTTCTTGGGCTATCCTCTTCACCTTGTGTGAAATCCAGATACAGTCTGACAGTAATTTCCGGTGCATTCTGTATGTGAACACGTCTCAGGCGCGATATGCATCGCAAAATCATAATAAACGATCCCTTCAGCAGCGTGGTAATGTGGCGCCCCCTATCACTCATAAAATGAAACCCTGCTGATAAAATGACTCAACATGAGTCAACCACACGCGGAAGTGGTTTCAAAGCATCGCCTTTTATCATAATCAAATATTGATGGACACGTCGAGCAACACAAATCCAGATGAAAACGATACGTTTTGTCGTCGGGGTCATGCGAGTACTGTTTCGATTGTCGATAACATGTAAACCGTAAGCGATTTCCAGCACAACGGTTGATACTGGGGTGGGCAGTGTAGCCCACGTGTGGCTTAAAGACCGATTTGTCCTTTTCTACTTGGATACTCGGTGAGTGAATACAGCAATATAGACATAGAGCGCCAGTAGCCCTGTAACATGCCTATGCTTGCACGCTAGGTTAACTGGTTTACGCATGTTTCAGGGTTGGAGGGCTAGGGGTGAACCGGTTCATATATTTCATAAGGAGATGGCCAACCTGTCGTAATCCAGGTCTTCTGGCAGCAGAAGTCCTTCATCATTCAGTATCTCTCGCATCTCAGCCCTCTGGCTCTCCACAAACTGGTCGTACAGGGCTGGAACGAACAAGGACTGGTGTGATACAATGTGCCGGTCGCCATATCGGTCACACTGCGTTAATGCCAAATACACAAATATCCATTTTCTAGCACTCGATTGGTGCATATGATGAAATGAATTTTAATCTGCAATTCTAGGTAGCCATTTTCGCTGCTATACACATGGACTTGTGCCTCTGTGAAAAGAGTAAACGCTTCCTCATTGGCTGCCCGCTTGTCGCTCGCCATCTGATTGGCTGGACCAGTCACATGACCCGCGACAGGACGTAGGAAATAAGACTTATAAACGTTGAGTAATGATAATGATGGACTGTCAGGACAAAGCCTAGCGGCGTATCCCGGGGGGGGGGGGGGGGGGCAGGGGATCCTAGGCCTATAAACCTCGCTGTTTTATATGTTTGGACCGGCCATAATCTGTGTGGACCCTCCAACCCCCCCCCCCACCTGCTTTATCGGCTTCATTCTGAACAAATTTGGTACATGTAATAGACGAGGACGTTCACATTATTTTGCTTCTGGGTCCATCTTGTTCTTCTCTCACAGAGGCACATATAACTATCCATATGCACCTGACGGAACGCTCCGCGCTTTATAAACATAATTCTTCATGCAGACCCAAAATGAGAACATAATTCTGTACACGAAGATACACTGCAACACAGAGTCAACACTTTTCATTAATACCAACTAATAACTACGGAGACATGGAGTGGTTTGTTCCTCCAAACATCAGGACCTTGTATTAACGATTAGGAAAGATCCGAGAAGTTGAAATGCAAAGATTTTGTCACGAAACATCCTACAACAAAGCAAACATTTGCCAGTCAAGCAGACATAACAATTTAAGACGTATTGTGTCCCGATATACAATTAATGACACAACGAAACGCGTTGAATCGCGTACCACATCACAATCAACATTTTAGTCAATCATCTTTATTTGCAGTCCTATTAAATTAATTAACGAGTGGAGGTGAGGCAATTGGTTCCGTTGAAACGGATGTTCGGGATTCATATATAAATAACATCACCATTAAATCATCTGGTCGGTCAGTAGCACTTGTCCTGGAGTTTTTGGTTGACATTTAATACCGACGTTAAAATAAAGTGTTTTATGATCTTATTAAAAAATTAACGAGTGAGAAAACCTCATATTTGGTATTTGCCACTGACAAATTCTCGTAAAATAACAATGTTGACACCAATTTTCAAAAATAAAGTATTATATTATCTTATTATCATAAAATTAATGAGTGAGAAAAGGTCATTTTTGGTATTTGCCACTGCCAAATTCTCGTAAAATAACCATGTTGACACCAATTTTCAGAAACAGATTTAATTATACGTAAATTATACACATCAAAGAATAAACAAAACTCGATATTCGTACTTGGTTGTGTAACCCCTTAAGACCCAGTCGGGTCGCTGTGATGGGAGCCACCGAGATTCTCGCGCTCACATTGTCTTAAACGTAATTTAAAGCAGCCTACTTACATGCGCCATCTTTTAGAATCAAGACTAAAAGTGCCTCAAAATTATGATGCATATATGTTTAATATCTCGTTGAGGCTGTAAAACAACAATTTCAACATAAAACTGCGCGGACTAGTTTATCGCGCGCGGACGTCCTAGCGAGCCGCGGTCGACATCACATAGAATACCGAACAGCGAACAGGCGGGCAGGGATATAAAGCCGGCCACCAACTTCTACTGCGGTGAACAAATTTGCTTCTCTACGGATAGACCACATGCAGTCAGTATTTAAATTCAACACAAAATATACTTATTTGACACAGAGAAGAGATTGGTAATATAAGAATTACAGAAATATTGCTTTAAACGACGATTGATCAAATTCTTCACGAGATCTTAGCGTTAGAAGTACGAGAGTTTACCTTCGATGTGAACACGCTTGGCTATGACGTCATCACGTAGAGACGCGGGGAATGAGTCTGGGAAGGTCGCCAGGAGGTCAGCCACGGTAAATAACTTACCCCCCAACAGGCCCAGGGCACTGTAAGCAAACACACAATGGGGGAGGGAGGCGGAGGGTGTGTGTGTGGGGGGGGGAGGGGGGTACAACACTCATATGTTGCATATGATGAACTTAAAGGTAAAATTCCTTGTAGCCATTTCTTCACCTGTATAAACAAATTTCGACGTATGGCCTTATTTTTCTTCTGATAATTAACTAGAGAAACGTATGTGCCCTCATATGTATCATTTTAAAGAGTCTCAATATTAGCCTGAAATTTCATGACTTACTGAGAGATGCAAAAAGACATTATTATCATCGTTTCTACATAGACATGAACTGAACGCCCATAAAATGTCTTGAACATCATACCCCTCTTATAAATAATTATATTTATTTTAATAGCAGCTAAAACCAAACCAATTTCTCTGAGCCCTGTACCTGTGTTTGGCTGTATTGTTGCTAGGGTTGAGACGCATCAGTTCTCGCCACTTGCTCTCGGTCATCGTGAAGTCTCGCAGCACTCCCACCGCGTTCTCCACGTCTCTCTTCACCCTCTGCGACAACTCGTACCTCTCCCGCCGTACCAGGCCCGACTCGTACCCTGCGATACAGAATACACAACAGTAGCCAGAGTCTCATGGAATAAACTACAACAGGCGCGGATCCACGGGAAGGCGGGGGGGGGGGGGGATAGGGGACCTCCCCTCTTTTTTTTTCAATGGTAAGATGTGGACCCCACCCCCTTATGTGTAGCTGGACCCCCCATTTGTTTTGTGCCCCTCCCCCCCCCACAACCCTCTGTTGAAAACTCCCCTTTCAAATTCCGCGGATCCGCGATCTGTGGTCACAGTCACTTGGCGAAGAAATATTTCTCTGAGCAACTGATTACTGTTCAACAGTTCCCGTTAGCTTATCTTGGCATCAGCGCTCACCGCCTAATCATTAAATTCTAATCCTAAAAGACTAATAATGGTCTAAATGTTCTTGCTAACATACGATCAGGATCATTCCTTAAATTAGCATGTAAAAGACAGAGCTAAGTTAGGGATGATCACTGGAATCATTACCACGTAAATGGTTGGGAGTCTCATTACGACCCAATTAACCAATAGGGTCGTGTTCATGGGGGCCACCATTATAAATATGAATGGTGTGTACAAATGTAGCACTGTAATGATATCCTACCTGCCACCAGGGGGTAGTTTCACTAAGATCTCGTAATTTTTTTAAACTTGTATTACCGAGCCGACGAACGAAAAATTACTAATTTATCTTACATATACAATTATTGCAAACATTAATTTAAATAACATTGGTTGGAATAAAACTTGCCTGAAGTTGTGCTACGCACTGTATGCAAGCTTGTTTTGGTTGTTCGATTTGTCGTAAATTTAGCATGTTGACAAAAGACAGGCTTACAAGCTGGAGACTCTTCGTGAAACGATCCCAACGAAACGAAACTGCACGTGGCTACCTTTCGCCGTGAGTCTGGAGTCAGCGTTATCCGGCCGGAGCGACAGCCGGAACTCGGCGCGGCTCGTGAACATCCGGTACGGCTCGCTGGTGCCCTGTGACGTCAGATCGTCCACGAGGACCCCGATGTAACCCTCCGTCCGGTCCACCGTCAGCGGGGGCTCGCGTCGGCATGACAACGCCGCGTTGGCTCCGGCCAGTACACCCTGGAGGGGGGGGGGGTGTGGGGGAGGAGAAACGGAGGGGAACGGTAGGGGGCGGGGGAGGGGGAGGAAAGGGTGGAGGGTCGGGTCGGAGGGGAGATCGGGGAAAGGGGGGGAAATGAAGTGGGGATCGGGGGAGGGGAAGGAACGGGGTGGAGGTAAAAGGGGAGCAACGGGGATGGGGAGGGGAAAGGGAGGGACGGTTGGGGTGGGTGGGGAGTGGAAAAGGAGAGACGGGTTGGGGGCGGGTGGGCGGGGGGATTGGGGCGGGTGTGACGAGACAGAGGGATGAAGTTTATATGGCGTAGCGTGATTGTAAATATACACAGAGCACCTGAAGAAACTGTGAATGGCAATGAAATAGAACAGGCTACCTATGGAATGAGAGAAACTGTGATAAACAATGATCCGTCAGCTCTATATTAACATTAGTACATACGCGAGAGAAAACGAAATCAGGAAGCACTGCTTAGTCTTTAGCGCCTACTTACTGGTGCGCTACCTTAACATTGGGTGGTTAAACTGAGTAATGTTCTGGAACAACCGCCATCTTGTGAAGAAAGAAACGCAAGTAAATCTAAAACCACGTTCCCAGTTTAAAAACTTTCACGTAGAGGCAATCTTCATATTTATAAAGGGACCACCAATCGAATGCAAGGAATAAACAAATGATTGTTTTGGTGTTGAAGAGCAAACTGAAAAAGCAAACAACCAGACACCACCTACATTATCACGGGCAAATCGTTACCTAAATCGATTCGCGGTACAAGAAACATTGACATGCCTTAAAACATATATATATTACTCCATTTCACATAAATATGCTTTTTAAATCCGAATATTATTTGTAACATCGCACCTTGTATCTTCATGATACCAGAAATACACCTAACACACGGACTTATTAACTGTTACAAATATGTGGTTCATCAGTAGTAGGCAATTAAACCTTAGCGTTACGTCTGATTTATTTACAACAGTTCACAGAATATGTCATAGTGACAGTGCTTCAAAGGTAAATAACAGTGGTACATACCTGTTTATAGTTAGACATTTTGTATAGTTCGGAAGTATATATGAAGGAGAAATCTGACTTAGGTTTGGAGATAAAAACTATAATCATACCATGTTAGCAATCTACCTATTTTAATAATTACTCGTGAGCGATACGTGAGGTATTCTCAGTTACAATGGATATCGGTCACGAATGAAAACAACGCGCTTCCTCGTCTGCCATGTTAGCAGCGGACACCACGCTAGTGGCGCCCTCAATCGGTGTCCGCATGTAACTCCCGTACTCAACACACACGTTAAGACAAAAACCAAAATTCAAAGGACGCCGAATCAATATTTCCTCCGTTACATCTTACTCCGTAACGACTCTGGTTTACCGGCTTGGACACGTAGTGTCAACTATAATCCATCGGCAGAAGCAACATGATCGTTTTCTTCGTCGCGTGAATTCTTTAATTCCTACCGTGGCAGGGAGCGACGCCATCCTGTTGGCTTTGGGGCGAAATGTACATATGGTGACGCTGACCCTTTCAAACCGAGACAATAGGCGAGAACAATGGGTCTACTGGGTGAACATGGAACGCTGAGTTAGTCTCAAAACAAAACACGGCTTTGTTGGCTACAACGGTTTATAACGGCAGGCAAAGTGGACAGACACATCACGTTAATAGATTCCCCAAAACAAAAACAAGATCAACATCGAAATGATAGCTATAACAAAAACACTTAGGGATTAAACCCACCAGCCCCCTAAAACCTAATCCCATGCCGGAGAAATCCCTAAAAAAAAAAATCACAAAAACCCACATACAAAGAGATTTGAATCTCAAAGTTGAGTCGCAAATACTAAACAACACATTATTGAACGAGATAACACATTTTGAGAAAAATGAAAAAAAAAACGTACTTTTTTCGTGGAGCGGGCGCTAGTTGGCCGAGAAAGCCCGCGACGCGCCCGGACCCAGGCCGTGTCTGGTGGCTATATGGAAGGCAGTTCGATATAACCACGGAGGGAGGGCACCCCAGAGACGACAATAAAGGAGCCTCCCGAAGTCTCTCCGCGTTAGGCTGAGAAAGAGACCCCCATCACCCCCCCCCCCCACCCCCCCACCACCCACCGATGTCTACGAGTCCCCGGTGGACAATACTGCCAATAGCTGACGAGAAGAACACGACAAGCGCGCCGCTTGCGGCAAAACAAAGACCGCGAGGCAAACACGCCAAGAAACAAGTCCCTAGATGGAAGGAAACGCTGCCGATATTATTCCTAGGGAAAGGCTTAAAGAGAGAAAAAACACACAAAAACCATTGGAAAACTGATGCCAATGGTGGCGGGATGACGGGGAGTGGAGACCGGCCGGGGAGGGAGGGGGGGGGGGGGCTGAGGGGTGCCGGATTGAAGGAAGGCTTTGAGGGTCGTTAGATACATGAGGAAAAGCGATCTGCCTGAGCCGTGGTACTTCTGCGGCGTCCCAGCAATCAGGCAGCGGGCCTCACCGCAATTTGACAGTGATGTCCCTTCCTCATGCCGTCACCAGTTATGAACCCTCCGTCCGTATGCCGGGAGGGCAGGAGACGGGGTAATGGCACAACTCAATGCTAACAACCACTGCCGCAACACGCTCGCACTGTCACGATAAGCACGGGGTGAAGTAATACCCTTCATTGCCATAATAATAACTCTCCATCTGACAATAAACAGGGATGGTTGGACACTCTCCATTGCCGCAATAATGCCCCTCCATCTCACAGTAAACACAGGATGACTACACACCCTTCATTGCCACAATAATGTCCCTCCATCTCACAGTAAACACAGGATGACTGCACACCCTTCATTGCCACAATAATGCCCCTCCATCTCACAGTAAACACAGGATGACTGTGCACCATTCATTGTCACTATAATGCCCCTC
Organism: Arenicola marina; assembly: GCA_964019135.1. Classification (NCBI taxonomy): domain Eukaryota; kingdom Metazoa; phylum Annelida; class Polychaeta; family Arenicolidae; genus Arenicola; species Arenicola marina. The sequence goes on along the minus strand of OZ025258.1, from coordinate 18,754,301 downwards.
CATCGCACAATAAACATTTTCCATTGCCACAATAATGCCCCTCCATAAACAAATGCTGCAAGACTCCATACCCTCCACTGCCAGCATAATCTCATAACAAACAACTGGGTAACCCAATACCCTTCATCGCCCTAATGATTATACCCTTCAATTTATAATAAACCCGATATCACTCCTTGTCACAAGAAACGTTGGATGACTGAACACCCTCTACTGTCACAATAACGTCTTTCGCCTCCTCTGACGATAAATGTCTGGCTCTCAATACAAGTTTTACTGGACTTAAGCCACATTAAGCACCCCGGGGTTGTCGTAGGATAAACACCATATTAATAGCCTGGTACATTAAGATGTGCGTCCATACTCCGCCCTCCCTCAGCAACGTCGGCGTCATAAAAGATGGCGGAACCTCCCTCAGCAACGTCGGCGTCATAAAAGATGGCGGAACCTCCCTTAGCAACGTCGGCGTCATACAAGATGGCGGAACATCCCTTAGCAACGTCGGCGTCATAAAAGATGGCGGAATCTCGCATAGCAACGTGGGCGTCATAAAATGTGTACTTCTATAGCAACGTGAACGCTGCATCAATATAGAAACACTTGGAACCTGCCTTAACAACGAAGATGTCATTGGAACCTCCCCCAGCAACGACAAGATCGTAAAGGCCTCGAATGCATTAAAACTGACGCCAAATCTGAAGGCCGTATCGTCTTCTTACGACAACGGTCTGTTATAATATTACAGGAAACGATTATTATCCCGGCCGGTCACATTCAGTAAACATCCACGTAAAATAGTTCTGTACACTTAAAAGCATGGCACAGAGCCGATAGCACCGCCACTTCCAATAATGGAACCGAATCACTGGAGACCTATTAAAATACCCATAATTCCCTGCGTCCATTTCATGCCAAATCCCAATGTCACAACAGCATCGTGAATTTGTGCATCGCGCATTTTGCCGTTGTCACCCTGTATACATCAACGTTATTCTTGTCACCCCTGGGTATACGTCACCCGTTGCAATTTTAATGATAAAAGTAATTAGTAATAATAATATTTTTTAAGTTATCTCTAAAGCAGTTCTACGATATGTCCCTACGCATTTACGCCAGTAAATAGAGTATAACTGTATGTACACGTGTCCTGCATTACAGCCATGAGTATCGTGTCACAGTCTCAAGAACACAAAGCCAAATTCCCAAAGGAACGTGGCAACTGATACTGTGCGATGGTAGACTAGAGGGGGGTAGATACAGTCTACTCTATACGCCACCGCGTAAGTGGGATTGGTTATTCGGCCAATACCCCCCCACCCCCCGCCCCCTCACCTTGCAGTGAGACATTTCGGTAGACCTTTCCGCAGGTCGCATAGGGCACGCAGTGGTTGGCCCGGCTGGCCGTAACCCTGGTAACGTTACCCCCTCTCCCCCTTCAGACTCACGGTGATTACATCAAGCGTTGGACGTGCTAAGAGAGAAGATGGAATAGAAGGCACGATGCGAGGAAAGGGCAATGGGGGAGTGAGGGATGGGGTGGTGGGGGGGGGGGTCGGTGAAGCAGGCCGTGGAGGCATGAGGGATGGGGGTCGGAGGGGCGAAGAAGATATTGAACGTGAATATAACCTTCAAAGATGATGTTCACGGTCAATGGTGGTTCTCTAGCCCTGCTGAGACTAGGTCACTGAGCGCCAGATCACATGGCAGACACGGCCCCACGACAGATATGTCGACCAGGAGAGGGCTAAAAGACAGATATGTCGAGCAGGAGAGGGCCATAAGACAGATATGTCGACCAGGAGAGGGCCATAAGACAGATATGTCGACCAGGAGAGGGTCATAAGACAGATATGTCGACCAGGAGAGGGCCATAAGACAGATATGTCGACCAGGAGAGGGCCAGAAGACAGATATGTCGACCAGGAGAGGGCCATAAGACAGATATGTCGACCAGGACAGGGCCCCAAGATAGATATGTCGACCAGGAGAGCGCCATAAGACAGATATGTCGACCAGGAGAGGGCCATAAGACAGATATGTCGACCAGGAGAGGGCCAGAAGACAGATATGTCGACCAGGACAGGGCCCCAAGAATATGTCGACCAGGAGAGTGCCATAAGACAGATATGTCGACCAGGAGAGGGCCATAAGACAGATATGTCGTCCAGGAGAGGGTCATAAGACAGATATGTCGACCAGGAGAGGGCCATAAGACAGATATGTCGACCAGGAGAGAGCCAGAAGACAGATATGTCGACCAGGAGAGGGCCATAAGACAGATATGTCGACCAGGACAGGGCCCCAAGATAGATATGTCGACCAGGAGAGCGCCATAAGACAGATATGTCGACCAGGAGAGCGCCATAAGACAGATATGTCGACCAGGACAGGGCCCCATGAATATGTCGACCAGGAGAGTGCCATAGGACAGATATGTCGACCAGGAGCGGGCCAGAAGACAGATATGTCGACCAGGACAGAGCCCCAAGAATATGTCGACCAGGAGAGTGCCATAAGACAAATATGTCGACCAGGAGAGGGCCATAAGACAGATATGTCGACCAGGAGAAGGTCATAAGACAGATATGTCGACCAGGAGAGGGTCATAAGACAGATATGTTGACCAGGACAGGGCCCCAAGATAGATATGTCGACCAGGAGAGCGCCATAAGACAGATATGTCGACCACGAGAGGGCCATAAGACAGATATGTCGACCAGGACAGGGCCCCAAGAATATGTCGACCAGGAGAGTGCCATAAGACAGATATGTCGACCAGGAGAGGGCCAGAAGACAGATATGTCGACCAGGACAGGGCCCCAAGAATATGTCGACCAGGAGAGTGCCATAAGACAGATATGTCGACCAGGAGAGGGCCATAAGACAGATATGTCGACCAGGAGAGGGTCATAAGACAGATATGTCGACCAGGAGAGGGCCAGAAGACCGATATGTCGACCAGGACAGGGCCATAAGACAGATATGTCGACCAGGACAGAGCCCCAAGATAGATATGTCGACCAGGAGAGCGCCATAAGACAGATATGTCGACCAGGAGAGGGCCATACGACAGATATGTCGACCAGGACAGGGCCCCAAGAATATGTCGACCAGGAGAGGGCCATAAGACAGATATGTCGACCAGGGGAGGGCCAGAAGACAGATATGTCGACCAGGACAGGGCCCCAAGAATATGTCGACCAGGAGAGTGCCACAAGACAGATATGTCGACCAGGAGAGGGCCATAAGACAGATATGTCGACCAGGAGAGGGTCATAAGACAGATATATCGACCAGGAGAGGGCCATAAGACAGATATGTCGACCAGGAGAGGGCCATAAGACAGATATGTCGACCAGGAGAGCGCCATAAGACAGATATGTCGACCAGGAGCGGGCCAGAAGACAGATATGTCGACCAGGACAGGGCCCCAAGAATATGTCGACCAGGAGAGTGCCATAAGACAGATATGTCGACCAGGAGAGGGCCATAAGACAGATATGTCGACCAGGAGAGGGTCATAAGACAGATATGTCGACCAGGAGAGTGCCACAAGACAGATATGTCGACCAGGAGAGGGCCATAAGACAGATATGTCGACCAGGAGAGGGTCATAAGACAGATATATCGACCAGGAGAGGGCCATAAGACAGATATGCCGACCAGGACAGGGCCCCAAGAATATGTCGACCAGGAGAGTGCCATAAGACAGATATGTCGACCAGGAGCGGGCCAGAAGACAGATATGTCGACCAGGACAGGGCCCCAAGAATATGTCGACCAGGAGAGTGCCATAAGACAGATATGTCGACCAGGAGAGGGCCATAAGACAGATATGTCGACCAGGAGAGGGTCATAAGACAGATATGTCGACCAGGAGAGGGCCATAAGACAGATATGTCGACCAGGAGAGGGCCAGAAGACAGATATGTCGACCAGGAGAGGGCCATAAGACATATATGTCGAACAGGACAGGGCCCCAAGATAGATATGTCGACCAGGAGAGCGCCATAAGACAGATATGTCGACCAGGAGAGGGCCATAAGACAGATATGTCGACCAGGACAGGGCCCCAAGAATATGTCGACCAGGAGAGGGCCATAAGACAGATATGTCGACCAGGAGAGGGTCAAAAGACAGATATGTCGACCAGGAGAGGGCCAGAAGACAGATATGTCGACCAGGAGAGGGCCAGAAGACCGATATGTCGACCAGGAGAGGGACCCAAGATAGATATGTTGACCAGGAGAGTGCCGGAAGACAAATATGTCGACCAGGAGAGTGCCAGAAGACAGATATGTCGACCAGGAGAGGGCCAGAAGACAGATATGTCGCTCAGGAGAGAAGATAGAAGTCAGAAGCGGGGGGTGTGGACGGGAGCGGTAGCTTGGACGGGAGCAGCATGCCCTGAGATCGGAGGTCACTGGGTCAGAGAGGTCACTGGGTCAGAGAGAGAGAGATGGAGACTAATCAAGTTAGGATAACATCGTCTAACAAGACAACAGCCCTGGGCAGCTAGTATAGAGGGAGAGAGAGGCGGTCATACACGCTGCTGGGTGCCCGGGGATGGCATTAGGGGAAGAGGGGTGGAGGAGGGGAGGGGGGAGGGGACGGGCGCTGGAGGGGGGGGGGGGCATATACTCCCCACCCCCGGGGGTTTACTCGATTACAGGAGATCAGACACGAATGGGAGAGTTGCAGACGACAATGTCTAAGGGGTTGGGAGGAGGGGGAGGGGGGAGCGTGGTGGGGGGCAGGCGGGCGGAGAGAGGGAGACAAGAGAGCGGCAGTGATGGGGCATGACCGACGTAAGTATATTACACCAATAATTAGCCAATCACGGTGGGTGATTCCAGACTACAAGAAAACTGAAGGGACACGGCCGAGGATGGGATGAGGATGATATGGGGGCGGGGGGGTTGAAGCCCGGCGGGGTGAGGGTTGGGTGTAGAGGAAGGCATGGTTGCGATGGGGCAGTCTGCACTAGTACCGACCTACTGCAGCTGTTTGGGTGATAAACAAAACTGGCCGGTGTGAGTGGCAAACGGTTGCCGTAGACAACAACAGACACGCTCTTAATCTCCATCACAGTCAGCTTCACGTGTAAAGCCAAGGCGACTGTTTTACGGACAGAAAGTGCAAAGTGCATCACCTACATACTTACATAAGGTCACGTGATGCCTTCACGTGCCAAGTAAAGACGGTCTGCGGTTACTGTTTCAATTAGTAAACAGCTGTGTTTAGTGTATTAATCAGGAAACAGCTGTGTTTAGTGTATTAATCAGGAAACAGCTGTGTCCAGTTTATTAATCAGGAAACAGCTGTGCCTAGTAAACAGCTAGGCCCATGGTTTTAATATAAAAAACAGCTATTGCCAGTGTACTAATAAAGACAGAGCTGGGTCTAGGGCATTAATGACTAAACAGCTATGTCCAGTGTATTTATCAGGAAACAGCTGTGTCTATGACATTAATGTTTAAACAGTTGTAGTTAATTAATTAGTAAACAGCTGTGTCCAGTGTATTAGTTAACACGGTGTCCAGTGTGTAAGTTAACACGGTGTCCAGTGTGTAAGTTAACACGGTGTCCATTGTGTAAGTTAACACGGTGTCCATTGTATTAGTTAACACGGTGTCCAGTGTATAAGTTAACACGGTGTCCAGTGTGTAAGTTAACACGGTGTCCAGTGTGTAAGTTAACACGGTGTCCAGTGTGTAAGTTAACACGGTGTCCAGTGTGTAAGTTAACACGGTGTCCATTGTATTAGTTAACACGGTGTCCAGTGTGTAAGTTAACACGGTGTCCAGTGTGTAAGTTAACACGGTGTCCATTGTATTAGTTAACACGGTGTCCAGTGTGTAAGTTAACACGGTGTCCAGTGTGTAAGTTAACACGGTGTCCAGTGTGTAAGTTAACACGGTGTCCAGTCTGTAAGTTAACACGGTGTCCAGTGTGTAAGTTAACACGGTGTCCAGTGTGTAAGTTAACACGGTGTCCATTGTATTAGTTAACACGGTGTCCAGTGTGTAAGTTAACACGGTGTCCATTGTATTAGTTAACACGGTGTCCAGTGTGTAAGTTAACACGGTGTCCATTGTATTAGTTAACACGGTGTCCAGTGTATAAGTTAACACGGTGTCCAGTGTGTAAGTTAACACGGTGTCCAGTGTATAAGTTAACACGGTGTCCATTGTATTAGTTAACACGGTGTCCAGTGTATTAGTTAACACGGTGTCCATTGTATTAGTTAACACGGTGTCCAGTGTATAAGTTAACACGGTGTCCAGTGTATAAGTTAACACGGTGTCCATTGTATTAGTTAACACGGTGTCCAGTATATCGATTGGTAAACTGTGTCATTGTTTTACTGAGCAAACAGTGATCTAGGATATTAGTAGTAAGCAATTGTCTAGTATATTAGGTAGTGAACACATGACCAGTGTATTAAATAGTAAATAGTCTAGTAATTAATTGGAAAACAGTTTTCAGTGCATTACCTAGCAGTTGTAGTTGCCTCAGGTATCAAACTCCGCTAAGATCCGTTTAGCATGTCTTCACATAAACTTTCCCAGAACTCCCATACAATCTAATTATCCCCACTAATAACTATACAAAAGGGGCGCCCCAACCCGTACCCAATACGCCGCCCAAATAGGGAAAGCCAGAGATGAGTCATAATTCCTATGCATGTACCATTTCGTACCAAAATAAGAGGCGTTTGAACACATATCGGCCATGACGCACCTGTTTCGTGAATGATGAGCGGGGGATGTGTCAGTTCGTACCTGGGCGGCTGCCTCTTCGTACCCAGTGGTCCCGTTGATCTGCCCGGCCAGGAAGAGTCCCTGCACGCGGCGTGTCTCCAGGGTGACCCTCAGCTGGCGGGGGTCCACAAAGTCGTACTCCACACCGTATCCTGAGGGGGTAGTTGGGGGATGAGGTGAAGTGGGGGGGGGGGAGCGGGTGGAGGTGGAAATATTACTCTTAACTAATATTACTATTAATGTAACCAAATGGAGTTGTAATAAACCGATCCAGGCTGTCCGTCGTTCACTGACGTCGCTGATGCTTTCGTCCAATCATGTGATGAGAAAAGGTCTTGTCGGACAAGCAAGTCGGACAAACAAAGCAGCACAAAGTAGGGCCCCTGAGGGGGGGTAGCCATGTCGCGTGTCGATTTTAAGAAAAGGTCCATGTCGCGTGTCGATTTTAAGAAAAGGTCCATGTCGCGTGTCGATTTTAAGAAAAATTCCATGTCGCGTGTCGCTAAGTCTTATGTCGCATGTCGATTCTAAGACAACCCCAATGTCGCGTTGTCGATTTTAAAAATCGCCCGTGTCGCCGTGTCGAAAAAGCCCCTATGGGGCCCTAAAGTGTCATTTTCTTGTCAGTTTCAGAGATGAGTACCTCTCACTTGTACCTACCAACAGCTATGATTGTCAATTTCACGAGTAAGGTAAAGGGACTCCAGCGTGGGCGGGGCTTATTGTCGGAGCCGGATCGTTCTATTTAAACAAACGAGTGAAATTGACACGTGTTAAAGCGTTCATGGTCCGTTACCATGGAGTCTAACGATGCCGCGTGACGTGCGACCTTCTGATTGGCTACCATCATTGAGAGTAGCCAATCAAATCAATCGCGGCACGCAGACGACACGCATGGACCTGGTCACCTGGCGGCAGTAGGGGTAGGCTACAGTCACGTGGTTGGGAGGCATCACCTGGCCTGACGACCTTGGCAGTCTCCAGGCCCGGGATGCAATGGACAAGCTGCTGCTGTAGCTCCTCGGGCAGTGTGCACGCCAAGCCCTGGGGGTAGACCAGCTCGCTCTCCAGACCTGGCGGGCGAAGGAACGTTGTGCTTGGTTGAGGGTGGAAGCTTTAAACTCTAATGTTACGCCAGGGATGGTGCGTCAGGACAATGAGACGGGTTACGGTGGATGGTAGTCTTTATCGTAGATGTTTCTAGGGGGTCGCACCGTACTGGTTAAGGAAAGTTGGCTGATTTAAGTAAGATGTTTTACCTCCAATGTTTCGTAGCGACAATGGGACGGGTTAAGGTGGAAATTTGCATACAAGACATTTTCGGTAGCCAGTGTGCTATCTTTATCATTACATTATCATTATACTCCTGTTAAAGGCAAATAAATTAAGAGATAGCAAATTACCGATTAAAAATATCTTTTTCAAAACCTGTTCATAACCACATACGATACGCTACATCCGAAACAAGAAACTTGCAAATTATTTGTTGGTGTTTTTTCTTTACGTTTTTGGGAGAGTCAGGGAGAGGTGGTGGTGGAGGGCACTGGGGAGCAGGCTGAGTTGCGGAGCAAAATGTACTAGGTTGGAACCCTAGCGGTTCCATCATCTGGGGCCTGTTTTGCACGTCGAACCATCTTAGTTTCCATGGAGGTTTCTTAGCGTCTCACAGCGTATAGGCGTCTTGTAAACCGAGTGTCCAGCACATGGTATACACGTGTGGGAGACTTTAGTACCGGCTCGTATTACGGCCCTCTAGGTTACTCATGTACACCGCCCCTCTTTAACTGGTCTCTCCTCTATGTCTTGCCCTGCTGTCAGCCATATAACTCAACTCGGGAATCCCCCGACTTGCCTCTGGCACCCCTTAAAGTGCAGGTGTTGTGGCTATTCGAACGGCCGCCATATCTTACACATTTCATTTACGCCACCCTCCACCCCGCCGCCCCCCACTCCCCGTAACCTCCCCCCCCCCCTCCACACACACACACCCCTGCCCATGTTACGCCAGGGATGGTGCGTCAGGACAATGAGACGGGTGACGGTGGATGGTAGTCTTTATCGTAGATGTTTCTAGGGGGTCGCACCGTACTGGTTAAGGAAAGTTGGCTGATTTAAGTAAGATGTTTTACCTCCAATGTTTCGTAGCGACAATGGGACGGGTTAAGGTGGAAATTTGCATACAAGACATTTTCGGTAGCCAGTGTGCTATCTTTATCATTACATTATCATTATACTCCTGTTAAAGGCAAATAAATTAAGAGATAGCAAATTACCGATTAAAAATATCTTTTTCAAAACCTGTTCATAACCACATACGATACGCTACATCCGAAACAAGAAACTTGCAAATTATTTGTTGGTGTTTTTTCTTTACGTTTTTGGGAGAGTCAGGGAGAGGTGGTGGTGGAGGGCACTGGGGAGCAGGCTGAGTTGCGGAGCAAAATGTACTAGGTTGGAACCCTAGCGGTTCCATCATCTGGGGCCTGTTTTGCACGTCGAACCATCTTAGTTTCCATGGAGGTTTCTTAGCGTCTCACAGCGTATAGGCGTCTTGTAAACCGAGTGTCCAGCACATGGTATACACGTGTGGGAGACTTTAGTACCGGCTCGCTTTACGGCCCTCTAGGTTACTCATGTACACCGCCCCTCTTTAACTGGTCTCTCCTCTATGTCTTGCCCTGCTGTCAGCCATATAACTCAACTCGGGAATCCCCCGACTTGCCTCTGGCACCCCTTAAAGTGCAGGTGTTGTGGCTATTCGAACGGCCGCCATATCTTACACATTTCATTTACGCCACCCTCCACCCCGCCGCCCCCCACTCCCCGTAACCTCCCCCCCCCCCCCCTCCACACACACACCCCTGCCCATGTTACGCCAGGGATGGTGCGTCAGGACAATGAGACGGGTTACGGTGGATGGTAGTCTTTATCGTAGATGTTTCTAGGGGGTCGCACCGTACTGGTTAAGGAAAGTTGGCTGATTTAAGTAAGATGTTTTACCTCCAATGTTTCGTAGCGACAATGGGACGGGTTAAGGTGGAAATTTGCATACAAGACATTTTCGGTAGCCAGTGTGCTATCTTTATCATTACATTGTCATTATACTCCTGTTAAAGGCAAATAAATTAAGAGGTAGCAAATTACCGATTAAAAATATCTTTTTCAAAACCTGTTCATAACCACATACGATACGCTACATCCGAAACAAGAAACTTGCAAATTATTTGTTGGTGTTTTTTCTTTACGTTTTTGGGAGAGTCAGGGAGAGGTGGTGGTGGAGGGCACTGGGGAGCAGGCTGAGTTGCGGAGCAAAATGTACTAGGTTGGAACCCCAGCGGTTCCATCATCTGGGGCCTGTTTTGCACGTCGAACCATCTTAGTTTCCATGGAGGTTTCTTAGCGTCTCACAGCGTATAGGCGTCTTGTAAACCGAGTGTCCAGCACATGGTATACACGTGTGGGAGACTTTAGTACCGGCTCGCTTTACGGCCCTCTAGGTTACTCATGTACACCGCCCCTCTTTAACTGGTCTCTCCTCTATGTCTTGCCCTGCTGTCAGCCATATAACTCAACTCGGGAATCCCCCGACTTGCCTCTGGCACCCCTTAAAGTGCAGGTGTTGTGGCTATTCGAACGGCCGCCATATCTTACACATTTCATTTACGCCACCCTCCACCCCGCCGCCCCCCACTCAACGTAACCTCCCCCCCCCCCCCTCCACACACACACACCCCTGCCCCCCACCCGCCCTCCCTCTCATCCCTTCCCTACATCGCCCCTCCCGTCGGTAACACACTCACTCACTCCTGTTATGACGAGGTCGGTCAAAGCCTTATTATTATAACCGGCACCCGGGGCGATCCCCTTTTATCGCCCAGCCACGCCTTCGTCGCATGACGTACGGCCGGACCACGTGTCTCGATAGGTGGCGCTTGAAATAAGGGTGGATTGGAGTTGGGGGCCGCCGCAATCTCGGCGTCTGGCAGCAACCCCTGGTGATAAAATACATCCGGGAAGAGGCTTTTAAAGCGCACTAGCGCCCAGGGCCCTCGGGGCGAAGGGGGAGGAGGGTGAGGGTGGGAGGGGGAGGGCGAAGATGGGGGAAAGGGCAGGGAAAGGCGGCGGGGTTGGCTGGGGGGTGGGGGGTGTTGGCAGCCCAGCGGGCGGATTTATTTTGATATCCATCACATAACTTATAGGCTATTTAGTGAAATAAATGAAAGTTCCTACTGCGGTTAACCATCTGAACAGGCAGCACTTGTGTGCCCAACCCCCACGCCCGGCACTCCACCCCCTCCCCCATGTGCTGATATATCCAGACTCCAGGACCTATAGCTTATCGCACGACCCGCTCCGTAACGTTGGATTTAACAAGACGAACACCGCAACAAGCGTGACGTAAGTGGGGGGGGGGGGGTGGAGACGGGGGGGGGGGCGACGGCAAGGGGGAGTGGCGGTCATAGCAAGCCCCTCAGCTCAAGCAGGCAGAGCTCAATGGCGTCGTCGCTAAGGACGAAGTTATCCACGTCATAACTCAAAACTCCCGGCCGCCTCGACACTATCACGTGACCTCGCCTGTCGATCGTAAGTCTTTGTTATAGCCAGGCGTAAGCCACACATCCTGCCGCCATTAGTCACGTGGTCTGATAGTCGCCAGCCGTAAGGGGCCAGCCAGACCGCCTTATATGGTCAACGTCCAGAGATAAGTCACGTGGTCTGAATACTTCATCAGTGGGCGAGATGTTTTTATTCTTAGAGAGATTATGTGGTTCTATGGTTTCAGTGTTAATGACGAGACACGTGTTGCGAAACTTTTAAAGTTTAAAGTACCATGGTCAGGATATTAAAGAAACAAATTAATCCAGCATACATATCACTGGTCACCTCACCCCTCCCTATTTGTTGTAAGGGACCCCCCTTTATTTCAATTCCTACCCAGTGTGGACCTCCCCCCCCGCTATCCGCTCCCCCCCCCCTCTCCACCTTTTCAAAATCTTAGGATCCATGCCAGCATTACGTCATCATACAGGTCACCCCCTCCCCCCATCCCCCCGATCGCCTTATCTACGAGCATGCCACCCCGCCCCCACCCCTACAACCCCCCCCCCCCCGTCGACCAGCGAGCATTGCTCTCGCCCCCCCCCCGGTCAGAGATCTACGGCCGCTCCTTGCACCCTCTTCCTTTATGTCCACATAAACTTGGTAAAATTGCGCCCAAATAGCGGCACGGGCCGCTGTAATTGCATCAGAAGAGACCGATTTCGACGGGGAGGGGGAGTGGGAGGGGGGAGGTCGGAAGGGGGGCACCTTAACGGGGGGTCTGCACCACAGGCGGAGGTCTGTCTTCAGCACAGTGGTCTGCCCGCGGCGGACGGGCGGCGGAGGGGGGGGGGGGGTCGGGAGCCGGAACAGCTTGTCCCTGCCACGCTGTTGCTTGACAGTAACTGTACCGTTATGTACAGCCACCACCCTAGAGACACCCACAGGCGTCCCCTCAGCCGGACAGCCAGCCTGGACGGCCAGCCAGGGCAGCGCCGACCAACGGCTTGATAATCCCACGCTGACAGACAACTGCCCCGTGGGGGTACCTCCCTCCCAGCCGCCACCGGTAGCCATGGCAGACCTGTAAGCACTAGACATCCCCCCGCCACGTTCCCGGCTGGCTATTAAGGCACTCTGTCGCGCATGGTGTCATGGGGGACATTTCCGTTAACAAGTGGAGCCCTGATTAACTACAAACATCCCCCCCCCCCTCCTGCGGGAGGTAACCCCCTACTCTTTGTGAAGAACGACATGGAACCTTCATCCTGCGACCACACAGACATGGCCTTTAACCTATGAAGGTCATGTGGCGCACCAATGGGGAAGGTCACGGGTAGAGCGGGAGCCATGTCCACGGAAGGAGGGGGGGGGGTTAACTCCCACACTCTTTGCGCAGGACGAAGGACATGAGATCATTATCCGGTAGACAATCGCGCAGTGTGGCGCGAACCCGAGAACAGTGGAAAAAAACCCACTGAGCCAACCGAGCGCGCTAACCACTAGACCATTCGGGTGTCCCCTCAAGGGCGCCGTGAACATGGAGTCGCTCCATGGTTTTGGAGTCGCTCCTTAACGGTTGAGCTGGACGAGGGTCGTGAACGACGCGACCGATGACACTGGTTGAACCCACAGTGGTGGAGTGTCATGGGCCCGCCACGTTAAACCCACTGCCGGGTATTTCTGCCTGGGTGGACAGGGATAGGCCGTTGATGCACTTCGCCCATCCGTAGCAAATAAGGGAATTTACGACTGTTCCATCTGAACGGTTCCCGATAAAACATTTTTGGTTCTTGGGCTTTTTGGGGTTTTTTTTAAGGGGGGGGGGGGTGGAGGAGGCGGGAGAGAAGTTCGCCAGGAGACCAGAACAAAGGTGCAGCGTCTGTAACAAATTGAGGGCGGTCGACGCCCGAAGAGCCTTCTACAAAAGTAATAACGCAATGGGTCCCCCCCCCAAAAAAAAACCCCACAAAAACAACTCCACCGAAGAAAAGAAAAAAAAAGTCACAAGACCTCAAGTTATAAAATGGAAAGAAAAGGATCGCCAGGGGTTGGGAAAGAAGAGTTAATGTTTGCCGAGAGAACAATGGTCACTGTTCAAAGGGGTCGAGAGGCCTGGCCCAACTGGGTCCATTAAAGTGAGATTGTGGTGTGGCCAGCGTAGTTATCAGCTGCCAGAAGCCCATACCATTAGCACCGACGGCGCGAGCCCCAGTGGCGACCCCTAGGGGGACGCCGACGCATTAGGCGTGGTGTAGCGGGGCGCGCTTGGCCGAGCAGGGTCCGTCAAGTCTCGCCAAAGTCTCGCGCGGCCTCCCCTGTCGCCTCGTGCGGCTCACTGATTCGGCTTTCTTCGGCGCGCTGATCCGATTAGCGGAACCGGGGTTGGGGGTAGGAGCGATGAATGGATGGGTCTACGGGTCCCATACCCCCTTCCTATCGTTGTGGGGGGTGACGGAAGGGGGTGAGCCAAGGACAATGGAGCCTGCACGGGTGTGTCGTGGGATGCCCTCCACTCTCACGGCCATCACCGCCACCCACATCCTGACCCCAAACCCGACCCCAACCCCCACCCCGACCGCCACCCCGACCCCGACCGCCACCCCGACCCCGACCGCCACCCCGACCCCGACGGCCACCCCGAGACCCGCATCAGCGGCCGTTCATAACGCCAGGTTGGGTGTTTTGTGTTTGCACGTGGAGAGGGTCGGCCAGCCCAAGATGATGGAATATTATCGCCTTGAGTTCCACGGACAGTCACTCTGGAGTAAAGAGAGAGAGAGAGAGAGGTCATAAGACAGTAAAGATACAGAGAGAGGTCCTAAGTAAAGATAGACAGAGACAGAGACATAGATAGAGACAGACAGACAGGTTCTAAGCAAAGAGAGACAGAGATAGAGACAGAAATAGAAAGAGCCAGAGACAGAGACAGCAACACAGACACAGAGAATGAGACAGACACAAAGAATGAGACAGACACAAAGAATGAGAAAGACACAGAGAATGAGACAGACACAAAGAATGAGACAGACACAGAGAGTGAGACATAAACACAGAGTGAGACAGAAAGACATAGAGATAGAGATAGAGATGTCCGGACCATCGGACTGAATCAACGACATAGAGAGAGACAGACAGAGACAGGTGCTAAGTAAAGAGAGATAAAGACAGAGACAGAGAGAGAGACAGAGATATAGAAAGAGCCAAAGACACAGAGACAGCAACACGGAGACCGAGCGTGAGACAGACACAGAGAGTGAGACAGACACAGAGTGAGACAGACACAAAGAATGAGACAGACAGACACAGAGAATGAGACAGACAGACACAGAGAGTGAGACAGACATAAAGAATGAGACAGACATAAAGAATGAGACAGACAGACACAGAGAGTCAGACAGACAGGCACAGAGGTAGAGACAAAGACACAGACAGAGATAGACAGGTCCGGACAATCGGCTTGAGCCAACTACAGTCGTTCAAGAACTGCATCTATCGCAGCGGTTAACACATTGTTCTCGATGGGATAAATGGATGGCCTGGCCTTCTAGGCCGCCATTTTGCACACAATGAGCCCAACAGCTCCAAGTAACCTCTGACACAATGGAATGATTGATATCACACAATTCCCTGCTTCAGCTACAGCAATGTAATATCAAGGAATGATTGATATCACACAATTGCCTGCTTCAGATGCATGAAGTGATTGATATCACACAATAACTTGCTTCAGATGCATGAAATGATTGATATTACACAATCACCTGTTTCAGATACAGCAATGTGATATCAAGGAATGATTGATATCACACAATCACTCGCCTCAGATGCATGAAGTGATTGATATCACACAATCACTTGCTTCAGATACAGAGTACTGATTGATATTACACAATCACCTGTTTCAGATACAGCAATGTGATATCAAGGAATGATTGATATCACACAATCACTTGCCTCAGATGCATGAAATGATTGATATCACACGATCACTCGCCTCAGATGCACGAAGTGATTGATATCACACAATAACTTGCCTCAGATGCATGAAATGATTGATATCACACGATCACTTGCCTCAGATGCAATGGAATGATTGACATCACACAACCCCCTGCTTCAGATGCAATGGAATGATTGACATCACACAATCCCCTGCTTCAGATGCAATGGAATGATTGATATCACACAACCCCCTGCTTCAGATGCAATGGAATGATTGACATCACACAATCCCCTGCTTCAGATGCAATGGAATGATTGATATCACACAACCCCCTGCTTCAGATGCAATGGAATGATTGACATCACACAATCCCCTGCTTCAGATGCAATGGAATGATTGATATCACACAACCCCCTGCTTCAGATGCAATGGAATGATTGACATCACACAATCCCCTGCTTCAGATGCAATGGAATGATTGACATCACACAACCCCCTGCTTCAGATGCAATGGAATGATTGACATCACACAATCCCCTGCTTCAGATGCAATGGAATGATTGATATCACACAACCCCCTGCTTCAGATGCAATGGAATGATTGACATCACACAATCCCCTGCTTCAGATGTAATGGAATGATTGATATCACACAATCCCCTGCTTCAGATGAACGCAATAGGATAAGTTGGGTGACATAGCACACTGACATATTGTGACGTCATACAGATATTACACCTACGCCACTTATTTCCCAGTTTTGACATCAAGGCATAATGAGGATCAGTTGCTATAGGCACTTTATGACGGAACAATCGTGCCAGAGCACTGTTACGTCAGTCACACTTTAACACTGATTGATGACATCGCATTACTTGTTTTGTGCTCACAATATGACATCACAGACTAGATTCTACTTTATTTGTTCTCACAATATGACGTCACGTGATACATTCTACTTGTTTTTATCCACTCTCATTGTTTTGTCCTCACAATATGACTACTTGTACGATTATCACCTATGACATCATCTCAAACATGTTCCATATATTGTTCTGACAATATGACGTCGACCAATAAATGCTCCATAAATTGTTCTTACAAATATAACGTCACTAATCCAACTTCAAGTTCAATTTACATCATCCATGACCGTTTGTTCTGAACGCAACAGTTCGGAAATTTGATACGCTTTTATGTCTACCCTTTATTAAAACTTGTTAAACCTCTAATTTACTTAGCCCAATATTATACATATATTATTCTATAAATTATTTCCTGTGCGTCTTTTGCAGTTCATGCGCCATAGAAGACGTGAGACAGATCTCTCTTCGGGATCGCTGGTGGATCCATAAGGCCAACAGAGGATTTGCTGGACCACCCACGCCGCCCCACCCCGCCCCGCTCCGCCACCGGTCGCAACCATCTCCACAGGGCGATTTGGTAGCGGTGACTGGTGACCTGGCAGTGACCTAGCATTGACCTGGCAGTAACCTAGCCGTGACCTGGCAGTGACCTGGCAGTGGCATAGCAGTGACCTGGCAGTGACCTGGCAGTGACCAGACAGTGACCTAGCAGTGACCTGGCAGTGACCTTGCAGTGACCAGGTAGTGATCTGATAGCGGTCACCTTGAGCCTCCGCGGTCCTCTCATCGAGCCAAGAGACAGGGAGGAGAGGGAGGGGAGGGGGGGGGGAGAGAGGAGGAGGAGGAGGGGAGGGGTAGGCCGTGACACATAACGAGACAGAAAGTGAAGCGAGCAGTGAGAAGAGGAGAGAGATGGAGACTGGGAGGACTGTACAGCCAGCGCCAGACACAGAGTGACAATAAAGCGAGTGAGAGAGAGATAGTCGCAGAGACGGGGAGACACAGTCAGAGACAAGACAGTCAGAAAGAGAGAGAGAGAGAGAGAGAAAGCGAGGGAGTCAAGGGTCAAAGCATCAGGGAGAGAGAGAAAGAGAGACTATTCGTAGACAGGAGGGGAGAGAGAGGAAGAGATGTAGGGAGATTCCTGGTGTGGGCGGACCCGCCTGACCGTCCAGTGGCCCCCTCTCGCCTGCGAGTGACTCTTCCCTTCCCATTCCCTTTCATTTTCCCCAGGTGCCCCGGCCATCCTGCGGACAGCCGCCGGCGCGTCCCTCGCTGACTGCCCCGGCCTACCCCCGGCCTTCCCCCGGCCTACCCCCGGCCTACCCTCGGCCTTCCCCCGGCCTACCCCCGGCCTACCCCCAGCTCGAGGGCCAGGGCTGCGCGCGGTCCCCACGCAGCACACCCACAGTCTAGTCCAGCGCGTGGCTGGATACACAGCCAGAGGCAGAGCGGAGAAAGCAAGGCTAGGCAGGGAGACAGGGACGGAGAGGCGGAGAGAGTGGGGGCGAGCAGCGTGGGAGAGAGAAGAGGGGAAGAGGCCGCCAACGGGGTAAGGAGCTACCTCAAAGTGGCACTCGGCTCAGGTCCTCTGCCCGCCGCTAGGTGGAGCACTAATCCTGCGATTCATTCATGGGCGGCGGGAGTGTTGCTTTCAGCATCCTCGCGAGCCGCCACCGGCCGCGCAGTACGATCGGGAGTAGGCAACTCACGGCCACACCAGCGCCACCATCATCATCATAATCACCACCAAGGATGCTACAGCGGCGGCTAAGACAAAATTGACATCCCACCCCATTCCCGCCTACCCTGCAGTACCCACCACCCCCAGCGCCCAGCACCTTTAGCCGTGTACTCCCAACCCCCGCAAGTAGTGATAAACAAGTTCGTTGACGGGCGCTGCAAGCACCGGAAGCGGCCTCAATCGTCCGGTGTTACTTCCGCTTTGACTGCCGCCGCCGTCGTGACGTCATCGTGACGTCATCAGACGTAAGGGGGAGGGGAGGAGACCCTCAAATCACTCGTACACACCAGACGCCGACGACACGGATACTTAGCCCACGGACTGAAGTCTCTCCGATCGACAACGGAAGGAAAGGAACAAGGGAGGGAGGAGGGGCGGGCGTGGGCAGACCAGCCGTGTGAAATGGATATCCTTCCGCACCCAGCCGTCGCCATGACGACGACGTCCGTGTGATCACACCGCCGCCGCCTCGCATCAGTCTCCGCTCGCGACAATTGACGCCAGTTTCCCTGGCATTGTCTCCCGGAAAGTTTTTCTTCGCGACAGTTGAGTGATTCATCAGGATTCTCCGCCATTGTTCACCATGGATACTACACGGCGAGACCTTTCCACCGACGGGGTCCACCAACCCACACCGCCGTGACGTCACGCTAAGGTAAGGCCCACGTCTATATCCTGGCGGTGGCGAGTACCATTGTGGCTAGGCCGTTGGGACCTCAACATTAATATTTCAGAGACCGCCCTATCAAGGAGGTTCTTAAGTCGCCAGCGTTTCTTTATTCACCGAGAAGGCTTTCCCAATTTTCTTCAATGTGAGTGAATGGGTTAAGTCGTCGGCTAATTTATGGTAGAATGGTGCCAAGGGTGCCATTCTTTTACAGAACCGTGCGTCACTGGCTGGAGGGCTCAGTTTAACTGGAAAAGACGTATCCACACACGGTTGTGCGGCGTTCCATCAGCCAGCCGTTCAGTTCGTTGGCCTAAGTATGACAGGAAATAGCCTTGCAGACTGAAAGCGCCGTTAAATATCAATCAAATCAAAGCTTAGCGAAGCGCAAATGCCATCAACGACAGAATGGACCAAGGGCATCCAATGATTCCACCACTAATTGCACCAATAATTCCATCAATAGTTGCACCCATGATTTCGCCAAAGAGTCCACTGATCTCACCAATAGGTCAGGTCAACCTATGCGTGCACCAATGATTCGAGAAAGATCCCACAAAAAAATTGCACCCATGATTGCACCAATTATTTCGCCAAAAATTGCACCAATGAATGCACCAATGGTTGCCATAATGATTACACAAATGATTGCACAAATAATTGCACCAATGCTTGCACCAATGATGGCACCAATGATTGCACCAATGGTTCCACCAATGATTGCACCAATGGTTCCACCAATGATTGCACCAATGGTTCCACCAGTGGTTCCACAAATGGTTCCACCAATGGTTCCACAAATATTACACCGTTATTGCGCCCATTCCGCCCTGTGAACACGCGCCTCTGGCATGTCACTGAGTAAAGTCCCCCAGCAGCACCCACATGGAACCGCCCCTCTCAGTTGTTTACGTTATAATCGAAAATTAAAACGGAGTACACTCACATCAGATAAAGGCGAACCCATTACGCCAGCACTGACGTCATTTCCGACGCAATGCCTTCTGGGATGATGACCTGATTAGTCTGAGCTCAGACAGAGAGGTCACGTGGCATTTCCGACGCAATGCCTTCTGGGATGATGACCTGATTAGTCTGAGCTCAGACAGAGAGGTCACGTGGCATTTCCGACGCAATGCCTTCTGGGATGATGACCTGATTAGTCTGAGCTCAGACAGAGAGATCACGTGGCATTTCCGACGCAATGCCTTCTGGGATGATGACCTGATTAGTCTGAGCTCAGACAGAGAGGTCACGTGGCATTTCCGACGCAATGCCTTCTGGGATGATGACCTGATTAGTCTGAGCTCAGACAGAGAGGTCACGTGGCATTTCCGACGCAATGCCTTCTGGGATGATGACCTGGTTAGTCTGAGCTCAGACAGAGAGGTCACGTGGCATTTCCGACGCAATGCCTTCTGGGATGATGACCTGATTAGTCTGAGCTCAGACAGAGAGGTCACGTGGCATTTCCGACGCAATGCCTTCTGGGATGATGACCTGATTAGTCTGAGCTCAGACAGAGAGGTCACGTGGCATTTCCGACGCAATGCCTTCTGGGATGATGACCTGATTAGTCTGAGCTCAGACAGAGAGGTCACGTGGCGCGGGGATCTGTAGACACGAGGGTGAGGGCACTACCGCGCAGTCTCCCAGTAAGCTCCATAGTAAAACCGAGGCTGCTAGTCTGCAGTGTGATTGGTTGGGTGGTTATTCAGGACACATTGACCACTTTTTGGTCATATCGCGTCAATGAGAGAAGGAAGGGAGAGTGGAGCCATGTCTCCGGGGGAAACCCCCTACTCTTTACGAGCAAAGACATGGGATCTTTATCCTGCGACCACACAGACATGGCCACAGCAGGGCTCGAACCACAGACCCACGTGCCGTTAGTGTCTCATGTGACCCGAGCACTCAATGCGAGCGCTCTAGCCCACTGAGCTGTCGAGCCGGCCCCTTGCTGCGGTGTGAATCTGTGACTAGGCTGGGTCTGTATTGGCGCCGATGTCTATGCAGTGTGTGGGGGTCACAAACCCCTGTGCTCTGTGCAGACAGGAGCAGATCAGCAATAACAAACAGCTGGAGCCGACATCATTCCAATTGGCTATGGATAAAGAAGGGGAGCGTCAACTTGGTAACTGTAATTAAATTGCAATTAACCGTAAAAGTGATCTCCGTACGCGCATTTCGATTGTATTTATTGGGTCTGAGAGCGAACAGGATAAACAGACCTTATTTATTGGGTCTGAGAGCGAACAGGATAAACAGACCTTATTTATTGGGTATGAGAGCGAACAGGATAAACAGACCTTATTTATTGGGTCTGAGAGCGAACAGGATAAACAGACCTTATTTATTGGGTCTGAGAGCGAACAGGATAAACAGACCTTATTTATTGGGTCTGAGAGCGAACAGGATAAACAGACCTTATTTATTGGGTCTGAGAGCGAACAGGATAAACAGACCTTATTTATTGGGTCTGAGAGCGAACAGGATAAACAGACCTTATTTATTGGGTCTGAGAGCGAACAGGATAAACAGACCTTATTTATTGGGTCTGAGAGCGAACAGGATAAACAGACCTTATTTATTGGGTCTGAGAGCGAACAAGATAAGGGCAACTTATGTGTTACATATATAGGGGATACATAGTGTGTATTGACAGCATGGGGGCCGGCTAGATAATGACACCCTATGTATTGACAGTCTGGGTGCCGGTTAGATAATGACATCCTTTGTATTGACAGCCTCGGCGCCGGCTAGATAATGACACCCTTTGCATTGACAGCCTCGGTGTCGGCTAGATAATGACACCCTTTGTATTGAGAGCCTCGGTGCCGGCTAGATAATGACACCCTTTGTATTGACAGCCTCGGAGCCGGCTAGATAATGACACCCTTTGTATTGACAGCCTCGGTGTCGGCTAGATAATGACACCCTTTGTATTGACAGCCTCGGTGTCGGCTAGATAATGACACCCTATGTATTGACAGCCTGGGCGCTGGCTAGATAATGACACCCTATGTATTGACAGCCTCGGTGTCGGCTAGATAATGACACCCTATGTATTGACAGCCTCGGTGTCGGCTAGATAATGACAGTCTATGTATTGACAGCCTCGGTGTCGGCTAGATAATGACAGTCTAGGTATTGACAGCCTGGGTGCCGGCTAGATAATGACATCCTTTGTATTGACAGCCTCGGAGCCGGCTAGATAATGACACCCTTTGTATTGATAGCCTCGGTGTCGGCTAGATAATGACACCCTTTGTATTGACAGCCTCGGTGTCGGCTAGATAATGACACCCTTTGTATTGACAGCCTCGGTGTCGGCTAGATAATGACACCCTATGTATTGACAGCCTGGGCGCTGGCTAGATAATGACACCCTATGTATTGACAGCCTCGGTGTCGGCTAGATAATGACACCCTATGTATTGACAGCCTCGGTGTCGGCTAGATAATGACAGTCTATGTATTGACAGCCTCGGTGTCGGCTAGATAATGACAGTCTATGTATTGACAGCCTGGACGCTGGCTAGATAATGACACCCTTTGTATTGACAGCCTCGGTGCCGGCTAGATAATGACACCCTTCGTATTGACAGCCTGGGTGCCGGCTAGATAATGACACCCTTTGTATTGACAGCCTCGGTGCCGGCTAGATAATGACAGCCTATGTATTGACAGCCTGGGCGCTGGCTAGACCGGCTCCTCCCATGGGATGAGATAAGACCCGATTCGTTCACAAACAGGAGGCCAGGAGATTTGCTCGTCAACCGAACAATAATGTGATTGGTCCTCCCTCTCTCCCCCTCCCTCCCCTCCCTACTTCTGCCTTTCCCTTTCTCTCTCTGCCCCCCCACCCCCCACCCTCTCTGTCTATCCACGTGGTGGCTCAGCCCGATGGCTGCCGTCAATAGCCTCACAATGGGGTGTCCGGGCGGCACGACCGTGCGACGGGTGGCTGCACAGGACAGCTGCTCGGGGGAAGGCAAAGCGCAGGGGGGAAGGAGGACGGAGGGGGAGGGGGGTGTGTATGTGTGAGGGCGGGGGGGGGGGGGGGTGGTGCGAGATTTGCCCCCAACAGTTAATGCAGCATCCCACTGTCCTATCGGTTTGTGCCCAGTTTTAAGCTTTAGCGCGTCCTGGTGGGGCTGGAGGCTGGGGCTGGGGTTAAGGGGAGGGGCGGGGAGGGGAGAGGTGGAGTGGAGGGGAGGGGCGGGGAGGGTAGGGATGGGGTTCTAGTCCTGGGGCGGCGATCAGAGTTTAGCGGAGATCTCCCACTCGCCGCTAGTGGAGGAGGTGTGCGGGCGGCAGGGTAGGTTGGTGGGAACTGGTAGGGGCAGAAGTACGGCGGAGGGGGGTGGGGGCGAGGGCGGGGAAGGGGGCGGCGAGGGGGGTGGGTGGGGGGGGTCGGCTAAGGAAGTGTGTGACAAGCGGGGGCTTTGCCTGCGGGGGTGGACCCCTGGCCCCCGCGGTGTGACGGCGGGTGGGGGCGGGATGGGGACGCCGGGCGGGGCGGGGGTGCGGGGCGGGGTGTGACGTGGACCACGTGAGCCGCCGGCCGCTGTATATATACCCTGAAGGTACGCTGACCGGAGACCTCGGCGGCCATTAATCCCAGCCTGTGACGTCCCCTCGGAGACCCGGACACCGCTTTAATAGGAGGCGGGACAGCACAGGACGCTTTGTCCGTATGAATGGGGAGGGGCTGCCGGGCGGGGGGGTGGGGGGCTCCCGGAAGGGGCGGGGGAAGGGGACCACAGGCGGGGGGGGGAGGCTCCCGGGGGGGTACCTTGTGTAGTGGTTGGCGTACTACAATGCAACAAAACTGTTCCTTTTCGACGTGAGTGAGCGATCAATAGGTCATGGGTTCGAATCCGGGTTTGGCCACCTTTTTTTGTTTCATCCATTCATCCGTTGTCGTCCCGGGAGAACCATGGGCTCAGTTGGGCCCTTGAGAGCACAAAAGCGGCATAGAACACCAATTTTTTTCTACACATGATGGACGGAAGAATGAAAGGATGGATGGATGGATGGATGGACGGAAGAAGGGAGGGAAGGGCAGATGGATATAAGGATGGGTGGCTGGATGGGTGAATGAGCGTCCCACCAACAGGACTGAGCCGGAACCTTCTGGGATACAATGATCTTGACAGATCTGTTCCATTAATCTCCTGACTCGGGTAATCAGATGCCGAGCGCCAGCATCTTAACATGGTGGCCAATGCCGCCGGCATCTTAACATGGTGGCCAATGCCGCCGGCATCTTAACATGGTGGCCAATGCCGCCGGCATCTTAACATGGTGGCTAATGCCGCCGGCATCTTAACATGGTGGCCAATGCCGCCGGCATCTTAACATGGTGGCCAATGCCGCCGGCATCTTAACATGGTGGCCAATGCCGCCGGCATCTTAACATGGTGGCCAATGCCGCCGGCATCTTAACATGGTGGCCAATGCCGCCGGCATCTTAACATGGTGGCCAATGCCGCCAGCATCTTAACATGGTGGCCAATGCCGCCAGCATCTTAACATGGTGGCCAATGCCGCCAGTATCTTAACATGGTGGCCAATGCCGCCGGCATCTTAACATGGTGGCCAATGCCGCCGGCATCTTAACATGGTGGCCAATGCCGCCGGCATCTTAACATGGTGGCTAATGCCGCCGGCATCTTAACATGGTGGCCAATGCCGCCGGCATCTTAACATGGTGGCCAATGCCGCCGGCATCTTAACATGGTGGCCAATGCCGCCGGCATCTTAACATGGTGGCCAATGCCGCCAGCATCTTAACATGGTGGCCAATGCCGCCGGCATCTTAACATGGTGGCCAATGCCGCCAGCATCTTAACATGGTGGCCAATGCCGCCGGCATCTTAACATGGTGGCCAATGCCGCCGGCATCTTAACATGGTGGCCAATGCCGCCGGCATCTTAACATGGTGGCCAATGCCGCCGGCATCTTAACATGGTGGTTAATGCCGCCGGCATCTTAACATGGTGGCCAATGCCGTAATGATACATGATTGAATTGATTGGTACTTCAAACCACTTCAGTGTACGTACATGGGTTCGTAATCTTCAAACTTTCTCCAATTTATGTATATGTATACAGATTGAATACATATTGGTTTGCGCAAGAACTCTTCCATCGGACCAGTTTACCAATTAATACCTTACTATATTGGCTTTATACGGTCATCCAGCCAATTTGTTGTGATACTATGTCACGGCCCTAATTGTAATTCACACCAAGTAGATAGACTTCTGGTCAACAGGTCGTGGGTTCGAACCCTGGTGCCTGTATCTAGGGCAAGTTTCATCCAAATCCATTTCCAAAAGCGACCTAACAGCCCCCAACAATGTGACACAACAAACGTGTGGTTACGGTTTAACTAGTCAGAGTGACTTTAGACAAACATCGTGAGCTTATTGCTGTACTTATCTGATAATATGGATAGATGCTACCTAAAAAATGCGAGCGTATATTTATTAATTCAGATATTCCGATGGGCATCTAGATTAATATTCAAAATTAATCTCACTTCGGCTTGCCATAAAGAATATCTTTGGCGGGATGACGTATACCATGCACGTGCTTGTGGCATATCATTCGGTTGCTTAGGAACTCCCATTGTGACGTCATGTGTATAACATTTATAACACAAGCAATGGCTGTTCTTCCTAATGTTAAGCTCAGCATTCCCTTCCACTTCCACACATATCTTGACCGTTCCCGACATCCACGAGTTATCGCAAACGGAAGAAGAGTTCAGAACCCCATTGAAAGCCATTGTCGATCAATTCCCCATAACAAGAAGTCTTTCACAGCCTCCGGGGAAATATGGGGGGAAAAGCCACGTGTTCGCCGGAACTAGCCTTGTGTATCACTTCCGCTGGTGGATGAGCTGAGGGGCCGGGAACCAGGCGTTTCACGTGTGTCTTGGGGAAGGGAACCAGGCAGCTCCACGTGTCTAGTGGAAGGGAACCAGACAGCGCCTCGTGTGTCTAGGGGAAGGAAACCAGGCAGCACCACGTGTCTAGGAGAAGGGAACCAGGCAGCATCATATGTGTCGTGAGGAAGGGAACCAGGCAGCACCACGTGTGTCAAGAGGAAGGGACCAGGCGTTTCACGTGTGTCTTGGGGAAGGGAACCAGGCGTTCCACGTGAATATTGGGGAAGGGAACCAGGCAGCTCCACGTGTGTCGTGAGGAAGGGAACCAGGCAGCACCACGTGTGTCTGATGGCAGGGAACCAGGCGGCTCCACGTGTGTCGTGAGGAAGGGAACCAGGCAGCACCACGTGTGGCCTGAGGAAGGGAACCTGGCAGCACCACGTGTGCCTGAGGAAGGGAACCGGGCAGCACCACGTGTGTCTGAGGGCAGGGCACCAGGCAGCACGACGTGTCTGAGGGCAGGGCACCGGGCAGCACGACGTGTGTCTGAGGGCAGGGAACCAGGCGGCTCCACGTGTCTCTGAGGACAGGGCACCAGGCAGTACCACGTGTGTCTAGGGTAAGGGAACCAGGCAGTACCACGTGTGTCTAGGGTAAGGGAACCAGGCAGTACCACGTGTGTCAGAGGGCAGGAAACCAGTGAGCTGGGAGGGGGCAGTGGTACGCCGTGAGCCTCTCGAGCACTCACCATGATAACGACATATCAGCAAGGACGCCGACGTGAAAAAACACACACAAAAACCGTCCTTTTCCACTTATCACACACTCCATGCCGTAGACAGCTGAGCGGGATGCGATCGCTGCATGCTTTGTCCGCTCAAGCAGATTTGTGTCCGGGGTGTCTAGGACTCTATTGGGATCCTATTAGGCTCACGTCAGACTGTATAAACGCATTGGATGCCTCGCTGGAAGTGGAAACAAGGGTCGCCATTGTGACAGCCTCTAAGGAGGCGAGTTGGCCAAGGACACCGGGAGCCCCGTCATTCTGTAACCGCCTGACATCAGGGGAGAGGGGGGAGGGTGTTGTGTGTACACCTAGGGCGGGGTGGGTCAGCGGGGAGGGGGGGGGGGGGGGAGAGGGGTAGCGTTAGAGTCGAGATGGCTCTAAAATGACGTCCGGAGAAACAAATGCCATTCATACATTCATTCATTCATTCATTCATTCATACATTCATTCATACATTCGCTAGGTGGCGCTCCGTCTCGCTGATCCGACCCCTGGTGGAGGATTTTAGCATCAATGGTTGAATCTTGAATACATTTTAGCATTTTATTAATTATAAAAAAAAAATCATAAACAAAATCCAAGGTCAAATATGAAGAAAAGATCACTTTCTTTCGGTGCGATGATGTGAATAAACGATTTTGCATGTTTAGGTTGTACATCCCCATCCTCTACATACAATGGCGGTGTCCTACGTGTCTACGAGGCCGGCGTTCTATGCAGCACACTGGCGGCGGCTGAAGACTCCACCCAAGTCGTTTCCTACCACTCCGGGGCAAGCTGCGTCTGTTTGCTCGGCGCACTTTGCGAGCAAGATAGCGACTGTAGCGTACGACTGAGATCTTACGTAACCACTGCTGAAGCTTACGGAAGGTGGAAAATATAGTCCGCCTTGGGACAAGAAAAGAACTAGGCTTATTCTAGCGCATCTTTACAACAATAAGGGAAAATATGTAGTACATAAGTGTGCTGGTACATTTGCAAACACAATTTCTATGAAACCTGAAAGCATTGTACATATAAGGCGCTATATTCGAAAGCCGAGAGGACTTTTTGGAAGATATAACACGGCAATAACTTGTTCTTGCGATGGATACAAGACAGTTCTGTTGAAAAGACGCATTTCGGATGTGATCACATTGGGGGACAGATACAGATGACATGATATGGGTCTCTATCGGGCTTTCACTCCCGCAGCGGGACAAAACATGCAAAATCGAAAAGAATTGTCTATTAATCCCCACTGACGCTCGATGCGAGGAACATTTTAGTCTTGATAGCGCGAGCCTAGGATTATTAAGTTTCCATACACGATATATTCAAAATATCAGCGAGGTTTTGAAACTGCAGTAGCTGTCAGACTTTGATGTCTCATTTACAGCTGTTCTCCCCTCTTGGGCAGACATGTCGCTTAAACGCTGCCTAAATGCAATAAGAAACACATTTACGTATTTACTCTTGACTGGAGTATCTGCCGGTATTCACAGTGCGCCTCCGCCAAAGGGAAGTCTTCTCGAGTCTCCTTCTCCTCTCATTAGATTTAAAAGCATTTGCTCCGCCGGAAGGAAGGCGTTTTAGTAGAACAGGGGCTTCAACGGAGGGTTGCACAGGGGTGTTAGGCCAAGGATAATCCTCCCGAAGATTCTGTGTCCCTCCCGTACGGATAAAGTGTGCACTCCAATTGAAAGCCGGCTACTCCGTATGGCGCCACGACATATATGCCGGAGGGTCAAATCATGGTAGGATATTAGGATAATATATTAACTCCGGCAGGCGGAAGGCGCCCTGTGCTAAGCGTTACCGCATCATCATCCGTTCTCCAGCCCAAATAGTCCATTTTATGCCATTCATGATGGCGTTGGCCGAAGCCTTGCAAGGTCACGGCAATACGGGGGCGATATTAGGGAATAATAGAACATTATCACAGCACACTCTCCTACTTTCCACCTCCTTCATATTTGATTTAGTTTTTTAAATCGAGGCACCCTTTATCCCGGCCGAACAGACCCATAACCATAACCATAACTATTGGGGACTCGTGGGCGATAAAACGAACGGCCAAGCGGTCTATGAGGAGAGGGAGAAAAGCCGGGTCTTCAATGGCCGTCCACACGCTCAACACATAGATATCATATCCGCATAGCTCATATAAATATAAAATTCAGAGAGACGTTATCGTATAATGTTGTAATACCATGCTGGGTCCCATTACCTTCAACATGGACCTTCAAATGGGGACCGTTACCGCCAAAAAATGTGCTTTATTGCGGAGTGCCAACGGGGATGGGGGCGGGGGGGGGGCAGGAGAGGGGGAGGGTAGGGATTGAAGCACAAGAATCTCATTTATCATGAGATAGGGGGGGGGATCTCAATGGAGGACGCGTGAGAGGGAGGCAGCGGGTGGGAGAGGGCCGTGGAGGGGGGGGGGGGGGTACATACCTTCCGGCTCCAGCCATACTTGGTGGTTTATGTGGCGGAAGCGGATCACCTTGGATTCAATGGACGGACAGTATCTGCAACAACAACAATAACAACAATAAGGCATCGACACCAAGCATCAATGTCAGCACAAACAAACGACGTCAGTCATTCAAACGGAATGAAATGAAATCATGGTGTTTTAAGCCGTGTCTGTGCACATAAAGACGAGTGAGGCAAGGAATTTCCCGGAACAATTACGTGCGGTTACAGGAAACATGTCCCATAATCACGTGCGGTTACAGGAAACATGTCCCATAATCACGTGCGCTTACAGGAAACATGCCCCATAATCACGTGCGGTTACAGGAAACATGCCCCATAATCACGTGCGGTTACAGGAAACATGCCCCATAATTACGTGCGGTTACAGGAAACATGCCCCATAATCACGTGCGCTTACAGGAAACATGCCCCATAATCACGTGCGCTTACAGGAAACATGCCCCATAATCACGTGCGCTTACAGGAAACATGCCCCATAATCACGTGCGGTTACAGGAAACATGCCCCATAATCACGTGCGGTTACAGGAAACATGCCCCATAATCACGTGCGCTTACAGGAAACATGCCCCATAATTACGTGCGGTTACAGGAAACATGCGCCATAATCACGTGCGGTTACAGGAAACATGCCCCATAATCACGTGCGGTTACAGGAAACATGCCCCATAATCACGTGCGGTTACAGGAAACATGCCCCATAATCACGTGCGCTTACAGGAAACATGCCCCATAATCACGTGCGGTTACAGGAAACATGCCCCATAATCACGTGCGGTTACAGGAAACATGCCCCATAATCACGTGCGGTTACAGGAAACATGCCCCATAATCACGTGCGCTTACAGGAAACATGCCCCATAATCACGTGCGGTTACAGGAAACATGCCCCATAATCACGTGCGCTTACAGGAAACATGCCCCATAATCACGTGCGCTTACAGGAAACATGCCCCATAATTACGTGCGGTTACAGGAAACATGCCCCATAATCACGTGCGCTTACAGGAAACATGCCCCATAATTACGTGCGGTTACAGGAAACATGCCCCATAATCACGTGCGGTTACAGGAAACATGCCCCATAATTACGTGCGGTTACAGGAAACATGCCCCATAATCACGTGCGCTTACAGGAAACATGCCCCATAATCACGTGCGGTTACAGGAAACATGCCCCATAATCACGTGCGCTTACAGGAAACATGCCCCATAATCACGTGCGGTTACAGGAAACATGCCCCATAATCACGTGCGGTTACAGGAAACATGCCCCATAATCACGTGCGCTTACAGGAAACATGCCCCATAATTACGTGCGGTTACAGGAAACATGCCCCATAATCACGTGCGCTTACAGGAAACATGCCCCATAATCACGTGCGGTTACAGGAAACATGCCCCATAATCACGTGCGCTTACAGGAAACATGCCCCATAATCACGTGCGGTTACAGGAAACATGCCCCATAATCACGCGCGGTTACACGAAACATGCCCCATAATCACGTGCGCTTACAGGAAACATGCCCCATAATCACGTGCGCTTACAGGAAACATGCCCCATAATTACGTGCGGTTACAGGAAACATGCCCCATAATCACGTGCGGTTACAGGAAACATGCCCCATAATCACGTGCGGTTACAGGAAACATGCCCCATAATCACGTGCGGTTACAGGAAACATGCCCCATAATTACGTGCGGTTACAGGAAACATGCCCCATAATCACGTGCGCTTACAGGAAACATGCCCCATAATCACGTGCGCTTACAGGAAACATGCCCCATAATTACGTGCGGTTACAGGAAACATGCCCCATAATCACGTGCGGTTACAGGAAACATGCCCCATAATTACGTGCGGTTACAGGAAACATGCCCCATAATCACGTGCGCTTACAGGAAACATGCCCCATAATTACGTGCGGTTACAGGAAACATGCCCCATAATCACGTGCGCTTACAGGAAACATGCCCCATAATCACGTGCGCTTACAGGAAACATGCCCCATAATCACGTGCGCTTACAGGAAACATGCCCCATGATCACGTGCGCTTACAGGAAACATGCCCCATAATCACGTGCGGTTACAGGAAACATGCCCCATAATCACGTGCGGTTACAGGAAACATGCCCCATAATTACGTGCGGTTACAGGAAACATGCCCCATAATCACGTGCGCTTACAGGAAACATGCCCCATAATCACGTGCGCTTACAGGAAACATGCCCCATAATCACGTGCGCTTACAGGAAACATGCCCCATAATCACGTGCGGTTACAGGAAACATGCCCCATAATCACGTGCGGTTACAGGAAACATGCCCCATAATCACGTGCGCTTACAGGAAACATGCCCCATAATTACGTGCGGTTACAGGAAACATGCGCCATAATCACGTGCGGTTACAGGAAACATGCCCCATAATCACGTGCGGTTACAGGAAACATGCCCCATAATCACGTGCGGTTACAGGAAACATGCCCCATAATCACGTGCGCTTACAGGAAACATGCCCCATAATCACGTGCGGTTACAGGAAACATGCCCCATAATCACGTGCGGTTACAGGAAACATGCCCCATAATCACGTGCGGTTACAGGAAACATGCCCCATAATCACGTGCGGTTACAGGAAACATGCCCCATAATCACGTGCGGTTACAGGAAACATGCCCCATAATTACGTGCGGTTACAGGAAACATGCCCCATAATCACGTGCGGTTACAGGAAACATGCCCCATAATTACGTGCGGTTACAGGAAACATGCCCCATAATCACGTGCGCTTACAGGAAACATGCCCCATAATCACGTGCGCTTACAGGAAACATGCCCCATAATTACGTGCGGTTACAGGAAACATGCCCCATAATCACGTGCGGTTACAGGAAACATGCCCCATAATTACGTGCGGTTACAGGAAACATGCCCCATAATCACGTGCGCTTACAGGAAACATGCCCCATAATTACGTGCGGTTACAGGAAACATGCCCCATAATCACGTGCGCTTACAGGAAACATGCCCCATAATCACGTGCGCTTACAGGAAACATGCCCCATAATCACGTGCGCTTACAGGAAACATGCCCCATGATCACGTGCGCTTACAGGAAACATGCCCCATAATCACGTGCGGTTACAGGAAACATGCCCCATAATCACGTGCGGTTACAGGAAACATGCCCCATAATTACGTGCGGTTACAGGAAACATGCCCCATAATCACGTGCGCTTACAGGAAACATGCCCCATAATCACGTGCGCTTACAGGAAACATGCCCCATAATCACGTGCGCTTACAGGAAACATGCCCCATAATCACGTGCGGTTACAGGAAACATGCCCCATAATCACGTGCGGTTACAGGAAACATGCCCCATAATCACGTGCGCTTACAGGAAACATGCCCCATAATTACGTGCGGTTACAGGAAACATGCGCCATAATCACGTGCGGTTACAGGAAACATGCCCCATAATCACGTGCGGTTACAGGAAACATGCCCCATAATCACGTGCGGTTACAGGAAACATGCCCCATAATCACGTGCGCTTACAGGAAACATGCCCCATAATCACGTGCGGTTACAGGAAACATGCCCCATAATCACGTGCGGTTACAGGAAACATGCCCCATAATCACGTGCGGTTACAGGAAACATGCCCCATAATCACGTGCGGTTACAGGAAACATGCCCCATAATCACGTGCGGTTACAGGAAACATGCCCCATAATCACGTGCGCTTACAGGAAACATGCCCCATAATCACGTGCGGTTACAGGAAACATGCCCCATAATCACGTGCGCTTACAGGAAACATGCCCCATAATCACGTGCCAGGGTTAAACGGCATCTGAAATTTAAAAAAAATAAACCAACGCTTTATCAAATACCTTCCCCGCATAATGGCATTAAGAAAAACACTCCCATATGTATTAACCAATCGCAAGAGAATTAAAACATCCACTCGGAGCTGGTTGGATCGTTGCTTACAACTTGACCTGTAAATAGGTCAGGTCATAGAAAGCGGAAGGGATCGGTGCAAAGGTCATAGCGCTTCCCCCATCAACGTCTTGCCCATAAGCCGATCAGGGCACACATGGAAGTAGGACATAGTGCACGGCTAGATACAAAAACAATGCAGGAAGCCCATAGAAACAGTAACCAAACCAACGAGCGGGCATGACAAGAGGGTGGGGCTAACGTAACCTGGCCGTACGCTGGTCTAGTCGTCGGTCGCTGGGTGCAGGCAGCACCGGAAGTACGAACAGAGCCCGGATATGACGTCACAAAAAACGGATATGACCCCACAAAGAATGGATATGACGTCGCAAAGAACGGATATGACGTCACAAAGAAAACTGCGTGTACATATATAGCGAGTGCTTGGGGAAGCCCATCAATGCTGATGGAGAACCGATGAATGAGACATAAATTGCTGTCATAACCTAATCTAATCGCACTCTATGGCCTCGCGGAAAACGATAACAAGTAGTGCACGCGGTGCGGCCGATGTGTCAGCACATATAAAACACGGAAAACCATCCATCATCCATTAAACCGATAACAATTTATACTGTACAGATGGTGCACCTTTTTATAGGCCTCCCTTTATCAGAACGGTCTTGGGGCTTCGACGCAGAGACGCATATAATTTGAGGAATTGTTTTGTGAGGAGATGTACTTCATCATATACGTGATGTATGATGACATATTATTTATAGCCCAATCTACAGACACAAATATACAAATGAGAATTTCATCGCGTTCGCCCATAACACATGTAATTTAATAATAAAGGACCACCTTATATATATTTTGACCACAATGAAGGGCTATGGATCCTGAACATTATAGAGAGTGTGTCAGTAAGGCGCAGCTGGAAATTTGACAAGCAAACATTCGTAAAACTTGGAAGGAAGATACTATGTTATAGTCAGGGGGGGGGGGGGGTGTTCATTTTGCAATCAAGGTACCTAATAGCAAATATCACATCCCTCAGGCTGATCTGCAGACCAACTGGTCTTGGATTCGAACCTCCTTACATTCATCAGGTGTAAGTATGTTATATATATTATGTATTATTATATATTATTATGTAAGTATATTATTGAGGTTTCCTGAACCAATTTAGCCTTGATTGTGTGAAAAGCGGACTAAAACGATCCATTAAGGATGTATGATACAGTTTTTTGGTCTAGATTTTTTACAATTGTCACACCATTTGAAGAGTATTATATACAGAGCCAAACAAAAATCACCAACATTGCATTTTATTGCTAGAAAAACAGGCCAGAAAAACATAACATTTTGGCAATATGGCCTCAACTCAAACCTCAATCCCATCCCACCTTCATGGCCGTCCATTTTATTTATTTGGCATCTGGAAATCTTACGACTGCACATACATAAGTGTCCCTCCGAAACCTAGTTATTGTTCAGGCAATCATTTCTAAAGTGGAAAACTGCCACAGCCAAGATCGTAACACTAAACCTACATTAAAAAGATGATATATAATGGCTCGTGAAAACCTGGTGAACAGGACAGAATCCCCCCAATGACTTTTTAACCCTTTATGCCCATTTCCATGACTTACAAAAGTAACAATTGTCCATGACTTTTGCTATTTTCCCAGAATTTTTCAGGATTTTTCATCACCGTGGGAAGTCAATCCTATTAGAGGGGAACGGCCCGTAAGACATATACCTTTTGCCGTTGGCAGATGTTTTATACCTGTGCTATCAGGAACAGATAAATAAGGCAATAGACCCTAATGTAGACGGCGAGGAGGGAGTCGGGAAAAAAACAACACAGGAAGGGGGCCTGTCCGTGAGTGACAGCTGAGTGCCGGACCAGCCAGCCAGCCAGCCAGCCAGCCAGAGAGACAGTCAGACAGACATACAGCCAGAGAGACAGTCAGGTATACACTCATTCAGATAGGCACAAAGACAGACAGAATGACAGTGAAGGAGAGAGAACCAGATAGACAGACAGAGAGAGCTGGACAGAAAGACAGATAGGCTTTGTGGGGAGAGACAGGCAGTCAGATAGGCAGGCAGACAGAGAGGCAGAGAGAAAGACAGGGTGTGAGGGAGAGCGACAGGCAGTCAGATAGGCAGGCAGATAGGCAGGCAGACAGACAGGCAGTGATACAGAGCCAGTAAGAGATTGACAGTAAGACACGAGACAAACAGACACGGAGTCAGACCGAGACAGTGAGACCGACCGTGAGACCGAGACAGTGAGCCAGACAGACGAGTCAAAAAGCGTCATGGCTTCAGACCACGTGGTAAGGGAAGCGTCATGGCGGCGTCATGGCTCCAGACCACGTGGTCAGGAAGCGTCATGGCGGCGTCATGGCTCCAGACTACGTGGTCAGGAATCGTAATGGCGGCGTCATGGCTCCAGCCCACGTGGTCTGGAACCGTCATGGCTCCAGACCACGTGGTCAGGAAGCGTCATGGCGGCGTCATGGCTCTACACCACGTGGTCAAGATATGCTCTAACGGTGGTAACTGCATGAAGGGTGAGGGTGAGAATGAACGAGAGTGATGCTGAGGGTGAGGGTGAGGGTGAGGGTGAGGGTGAGGGTAAGGCTGAGGCTGAGGCTAAGGCTAAGGCTAAGGCTAAGGCTAAGGCTGAGGCTGAGGCTGAGGCTGAGGCTGAGGCTGAGTAGGTGGCCAGAGGGCCCAGGAATGGTGGAGTGGGGTGGTGAGGTACATAATGACACGTTAGGTGATCAGGTAAAAATCCCGGAAGTCTGGCAGAGACTTCCGGACGGCAGTGCCTCGAGTCGGACCCACCAAACCAGTGAGACGGCAGATTTCCCCCGGGACCGACCAATCCTTGATTACGGCGGGATTTAACTGTCTATCCATCCATCTTCACGTTAGTCTCATTACCATTGCCATCACCCCTCCCCTCACACCCCACATCCCGCCGCCACCCCCACCCGTCTCCACACAACCGCAAACACACCTGTCTCACCCCCACAACCAACCCCATTCACTCCACCTCCATATCCACCTCCAACCCCCCTCCATACACCCCACACTCCCGGCCTCTCCGTCTCACCCACCCTCCTTCTTCATACACCCCCACCCCGTCCCCCCCTCCCCCCCCCCCCCACACCAGCCACGCCCTCGCCACCCCACTCTGGCACCACACACTGCCATAACACAGTGGCGGTGAACCGCAGAGATTCTCTGGTGCACCAAGGTGTGGAGTCCTTCACATAAAGTCAAGAAGACCCTTGAGCACGTGTCAGCGCTTTGTCCTCCCACACCCACCCCACACCCCCATCCTTTAAATAGTACTTCGTAAGCCACTTCCGCCCAATACCGCTACACATCTCTTGGCGCCAGGCGTCCATCGCATGCTTCATTGCGCAATCACATGCGAGGAATGGTCAGGAAGCGGCGTCATGGCGGCGTCATGGCTACAGACCACGTGGTCATGGCGGCGTCATGGCGGTGTCATGGCTCTAGACCACGAGTTCAGGAAGCGGCGTCATGGCTGCGTCATGGCTCTAGACCACGTGTTCAGGAAGCGGCGTCATGGCTGCGTCATGGTTCTAGACCACGTGGTCAGGAAGCGTCATGGCGGCGTCATGGCTCTAGACCACGTGGTCAGGAAGCGTCATGGCGGCGTCATGGCTCCAGACCACGTGGTCAAGAAGCGTCATGGCGGCGTCATGGCTTCAGACCACGTGGTCAGGAAGCGTCATGGCGGCGTCATGGCTTCAGACCACGTGGGCAATGAGCGTCATGGCGGCGTCATGGCTCCAGACCACGTGGTCAGAAAGCGTCATGGCTGCGTCATGGCTTCAGACCACGTGGTCAGAGACCGTCATGGCGGCGTCATGGCTTCAGACCACGTGGTCAGAGACCGTCATGCCGGCGTCATGGCTCCAGATTACGTGATAACAATTTCGTCTGACTGCGGTCACTGCATGAAGGCTACCGTAGTTGCTCGAATAAGCGCCCGGACCGTTATTTTTTTTTTAGTTAACAATTCATCGGGCGCTTAATCGAACATGGGAGCTTGATAATTTTTTGTCACGATTTTGACAAGACATTTTTAGCAAAGTAAGCTGCATTCTGTTACCATATTAACACGCGGCTACATAAGTCCCTGAGCTCCCGCTAGCCGCGTCATGGACCAGGCGACTGTTAGACAGATATACTAGAACAGCGCTTCTTGGTTCCTCCGGCAATATGCTGCACAACGAAAACCTCCTTGTTCACCTCACCGCTCTATGCTGAAGAACGATATGCGGGACCACAGACCATTCCTTGTTAGGCTAACGAGGGCGCCAGACAGAGCCAACTTCCTGGCTCACCTGGCAGCATAATGAACACCACAATATGCCAGGTCCGCATATTATATTGAGAGTGAAAAAATATAGTTTTTTTGTCGTCTTCCAACACACTTAACAGAGAAGGCTTCCTGATTCACCGAGTACAGGTCAGGCAGCAAAAGCTCCCAGATTCACCTAGAAGCATACTGGACAGCCAAAGCTCTCTGATTCAATTACCAGCCGATTCGACAGCAAAAGCTTCTCGATTCACCTAACAGCAAACTGGACAGCGAAAGCTCTCTTGTTCACCAAGCAGCCGATTGGACAGCGAAAGCTTCTTGATTCACCTAACAGCAAACTGAACAGCGAAAGCTCTCTGGTTCATCAAGCAGCAGATTGGACAGCAAAAGCTTCTTCGTTTACCAATTACAGCAAACTGGACAGCGAAAGCTCTTGTTCACCAAGCAGCCGATTGGACAGCGAAAGCTTCTTGATTCACCTAACAGCAAACTGGACAGCAAAAGCTCTGGTTCACCAAGCAGCCGATTGGACAGCAAAAGCTTCTTGATTCACCTAACAGCAAACTGGACAGCGAAAGCTTCTTGATTCACCTAACAGCAAACTGGAGAGCGAAAGCTCTCTGGTTCACCTAGCAGCCGATTAGACAGTAAAAGCTTCTTCGTTTACCAGTTAGAGCAAACTGGACAGCTTCCTGAGTCACATAGCAGCAGCATTTCTTCTGAGCACCTTGCAACATGCGTCTAATGAAGGTGACGATAAGAAATTGGGATATATATTTACCCATTCCGCACGGTTGGCCAGTCAATTCTTTCCCCGCTGCTATTACATAGCTTTGACATGGCCCCTTTGTGCCCGATTCTCGTTTCATTTAAGTTCATTTCATCACGACTGTAATTTTTCCTTTTAGAAACAAAAAAACACCATGGCATGCACAGTTTTTTCCCCTATTTTCTTGCCGTCACTTTCGCCCGGTCAGCGACTGCGGCTGCGCAGCGTTAGGCGGGGAACAAGCGCCCACACGTCAGCCACAAACCACCGATCCGCCTAAATCAAGGGGGAAGCGAGGCTCGATTTCACTTTGGCCACCCTTCCGTGGCCAGATTACATAATTGATCCCTTCCTGAGCCACCTCTGGGCCCGAGGTAAGCACGGGGATGGGGTCTCGGGCAGGCGGGGCAGTCCGTGCGGCGGTATGTGTGTCTCTCTGTGTGTGTCTGTCTTCGGCCGGCCGTGGGGGGGAGGGGGGGGGGGGGTGAGGTGGGTGAGCGCGGTCGGTCTCGACTGTCGAGACGGTGGGCGGTGGAAACTAGAGACCGTTTTCTTAGGGGGTATTTTTCAGCGGCGCGGCGCGGAAGCGGGATTTACGGATGGGGGTCCCGACGACTCCCGAAGGGGCGATCCGTTATGAGGCCCCGGGCACGTCCTCTCGGCTCCACCGACCACCGTGTCTCAAACACGTCCTCCCGGCTCCACCGGCCACCGTGTCTCAAACACGTCCTCCCGGCTCCACCGCGTCTCAAACACGTCCTCCAGGCACCACCGCGTCTCAAACACGTCCTCCAGGCTACACCGCGTCTCAAACACGTCCTCCCGGCTCCCCCGGCCACCGTGTCTCAAACACGTCCTCCCGGCTTCACCGAGTCTCAAACACGTCCTCCCGGCTCCACCGACCAACGTGTCTCAAACACGTCCTCCCGGCTCCACCGCGTCTCAAACACGTCCTCCAGGCTCCACCGGCCACCGTGTCTCAAACACGTCCTCCCGGCTCCACCGCGTCTCAAACACGTCCTCCAGGCACCACCGCGTCTCAAACACGTCCTCCAGGCTACACCGCGTCTCAAACACGTCCTCCCGGCTCCCCCGGCCACCGTGTCTCAAACACGTCCTCCCGGCTTCCCCGCGTCTCAAACACGTCCTCCCGGCTCCACCGGCCACCGTGTCTCAAACACGTCCTCCCGGCTCCACCGGCCACCGTGTCTCAAACACGTCCTCCCGGCTCCACCGCGTCTCAAACACGTCCTCTAGGCTCCACCGCGTCTCAAACACGTCCTCCAGGCTCCACCGCGTCTCAAACACGTCCTCCCGGCTCCACCGGCCACCGTGTCTCAAACACGTCCTCCCGGCTCCACCGGCCACCGTGTCTCAAACACGTCCTCCCGGCTCCACCGGTCACCGTGTCTCAAACACGTCCTCCCGGCTCCACTGGCCACCGCGTCTCAAACACGTCCTCCCGGCTCCACCGCGTCTCAAACACGTCCTCCAGGCTCCACCGCGTCTCAAACACGTCCTCCCGGCTCCACCGGCCACCGTGTCTCAAACACGTCCTCCCGGCTCCACCGGCCACTGTGCCTCAAACACGTCCTCCCGGCTCCACCGGCCACCGTGTCTCAAACACGTCCTCCCGGCTCCACTGGCCACCGCGTCTCAAACACGTCCTCCCGGCTCCACCGCGTCTCAAACACGTCCTCCCGGCTCCACCGCGTCTCAAACACGTCCTCCCGGCTCCACCGGCCACCGTGTCTCAAACACGTTCTCCCGGCTCCACCGGCCACCGTGTCTCAAACACTTCATCCCGGCTCCACCGGCCACCGAGTCTCAATACGTCCTCCCGGCTCCACCGGCCACCGTGTCTCAAACACGTCCTCCTAGCTCCACCGGCCACCGTGTCTCAAACACGTCCTCCCGGCTCCACCGGCCACCGTGTCTCAAACCCGTCCTCCCGGCTCCACCGCGTCTCGAACACGTCCACCCGGTTTCACCGGCCACCGTGTCTCAAACACGTCCTCTCGGCTCCACCAGCCACCGTGTCTCAAACACGTCCTCTCGGCTCCACCGGCCACCGTGTCTCAAACCCGTCCTCCCGGCTCCACCGCGTCTCAAACACGTCCTCCCGGCTCCACCGTGTCTCCAACACGTCCTCCCGGCTCAACCGTGTCTCAAACACGTCCTCCCGGCTCCACCGTGTCTCAAACACGTCCTCCCGGCTCCACCGTGTCTCCAACACGTCCTCCCGGCTCCACCGTGTCTCAAACACGTCTTCCCGGCTCCACCGGCCACCGTGTCTCGAACACGTCCTCCTGGCTCCACCAGCAACCGTGTCTCAAACACGTCCTCCCGGCTCCACGGGCCACCGTGTCTCAAACACGTCCTCCCGGCTTCACTGGCCACCGTGTCTCAAACACGTCCTCCCGGCTCCACCGGCCACCGTGTCTCAAACACGTCCTCCCGGCTCCACCGTGTCTCAAGCACGTCCTCCCGGCTCCACCGTGTCTCAAACACGTCCTCCCGGCTCCACCGTGTCTCAAACACGTCCTCCCGGCTCCACCAGCCACCGTGTCTCAAACACGTCCTCCCGGCTCCACCGGCCACCGTGTCTCAAACACGTCCTCCCGGCTCCACCGGCCACTGTGCCTCAAACACGTCCTCCCGGCTCCACCGGCCACCGTGTTTCAAACACGTCCTCCCGGCTCCACCGGCCACCGTGTCTGAAACACGTCCTCCCGGCTCCACCTGCCACCGTATCTCAAACACGTCCTCCCGGTTCCACCGGCCACCGTGTCTCAAACACGTCCTCCCGGCTCCACCGCGTCTCAAACACGTCCTCCCGGCTCCACCGGCCACCGTGTCTCAAACACGTTCTCCCGGCTCCACCGGCCACCGTGTCTCAAACACGTCCTCCCGGCTCCACCGGCCACCGAGTCTCAAACACGTTCTTTAGGCTCCACCGGCCACCGTGTCTCAAACACGTCCTCCCGTCTCCACCGTGTCTCAAACACGTCCTCCCGGCTCCACCTGCCACGGTGTCTCAAACACGTCCTCCCGGTTCCACCGGCCACCGTGTCTCAAACACGTCCTCCCGGTTCCACCGGCCACCGTGTCTCAAACACGTCCTCCTGGCTCCACCGTGTCTCAAACACGTCCTCCTGGCTCCACCGTGTCTCAAACACGTCCTCCCGGTTCCACCGGCCACCGTGTCTCAAACACGTCCTCCCGGCTCCACCGGCCACCGTGTCTCAAACACGTCCTCCCGGCTCCACCGGCCACCGAGTCTCAAACACGTTCTTTAGGCTCCACCGGCCACCGTGTCTCAAACACGTCCTCCCGTCTCCACCGGCCACCGTGTCTCAAACACGTCCTCCCGGCTCCACCTGCCACCGTGTCTCAAACACGTCCTCCCGGTTCCACCGGCCACCGTGTCTCAACCACGTCCTCCTGGCTCCACCGTGTCTCAAACACGTCCTCCTGGCTCCACCGTGTCTCAAACACGTCCTCCCGGTTCCACCGGCCACCGTGTCTCAAACACGTCCTCCCGGCTCAACCGGCCACCGTGTCTCAAACACGTCCTCCCGGCTCCACCGGCCACCGCGCCTCAAACCCGTCCTCCCGGCTCCACCTCGCTTCAAACCCGTCCTCCCGGCTCCACCGCGCCTCAAACCCGTCCTCCCGGCTCCACCGCGCCTCAAACCCGTCCTCCCGGCTCCACCGCGTCTCTAACACGTCCTTCCGGCTCCACCGCGTCTCTAACACGTCCTCCCGGCTCCACCGCGCCTCAAACCCGTCCTCCCGGCTCCACCGCGTCTCTAACACGTCCTTCCGGCTCCACCGCGTCTCTAACACGTCCTCCCGGCTCCACCGCGTCTCAAACACGTCCTCCCGGCTCCACCGCGCCTCAAACCCGTCCTCCCGGCTCCACCGCGCCTCAAACACGTCCTCCCGACTCCACCGCGTCTCTAACACGTCCTCCCGGCTCCACCGCGTCTCTAACACGTCCTCCCGGCTGCACGATGAAGTAAGACATTTGCCAGATCCATATGCTGAATAGCGATGGATCTAACACGTAGTCTGTTCCATCTCGATCTCATTTCGTGCACAACTATCAAATACTAAAAAAAGTTTCTATACAGACGTAATGACCTGCGCCCTCCACATGGCATACTCTTGTCTCAAGCACGTCTCCTGCTGATAAAGTACTTTCGAAAATCAAGGAGTTGGCAGCGACGCGAGCGCCCTCCAGCAATAATAAGGTACCATGTCAAGTCCAACACCCAAACTAAGTCAGGTATTTCGTCAAGTCAAGCCTTGCACTCATCACCACCCATCAAACACTTCAACCATGATAGACGTAAAGTCAGATAAAGGTACAAGGAAGAAAGAAAATCGAGATTTTTATGGTATTTCTCTTCCGAAATACGAATACAAGTAGGGAAGTCAAGTGGAAGTTTTGAAGTCAATCTCTGCGCGTGTTTTGTGCCTTTGGATTGGTTAAAGGTTCATATCGAGCTCTTTCCCGCCATAACTAAAGAAGGCAGGGATGCATAAAGACAGCCTACGAACAATACTGGGAGGTACGTACAGAGACAAAGAGAGACAAATGGAGCCAAACAGAAAGATAGAAAAGGGAGGCCTAGATAAAGAGAGGTAGAAAGATAGAAGAGAGGCACATAAAGACTTAGAAAGGAGCACTAGGAGGTGTACCCAGCTAGGCCTTGGGTACCCCACCAACCCCACTAGCCCACGCCAACCCCCACCAGCCCCCGCCAACTCACTCCAGCCCCTACCAACACCCGCCATGCCCCACCAGCTCCCGTCAGCCCCCGCCAACTCACTCCAGCCTCCACCAGCATCCGCCATGCCCACCAGCTCCTGTCAGCCCCCGCCAGCACCCGCCCTCCTCTCCCGAGCCCCCGACAACCCCCAGCAGCCCTCGACAACCGCCGCCAGCCCCCGTCAGCCTGCGCCAGACCCTACAAGCCCGTACCAGCCCCCATCAGTCCCCACCAGCCCCCACCAACCTCCACCAGCCCCCACCAGCCCCCACTAGCCCCCGTCAGCCCCCGCCCTCCTCTCCCAGCCCCCGCCAGTCCCCTTCAGTCTCCTACAGCCCCACTAACCCCCGCCAGCCCCCATCAGCCTGCGCCAGACCCTACAAGCCCCTACCAGCCCCGATCAGTCCCCACCAGCCCCCACCAACCTCCACCAGCCCCTACCAGTCCCCACTAGCCCCCGCCAGCCCACCAGCCACCACCAACCTCCACCAGTCCCCACCACTCCCCACCAGCCTCCGCCAGCCACTCCTCCCCGCCTCCCCCCACCCCCCCCCCCCACCAGCCCCCTCCCCCCGCCAGCCCCCACCAGTCCCTACCAACCCCCATCAACCCCCACCAGCCCTCGCCACTCCCCACCAGCCCCCACTAGCCCCCGCCAACCCCACCAGCCACCACCAGCACCCAACAGCCCCGCCAGCCCCCCCCCCCTACCCCCAGCCAACCCACAACCACCACAAGCCCCCACCAGCCCCCGCCACGCCGGTCTGAGCGCCCACCCCACCCGCCACACCGGTCTGAGCGCTCCCACACTGGTACTTGTTGATAGCTCGGCCGGCGGCTCGTAAATGGCGATGAGTCTTGGCGAATGATTTGTCAATGTGGAGCGGCTGTTACTGAGTACGGCCTCGGGCCATAGATGTGGAGGCCAAGCCCGAGCCA
The DNA here is from genome assembly GCA_964019135.1 of Arenicola marina. NCBI lineage: Eukaryota > Metazoa > Annelida > Polychaeta > Arenicolidae > Arenicola > Arenicola marina. Next base: position 18,710,789 of record OZ025258.1, on the reverse strand, counting down.
CTTAAAGATATAAGGGGGGAGGGGATGCCCTGCCCCCCCCCCCCCTCCCCTCCCCCGCACACCCCTCCAGCTCAGACCCTCAGGGGAAGACCTCAACTCCACAAGGATTTCCCATTGGCTGCTGCACCCTTCCCTTAAATCTCCACACACACAGACACACACTCCGCCCATAAATAAATCCCTTTCTTGGTCTCTTTAGCTGCTCCAAGGCGCCTCGTGTACGTTCGCCAATACCAGGTGCATATATCTCATTGGAATCTCGCAGAACTTTCCCTGGCACGATATTCTTTTGTAAAAGTTATAAAAGCAGTGCTTATATAATGCTGACATGTCGTTTCGTGACAGCTGAGCTCCCAATACCCAGGAACTCTTTCGTCCCGAGGAAGGAACAACTAGCTATAGACGAGATATCATGTGGGAGGAAAGCCAAGGAACCCACGCAAAATGTTACGCATTAAGAAAAATACGACAGCGTTCTCTCTCTTAAGACGGTAAGACGTAACTGTTGTTGTTTCCCTGATGGCGGATGGAGTGGGTATGTGGGGGACACGGCCTCATATCACCTTGTGTCTGACGGGTGAGGAGACCACAGGACACATCTGAAGGCTCAAGCTCACGGCAAAAGCAGGAGGAGGGCGAGGAACGCTTACTTAACATCTGAATTACAATCGTCGCCGTGAAATTGGAATGGGAATGGAAATAAAATTGATGGTTTAGAATCGCTTCAGAATTGAGTCGAACCGTGATGGGATGTCGGGATGTAGGGATGAGGGGGAGTGGGGGAGAGGGGAGGGTGGGTGGAGGTAGGGCAAGATAAGTGGGTGGGTGGGTGGGGGGGGGGGAGGTGCCGGGTGAGATGTAAAAAAGTGGTGGGTCATCTCACTTCTCGGATCGGTAAACTGCGTGCTTCGCCACGCTTCGGCACGTCTTTTTGCATTCGTGCTCACATTTCCGGGTTCGTGCTTACATTTCTTGGTGCGTGCTTACATTTCCGGGTTCGTGCTTACATTTCCAGATTCGGGCTTAAATTGGGCCGTGACCGGGGTAGGGGGCGGGTGACTGACGGCGGGTTGGCCGTGGTGAGGGTAGACGGAGGGTAGCTTCCGGAGGGTGGGCCATGGTGGGGGGGGGGGGGTAGACCCATGCATGCCTTCTCTCGACTAGCCACGTGTCGACCCCCATGCCAGGCACCCACCTTCCAGGGGCCACCCCTCGCAGGCCCCGAGGCGGGGGTCCGCACCTTGGCTCCCTCGGACTGAGGCGTGACCAGCCGGCCGGTCTCCCACGAGACAGGGTGGGGCGACGGGCGGCGGAGGGGGTGGGCGAGTCGTTACCATGGCAGGGGATAGAGCGTAGGTAGGGTGTGCCCGCCAGCACCCCGAGACGACGAGGCCGCACCCTAAGAAGCCTCCCTAACTCCCTCACGCTGCACTCACCCTGGTCCCGCCACCATAACCCTAGTCCCACTCTGGTCCCGCCACCATAACCCTGGTCCCGCCACCAGAGCCCTAATCCCCCGGGATCCCAACGACGTGTCCTGAAGCACGGACATCCCTGGTGTCATACAGCCCCCAGGGCATCACTGTCCTGGATCCCGCCCAGTCTTCAGCACGCCCCCAGCACCTGTATCACGACTGCTGGACTGTATGTCCCGCCCCCCCATCTCGCACCCTATAAGCCAGCCTCTATCGCCGGCTGGGTATGCACCCATATAATACACCCCCATACAACCCCCATCAACCCCCACCAGCCCCCGCCGCTCCCCACCAGGCCCCACTAGCCCCACCAGCCCCCAACAGCCCCGCCAGCCCCACCCCCCCCCGCCCCACCAGCCAACCCCCAACCACCACAAGCCCCCACCAGCCCCCGCCACGCGGGAATTCCACTGAAGAGAATTCCACTGCGCTTCCAACCAGCAGCCCCCTTTACCCCCTTGGATCCTCCATCATGGTACGCATCTCAGTTTAGAATATCATCCGTACATATTATTCATATCATAATCAACACATTTTTGTTTTTTGCCCGGGGTTTGTTTTATCCCATGGTATTATCCCTGACGTTCACCGACCGGGGTGGCGGGAGTAATAAATACAATCCTCCACAATCACTTACACTGGGTCCTTTATCGTCTTACATGTGATTGCATAAGGAGCTTTCTTGAGACCTCTTGAGACACATTTGGTAGAGGTGTAACCGCAAGCATCAGTCACTTAAGACCCCTCCTCAATATAGCTGTAGCTGCACGCGTGACCAACTAGGGAAAATAAAGTGTTGGTGATAATGCTATTCTTGAGCACATAGAGACTGTATTGGGCCATGAAACCTCTCGAGACAATAACAGGATTGCCATAGAAGATTTCTACCACTTGTACCAATCAATAAACATATGAATTAAAACATGATATGAACAGTTGTTAAGCCACTGTTGCGCACATAAAGGTCACACTGGGACAAGCAATTAAATGAGGTTGGATGAAATATGCGCGAGATGGCGGTGCCAGTGCGCGAACCCGTGACCTGTTGATCTGCAAATCAGCCTCCTCCTCAACTGAGCTAGGAATGTTTCCTAAACGAAAGAATAAATGAATGAATAAATGAATGAATAAATGAATGAATAATAGTGTTTTACCCATAGCAGCGTCCAGCGCCCCCTGCTTCCGGAATGGCCTACCAGTCAGTTTATAATCGTAGCCCATAGCTCAGCCTGCTTACAAACTGAGCTATGCACAGGTTCCTAAAACTTAACATGAGAGGGCTCCATGTTCCCCCGTATTCCATCTTTGTGTAGACGCTTGTCTACATTATCAACTGGAATGGATTGAATCGGCTTTACAGTTTTAAATAAGGATATTAGAGGATATTAATACTTTAACATATGCAGAATTCTGCACCCAAAGATGTCATACAGATCATAACCTGGTGGTTACACGTCAATAGTGATGACATTATAGTGCATAAATAAGTACAATAAGCAAAATAAGACGCGTGGTGCCCTTCTTAATCCGTCTCTTCGTCTTGGACTCACCGCAGAGGCCCATCCCCCCCCCCCACCCGTGCCCCCCCCCCCCCACAGACACACAAAATACTACCATGGCGTGACGTCATTACGCATTATGCTTATGTTTATTCGCGATGCTCTACGGGACCCGCGTCGGCGTCACTACGAAAAATGCCATGTCAGGGCTCCATGGGGATAACAGTGGCGATTTGTCACAAATCGTATTCATAGGAACAATTTGACAATTCTGACGTTAAATCTGAACTACGTACGAGTCAGAGCGGGCTGACCGTATAAATCCAGTATCGGTCATGGCAATATATGCAATACACGCCGGCTTACCCACGTGTCAGCTGGTAGAGGTACCCATCCCAGGAGGGGTATGTTACCATCGATCAGTCAGCAATCGAAGCCGGGATCGTCCACATGACATAAATCAGTCTGCCGCACTCTACATTACACAGTCCCATTTCAACATACAACGGGAAAGTCTAGTTTTGATGTTGCTTACAATTGCCCTTGCGCCCACAAGCCAAAGAAACTAGAATTTTGATCCCCCCCCCCCCACCACCTCCTAACCCGCCCAGCTCTCCCGCCTCAGTGGCGGTCGGTGACATACGGTTTGGTTTCCCAGTGTATGGCGACGACCCATGATTCTGACCCCTCTTCCAAACCCCGACCTCCATCCCGCAGCACCAGTCCCCACCCTTCCTACCCCACCTGCACCCTTCCCAGCCCTCCCTCCTCCACCCCTCTACCTCCATCCCGGAGCACATCCCCTCCCTTCCTTCCTAACCCCTCCTACACCCGTTCCAACCCTCCCGCCTCTACCTGCATCAGGGAGCAAGCCCCCAACCCCCTACCCCACCCTCACCCACTCCATCCTTCCCTCCCCCACCCCTTTACCTCCATCCCGGAGCACACCCCCTCCTTTCCTTCCGAACCCCTCCTACACCCGTTCCAACCCTCCCGCCTCTACCTGCATCAGGGAGCAGGCCCCCACCCACCTACCCCACCTTCACCCACTCCATCCTTCCCTCCCCCACCCTCACCTACTCAATCCTTCCCTCCCCCACCCTCTCCTATTCCTTCCTTCCCTCCCCCACCCTCACCTACTCCTTCCTTCCCTCCCCCACCCTCACCTACTCCTTCCTTCCCTCCCCCAACCTCTTACCTCCATCCCGGAACAGCCCCTCCCCCCCCACCTTGCCCCACCCTCACCGGCTCCATCCGTGCTCCTTTCCGCTTTCTTACACTGGAGGCCCTACCATTGATCCGGACAAAACGACCCGACCAGAGCGCCGAGAACAGACAGTCCGGCTTGTTTTACACAACCCCCCTCCCCTCCCGATCCCTCCTCCCCCACCTTCCCTCTCCCCACCTCCCCCTCTATTTACATCTGTCACGGCATAGAACAAACTCGGGTCATGTATTCCACATGGACAAACAATAAATAAGCCAAAAAAGACGCGGCAACACTCGCCCCAGAGAAAAACGCGATTTCCATATTTTACCGGCGCGGTCACTTAGTGACAACCATCGGCTATGTCTCCCTGGCCAATAGATGTCACAAAACGGCCACCGGCAAGTCTCCCGGCGATAAGGCCGAGTAAAAGAGACAGCCCTTCCATCTTACAGCCGCTGGAGCGATAGCAGGCAGTCAGGGGCGGATAAATAAGGACAAACAAGGAGGAATAAAGAATAATGTACCCTCTATAAAACCGTCAGGACCGTTGTGCCATCAGGCATCGGGCGGCAGGGCGGGCGGTCGGGGTGGTGCCGGGAATGGACCGCTGTGCCATCAGGCATCGGGCGGCAGGGCGGGCGGTCGGGGTGGTGCCGGGAATGGACCGCTGTGCCATCAGGCATCGGGCGGCAGGGCGGGCGGTCGGGGTGGTGCCGGGAATGGACCGCTGTGCCATCAGGCATGGGGCGGCAGGGAGGGCGGTCGGGGTGGTGCCGGGAATGGACCGCTGTGCCATCAGGCATCGGGCGGCAGGGCGGGCGGTCGGGGTGGTGCCGGGAATGGACCGCTGTGCCATCAGGCATGGGGCGGCAGGGCGGGCGGTCATGGTGGTGCCGGGAATGGACCGTTGTGCCATCAGGCATCGGGCGGCAGGGCGGGCGGTCGGGGTGGTGCCGGGAATGGACCGCTGTGCCATCAGGCATGGGGCGGCAGGGCGGGCGGTCATGGTGGTGCCGGGAATGGACCGTTGTGCCATCAGGCATCGGGCGGCAGGGCGGGCGGTCGGGGTGGTGCCGGGAATGGACCGCTGTGCCATCAGGCATCGGGCGGCAGGGCGGGCGGTCATGGTGGTGCCGGGAATGGACCGCTGTGCCATCAGGCATCGGGCGGCAGGGCGGGCGGTCATGGTGGTGCCGGGAATGGACCGCTGTGCCATCAGGCATCGGGCGGCAGGGCGGGCGGTCGGGGTGGTGCCGGGAATGGACCGCTGTGCCATCAGGCATGGGGCGGCAGGGAGGGCGGTCGGGGTGGTGCCGGGAATGGACCGTTGTGCCATCAGGCATCGGGCGGCAGGGCGGGCGGTCCGGGTGGTGCCGGGAATGGACCGCTGTGCCATAAGGCATCGGGCGGCAGGGAGGGCGGTCGGGGTGGTGCCGGGAATGGACCGCTGTGCCATCAGGCATCGGGCGGCAGGGCGGGCGGTCATGGTGGTGCCGGGAATGGACCGCTGTGCCATCAGGCATCGGGCGGCAGGGCGGGCGGTCATGGTGGTGCCGGGAATGGACCGCTGTGCCATCAGGCATCGGGCGGCAGGGCGGGCGGTCGGGGTGGTGCCGGAAATGGACCGCTGTGCCATCAGGCATGGGGCGGCAGGGAGGGCGGTCGGGGTGGTGCCGGGAATGGACCGTTGTGCCATCAGGCATCGGGCGGCAGGGCGGGCGGTCCGGGTGGTGCCGGGAATGGACCGCTGTGCCATAAGGCATCGGGCGGCAGGGAGGGCGGTCGGGGTGGTGCCGGGAATGGACCGCTGTGCCATCAGGCATCGGGCGGCAGGGCGGGCGGTCCGGGTGGTGCCGAGAATGGACCGCTGTGCCATCAGGCATCGGGCGGCAGGGCGGGCGGTCGGGGTGGTGCCGGGAATGGACCGCTGTGCCATCAGGCATCGGGCGGCAGGGCGGGCGGTCGGGGTGGTGCCGGGAATGGACCGCTGTGCCATCAGGCATCCGGGCGGCAGGGCGGGCGGTCCGGGTGGTGTCGGGAATGGACCGCTGCGCCATCAGGCATCGGGCGGCAGGGCGGGCGGTCCGGGTGGTGCCGGGAATGGACCGCTGTGCCATCAGGCATCGGGCGGCAGGGCGGGCGGTCGGGGTGGTGCCGGGAATGGACCGCTGTGCCATCAGGCATCGGGCGGCAGGGAGGGCGGTCGGGGTGGTGCCGGGAATGGACCGCTGTGCCATCAGGCATCCGGGCGGCAGGGCGGGCGGTCCGGGTGGTGTCGGGAATGGACCGCTGCGCCATCAGGCATCGGGCGGCAGGGCGGGCGGTCATGGTGGTGCCGGGAATGGACCGCTGTGCCATCAGGCATCGGGCGGCAGGGCGGGCGGTCATGGTGGTGCCGAGAATGGACCGCTGTGCCATCAGGCATCGGGCGGCAGGGCGGGCGGTCGGGGTGGTGCCGGGAATGGACCGCTGTGCCATCAGGCATCGGGCGGCAGTGCGGTCGGTCGGGGTGGTGCCGGGTATGGACCGCTGTGCCATCAGGCATCGGGCGGCAGGGCGGGCGGTCGTGGTGGTGCCGGGAATGAACCGCTGTGCCATAAGGCATCGGGCGGCAGGGCGGGCGGTCGGGGTGGTGCCGGGTATGGACCGCTGTGCCATCAGGCATCGGGCGGCAGGGCGGGCGGTCGGGGTGGTGCCGGGAATGGACCGCTGTGCCATCAGGCATCGGGCGGCAGGGCGGGCGGTCATGGTGGTGCCGGGAATGGACCGCTGTGCCATAAGACATCGGGCGGCAGGGCGGGCGGTCGGGGTGGTGCCGGGAATGGACCGCTGTGCCATCAGGCATCGGGCGGCAGGGCGGGCGGTTCGGGTGGTGCCGAGAATGGACCGCTGTGCCATCAGGCATCGGGCGGCAGGGCGGGCGGTCCGGGTGGTGCCGGGAATGGACCGCTGTGCCATCAGGCATCGGGCGGCAGGGAGGGCGGTCGGGGTGGTGCCGGGAATGGACCGCTGTGCCATAAGACATCGGGCGGCAGGGCGGGCGGTCGGGGTGGTGCCGGGAATGGACCGCTGTGCCATCAGGCATCGGGCGGCAGGGCGGGCGGTTCGGGTGGTGCCGAGAATGGACCGCTGTGCCATCAGGCATCGGGCGGCAGGGAGGGCGGTCGGGGTGGTGCCGGGAATGGACCGCTGTGCCATCAGGCATCGGGCGGCAGGGCGGGCGGTCGGGGTGGTGCCGGGAATGGACCGCTGTGCCATAAGACATCGGGCGGCAGGGCGGGCGGTTGGGGTGGTGCCGGGAATGGACCGCTGTGCCATCAGGCATCGGGCGGCAGGGCGGGCGGTCGGGGTGGTGCCGGGAATGGACCGCTGTGCCATCAGGCATCGGGCGGCAGGGCGGTCGGTCGGGGTGGTGCCGGGAATGGACCGCTGTGCCATCAGGCATCGGGCGGCAGGGCGGGCGGTCGGGGTGGTGCCGGGAATGGACCGCTGTGCCATCAGGCATGGGGCGGCAGGGAGGGCGGTCGGGGTGGTGCCGGGAATGGACCGCTGTGCCATCAGGCATCGGGCGGCAGGGCGGGCGGTCGGGGTGGTGCCGGGAATGGACCGCTGTACCATCAGGCATCGGGCGGCAGGGCGGGCGGTCGGGGTGGTGCCGGGAATGGACCGCTGTGCCATCAGGCATCGGGCGGCAGGGAGGACGGTCGGGGTGGTGCCGGGAATGGACCGCTGTGCCATAAGGCATCGGGCGGCAGGGCGGGCGGTCTGGGTGGTGCCGGGAATGAACCGCTGTGCCATCAGGCATCGGGCGGCAGGGCGGGCGGTCGGGGTGGTGCCGGGAATGGACCGCTGTGCCATCAGGCATCGGGCGGCAGGGCGGGCGGTCGGGGTGGTGCCGGGAATGGACCGCTGTGCCATCAGGCATCGGGCGGCAGGGAGGGCGGTCGGGGTGGTGCGTCGTTTTTTGCGTGATGCACGTGGCTTCACTTTGCCAAGATAAGGCGGCAGATAATGAGCGACGCTTGGGGTGGTGTGGCGGACGATGCTTGGTAGATGCACGAGGCCATGGTCAAAGGAACGACTTTGGGCAGCACGAAGGTCCTTGCAGGCCCAGGTATATAGGGCCACATGACAATGAACATGTAGGTCAAGGTAGGGTCATAGGGCGATGAACATGTTAGGTCAAGGTAGGGTCATAGGCCAATGAACATGCAGGTCAAGGTAGGGTCATAGGGCGATGAACATGTAGGTCAAGGTAGGGTCATAGGACAATGAACATGTTAGGTCAAGGTAGGGTCATAGGCCAATGAACATGCAGGTCAAGGTAGGGTCATAGGGCGATGAACATGTAGGTCAAGGTAGGGTCATAGGACAATGAACATGTAGGTCAAGGTAGGGTGATAGGGCGATGAACATGTAGGTCAAGGTAGGGTCATAGGACAATGAACATGCAGGTCAAGGTAGGGTCATAGGGCGATGAACATGTAGGTCAAGGTAGGGTCATAGGTCAATTAACATGTAGGTCAAGGTAGGGTCATAGGGCGATGAACATGTAGGTCAAGGTAGGGTCATAGGGCGATGAACATGGAGGTCACTGCAGTAAGGTAGGATCAGACGGCAGTGATCAGGCAGGTCACTAACGGTCAACGCAGGGTAGAAGGATGTGGCCATGAAGGTCAAGGCTGGGCTAGACGACCGTAATCAATGTAGAGCATAAGGAACAAAATCACAACGTTACCAGAGTCAGCATGTTCAATGGTTATTGGAAGCCAATGCAAGTGTGCAATGCATATTTAGCGCTCATTTTTTTCGATTATCCCATCAGGATAGCATATCAAGTCGAGTCAATCAAGAGAAGGCACTCTTATCTCGCAAAAGAGATACGAGAGTAAAAAAACAACTCGTGGTAACCATTCATCCACTCCCCCACCCCCTCATTCACACCCTATCGCACTTTCCCCCTCCCCCCCTCTCCCCCCTACCCTCCCCCTCCTCGTCCATCATCATCCAGCCGCTGCCCCCTCCACCCATCCCACCGACGTACTTGAGACATGATCTCAGCATGTAACAGTTCCGCTAAGCGATTGGCGCGGGGACCCTCTACCACCGCCATGTACTGCCACAACCCACCGCCCTCTCCGTCCCCACCCCCACCCCACCCTCCTTCATTAACCGGCTCTGTCCACCCAACACCACTATGGTCTAAGTTCCAACGCCTCTCCCTGCCACACCCACTTGACCTCCCCACCCCACCCCACCCCACCCCTCCGCTCATCATCTCCGCCCCCCCCTCCCCTCCCCAACCTCTCTCCAACCCCCGTCCCCGATCCCCCATCTAAGTGTAAAAACCACACACGCAATAGTGTTGCGACAAGACCTTTATTACTTCCGCAAGCAGCGCATGCAGTACATATAAGCAATCGGTAAAAGTAATAAAGGTCCACTAACTAACCACCCCCACCCCTAACCCGACCCCCATAACCCCACCCCTGACTAACACTAAATATTAACATTACCCAATTAAAAAGAACCCAATTAAAAACTAGCGAAGGCGAGATCAGTATAAGTAGGCACGTAGGGCCTACTGAAACCCACGACAGAGTAGACCACTCTGTACAAAGGCGGGTGGGCGGGAGAGCCAAACACCTGCTGCCAGAGCGCACCCTGAGCAGGGCGGAAGTGAACCGATCCAGAGACTGGCCTCGTTTCCACATGCGAGCTCGACACCGAGGCTGGCCTCGCTCCACTGACCGCTCCAGACTGTAAGGAGGCTCCCGCGGCCTAGTCCCCTGGCGTGGGCGCCCAGCCAGGTACCCCCCCCCCCCTAACCCTCACCCCCTCTTGCGTTGAAGTCTCCCACCGCCTGGTGGCTGGGGCTAACCCGCTATACAGACAGAGCGCTGCTACTGCGCGTGCGGCGTTTACCTTGTTCCAGAAGGAACACAGTAAAAACCAGACACGCAATAGTGTTGGGACAAGACCTTTATTAATTCCGCAAGCAGCGCATGCAGTACATATAAGCAATCGGTAAAAGTAATAAAGGTCCACTAACTAACCACCCCCACCCCTAACCCGACCCCCTTAACCCCACCCCTGACTAACACTACCTATTAACATTACCCAATTAAAAAGAACCCAATTAAAAACTAGCGAAGGCGAGATCAGTATAAGTAGGCACGTAGGGCCTACTGAAGCCCAAACACCAAAGAACAGTAGGGAGTTACGAGGTAGGAAGTCCTGTAGTAAAACATTGCATTATCGTCAACTTAGTGTCCACATCTCCAGCTCTCGGGTCAGGGTGGGCGGGTCGGAACCCGTGACAGCACTGCCAACATTGTCAGAGACATATGCGCAGCGCACAGGGTCAGCACGTTCAATGGCTATTGGAAGCCAATGCAAGTGTACAATGCATATTTAGCGCTCATTTTTTTCGATTATCCCATCAGGATAGCATATCAAGTCGAGTCAATCAAGAGAAGGCACTCTTCTCTCACAAAAGAGATATGAGAGTAAAAAACAACTCGTGGTAACCATTCATCCACTCACCCCCCCCCTCCCACCCCCTCATTCACACCCTATCGCCCTTTCCCCCTCCCCCCCTTTCCCCACTACCCTCCCCCTCCTCGTCCATCATCTTCCAGCCGCTGTCCCCTTCACCCATCCCACCGGCGTACTTGAGACATGATCTCAGCATGTAACAGTTCCGCTAAGCGATTGGCGCGGGGACCCTCTACCACCGCCATGTACTGCCACAACCCACCGCCCTCTCCGTCCCCACCCCCACCCCACCCTCCTTCATCAACCGGCTCTGTCCTCTTAGCGTACACCCAACACCGCTATGGTCTAAGTTCCAACGCCTCTCCCTGCCACACCCATTTGACCTCCCCACCCCACCCCACCCCTCCGCTCATCATCTCTCCCCCCCCCCAACCTCTCTCCAACCCCCGTCCCCGATCCCCCATCTAAGTGGACAAATTTTATAGCCCGTGGTTAATTATTAGAGGGACTGCTTGACACCGCGCCGAGACTGTTCGCGGTGCCAGGCGCCCTAAAAACGGATAATTGAATTGGCGTGGCCTTCTACTCATCGTTGTTGCTGGGTTTTCTTGTGAATTTTTCCGGCCACGGTTTTTTTTTGGCTATTAGATGTCTGATAGACAAAAGAATTAGTGGTATGAAGGCATGGAGGAGGTCAGTGGGGGTCGGGGCGGGGGGGGGGGGTGGTATCTGGAGACACCGTCGGGCGTTGTCATAACAAGGTGACCACTTTTATGGCTGCATCTATGTAAGCTGCACTCGCCCAAGATAACGATACTGTCGAGAGGGGGCGGAGTGTGGGGGACATGGGCGAGGGAAAGGAAGGGGGGGGGGAAGAGGGCGTAGGGGTGGATAGGAAGGAGGGGGTAAAGGACCAGAGGTAAATGGAAGGAGGGGCGGGGTGGCAGGGGTTGAGGAGGCAGGGGTTAAGGCCGAGGAGTGGGTGCGGATGCAGGGGTGGATGGTACACAGTAAAGGGAAAGGGGGCAGAGGTGAAGGCAAGGAGGGGGGGGGCAATAGGGACAGAGGTAAAGAGAATGGCAGAAAAACCTATAGCGCAAGGGAAATTAAGAACATTGTTTTCGGATCAAGAAATCACGTTCTCTGATGTATATGAACGAAGTATAGTAAAGATTCAAGATCTTAAACTTGCAGAATTCAGATACAAAATACTAAACCTAATACTCCCATGTAATAAAAATTTGTATAAATGGGGGAAAGCTAACGGCGATTGTTGTCAAATATGCGGAACCGAGGAAGATATCTGGCACCTTCTATACCAATGTAAGCATGCAAAGAAAATATGGTCTTGTGCTGCCGATGCATTAAAAATTGATATTTGTTTACATAATGTTGTATTAGGGGACAAGAATACAACAACCAATTTTATTATCTCACTTATGACCTATTTTATTTATAAGGAATGGCTGGTATGCAACGCCCAACAGAAATCAAGAACTTGGAGCGAAACTGTCTCTTTCCTTAGAAGAGAACTGCACTATCGATCATTAATATATAAGAATATACTTAGTGCAGAATCGAGAGAGATATTATATAGAATGCAACAGTACTTAGCGAAAATTTAGTAAATTAGTATCTGGACAACATTGTAAGATTATATCTAACTGTATACTTGCTGTGAACTAATGTTTTATATGTCAGATGTATGGCTGCTATGTACCCTCAACTATTTGGATTCGAAATAAACGATTTTACCAAAGGGAAAAGAGGGCTGATGGGGCGTACGTAAAGCAGAGGAGGGGGTGGAGGAGTGAGCATGGGGTGGAGGGGCGAGGAGGGGTGGAGGGGCGAGTAGGGGGTGCGAGGAGGGGGTGGAGGGGCGAGGAGGGGGCCGAGGGGCGAGGAGGGGGCCGGGGGGCGGGGGGTAAAACACATTGTATCTTATCGTCTACTACCCTTTAACTATTTTAAGCCAGAAAGCCATCCCCCGCCAAACTTTCCCATCGCCCCCCCCCATGGGTTTATATTTAACACCCCTACATCCCTCCCCCTCCAGACCGGCCATCCCTCCCCCCTTTTCACACTCCGAATTTATTAAAACGTAAGGTGATTAGAACGCCTCACCCCCTTGGCGTCCCAGCGAGAGCCGGGGAGGTGGGGCGGCGAGGGTGGGGAAGGTTGTCGCCCCCGCGCCCCCCCCCCCCACTGCCTACCCTATCGCCCTATCGTGGATGGCACACGCTGTCCCGCCTGTTATTCCGGTGTAATGTACAGTGATGGATGGAACACAGAGGCAAATTATTGATATTAAAGACGCCACATGAAATCTTGCGCAGGTACATTACCAACATAATTGTCAGACGTGAGTTTTAGTAAAAAAAAAATCACACCACTGTAGTTTTCCAGCACTCGGTTGATCTTGTTATAACAAAAACATGTTATTTCAGGAGGATTTCAAAAGCGACTGATTGCACCTATATATATGATTGATATCCTATACACTCAATAAATTCTCGAACCCGCTTCACAAGGTCTGTCTTCTCCAAGACATTGATAACATTTGACATCAATGACATTGATAACGACAGGGCAAAGTCGGTGCAATGCGCTGGGTGGGAGGAGGAGGGGGAGGGCTGGGGGGGGGGGGGGGGGTAGGAAAGGGGAGGGAGGGATAGGGGTCAATAGAATTGGGGAAAGCGATTGGCGACAGGAAATGTGCGCGAGGAGGTGGGTTGGGGAGACGGAGAGGGTAACTGTAGAGCATGAACAAAGGGGGCGTAGAGAGGATGGGAGGGCGGACGGTGGGTGGGGGACCAGGGCGGGGGCAATATCATTAAGGAGGGTGGACACGGGTGAAAGGGAACAAAATGAAGCTGGACTCACAACCCCTTCTTTTAGAAGTTACGAAACCGCTATTCTGTCATTCATGAAGGAAGAAAGGATGGGTAGGGGAGGGAGGGGGAAGTGGAGGGGTGCGAAGACAGAACTGGGGTGGGGGCGGGGGGGGGGGTGGGCGGGGTGCCTAAGTCTCAAAGACAGATGATGGGGTCAGCGCCCTAACAAACATATTGTCCTTGGGTTAGGAGTAGGGGTGGAGTGGGGAGCGAGGGCTGGAGTGGGGGGGTGGGGGAAGAGGAGGAGGGGCGGAAGGGGAAGGGGGGGGGGTAGGGTGATGTCGGGAAGAGGTTAGCACCAGGGTGATCGATGCCAATGGGGGTATCTATGCCTTGCAGCCCGCCGCTCCCGCCGTTCCCGCCGTCCCCGACGTCCACCGCCGTCCACCGCAGTTACCGACGACCCACGCTACAGACATAAGTCGCGCCGTATCTCTCCAGCGATTGATTTCCAATGGCCCCACCACATGCAAACCGCCATGTCGGCGCAGGCAACAATACATCTTCTCTGCCCAATACCCCCCCCCCCCCCCTTCCGACATTCCCCCCACCCCCAATCTTTCTCCTCCCCACCTGAACCCTCCACATGCAACCCCCCCCCCCCCCCCCTTGAACAGTGGTGACCCGTCGCTTATCATGGGTCAGTGGGAGGGGCCTATAAAGCAGCAATAAAAGTAATGCGGTCAGTGACTCATGAGCGGCCTTGATCTACGCAGGCCTCAAGCTGTTGAATGCCCAATAGGGGGCCAGGGTAGAGGACGCGGCAGACAGCCGTAGAGGACAGGGAACCCACGTATTTATATTGTCATGTATTAATAATTGTACAGGGATCTTGTTAAAACAAAAACATTATATGTCAGGGATCTTGTTAAAACAAAAACCTTATATGTCAGGGATCTTGTTAAAACAAAAACATTATATGTCAGGGATCTTGTTAAAACAAAAAACATTATATGTCAGGGATCATGTTAAAACAAAAAACATTATATGTCAGGGATCTTGTTAAAACAAAACATTATAGGTCAGGGATCTTGTTAAACAAAAACTTATATGTCAGGGATCTTGTTAAAACAAAAACATTATATGTCAGGGATCTTGTTAAAACAAACATTAATATGTCAGGGATCTTGTTAAAACAAAAAACATTATATGTCAGGGATCTTGTTAAAACAAAACATTAATATGTCAGGGATCATGTTAAAACAAAAACATTATATGTCAGGGATCTTGTTTAAAACAAAAACATATATGTCAGGGATCATGTTAAAACAAAAACATTATATGTCAGGGATCTTGTTAAAACAAAAACATTATAGGTCAGGGATCTTGTTAAAACAAAAACCTTATATGTCAGGGATCTTGTTAAAACAAAAAACATTATATGTCAGGGATCTTGTTTAAAACAAAACATTATATGTCAGGGATCTTGTTAAAACAAAAAACATTATATGTCAGGGATCTTGTTAAAACAAAACATTATATGTCAGGGATCATGTTAAAACAAAAACATTATATGTCAGGGATCTTGTTAAAACAAAACACTATATGTCAGGGATCTCGTTAAAACAAAAAACATATGTCAGGGATCTTGTTAAAACAAACATTATATGTCAGGGATCTTGTTAAAACAAAACATTATAGGTCAGGGATCTTGTTAAAACAAAAACATTATATGTCAGGGATCTTGTTAAAACAAAAACATTATATGTCAGGGATCTTGTTAAAACAAAAACATTATAGGTCAGGGATCATGTAAAACAAAAAACATATGTCAGGGATCTTGTTAAAACAAACATTATATGTCAGGGATCTTGTTAAACAAAAACATTATAGGTCAGGGATCTTGTTAAAACAAAAACATTATATGTCAGGGATCATGTTAAAACAAAAACATTATATGTCAGGGGATCTTGTTAAAACAAAAACATTATAGGTCAGGGATCATGTTAAAACAAAAACATTATATGTCAGGGATCTTGTTAAAACAAAACACTATATGTCAGGGATCTCGTTAAAACAAAAAACATATGTCAGGGATCTTGTTAAAACAAACATTATATGTCAGGGATCTTGTTAAAACAAAAACATTATAGGTCAGGGATCTTGTTAAAACAAAAACATTATATGTCAGGGATCTTGTTAAACAAAAACATTATATGTCAGGGATCATGTTAAAACAAAAACATTATATGTCAGGGATCTTGTTAAAACAAAAACATTATAGGTCAGGGATCTTGTTAAAACAAAAACTTATATGTCAGGATCTTGTTAAAACAAAACATTATAGGTCAGGGATCTTGTTAAAACAAAAACATTATATGTCAGGGATCATGTTAAAACAAAAACATTATATGTCAGGGATCTTGTTAAAACAAAAACATTATAGGTCAGGGATCTTGTTAAAACAAAAACCTTATATGTCAGGATCTTGTTAAAACAAAAACATTATATGTCAGGGATCTTGTTAAAACAAAACATTATATGTCAGGGATCTTGTTAAAACAAAAACATTATATGTCAGGGATCTTGTTAAAACAAAACATTATATGTCAGGGATCATGTTAAAACAAAAACATTATATGTCAGGGATCATGTTAAAACAAAACATTATATGTCAGGATCTTGTTAAAACAAAAAACATTATATGTCAGGGATCATGTTAAAACAAAAACCTTATATGTCAGGGATCATGTTAAAACAAAAACATTATATGTCAGGGATCATGTTAAAACAAAAACATTATATGTCAGGGATCATGTTAAACAAAACATTATATGTCAGGGATCATGTTAAAACAAAAACATTATATGTCAGGGATCATGTTAAAACAAAAACCTTATATGTCAGGGATCATGTTAAAACAAAAACATTATATGTCAGGGATCATGTTAAAACAAAAACATTATATGTCAGGGATCATGTTAAAACAAAAACCTTATATGTCAGGGATCATGTTAAAACAAAACATTATATGTCAGGGATCTTGTTAAAACAAAAACATTATAGGTCAGGGATCATGTTAAAACAAAACATTATATGTCAGGGATCTTGTTAAAACAAAACACTATATGTCAGGGATCTCGTTAAAACAAAAAAACATATGTCAGGGATCTTGTTAAAACAAACATTATATGTCAGGGATCTTGTTAAAACAAAAACATTATAGGTCAGGGATCTTGTTAAAACAAAAACATTATATGTCAGGGATCTTGTTAAAACAAAAAACATTATATGTCAGGGATCATGTTAAAACAAAAAACCTTATATGTCAGGGATCATGTTAAAACAAAAACATTATATGTCAGGGATCATGTTAAAACAAAAACATTATATGTCAGGGATCATGTTAAAACAAAAACATTATATGTCAGGGATCATGTTAAAACAAAAACATTATATGTCAGGGATCATGTTAAAACAAAAACCTTATATGTCAGGGATCATGTTAAAACAAAAACATTATATGTCAGGGATCTTGTTAAAACAAAAACATTATAGGTCAGGGATCATGTTAAAACAAAAACATTATATGTCAGGGATCTTGTTAAAACAAAACACTATATGTCAGGGATCTCGTTAAAACAAAAAACATATGTCAGGGATCTTGTTAAAACAAACATTATATGTCAGGGATCTTGTTAAAACAAAAACATTATAGGTCAGGGATCTTGTTAAAACAAAAACATTATATGTCAGGGATCTTGTTAAAACAAAAACATTATATGTCAGGGATCATGTTAAAACAAAAACATTATATGTCAGGGATCTTGTTAAAACAAAACACTATATGTCAGGGATCTCGTTAAAACAAAAAACATATGTCAGGGATCTTGTTAAAACAAACATTATATGTCAGGGATCTTGTTAAAACAAAAACATTATAGGTCAGGGATCTTGTTAAAACAAAAACATTATATGTCAGGGATCTTGTAAAACAAAAACATTATATGTCAGGGATCATGTTAAAACAAAAACATTATAGGTCAGGGATCATGTTAAAACAAAAAAAATTATATGTCAGGGATCTTGTTAAAACAAAAACATTATATGTCAGGGATCTTGTTAAAACAAAAACATTATATGTCAGGGATCATGTTAAAACAAAAACATTATAGGTCAGGGATCATGTTAAACAAAAAACATTATATGTCAGGGATCTTGTTAAAACAAAAACATTATATGTCAGGGATCTTGTTAAAACAAAAACATTATATGTCAGGGATCATGTTAAAACAAAAACATTATAGGTCAGGGATCATGTTAAAACAAAAAACATTATATGTCAGGGATCTTGTTAAAACAAAAAACATTATATGTCAGGGATCATGTTAAAACAAAAACATATGTCAGGGATCTTGTAAAACAAAACATTATATGTCAGAAAGGATTCAAACCCTGATTGTATCTATAATAATACATAACAGACTGATAAACCGGGCAATTAATCAATTCTTCAACTAGCATGAAACCCCTTCTTGGGGGGGTGGGTGGGGAGGGGGGTATGTCAAGATAATTGACTGCTAGGGACGTGCCGCTGGAACGGGGGTATTTTTTGTGCATTTTGGTGCGCCAATGGTTCCTAAATTATGCACCTTTGGTACCTGCATGGGTCAATTTCGGGGGACAGGAAAATGTCACTGATTTATTATTTACTACAGACCGTACAAAAATGTATTATCAAGAACGTCGTATCTCATAACCATTCTCCGTTTCTTGATTCCTAGAAATCTTTAACGGTCTGATCTACATGACCTTCTTACCGTCTTAAGCGGGACAAGGGAGTCTTGGTAACACGGGAGGGGAGGTCTCCCAGGGGAAGAGGTGGGGACAAGGGAGTCTTGGTAACACGGGAGAGGAGGTCTCCCAGGGGAAGAGGTGGGGACAAGGGAGTCTTGGTAACACGGGAGGGGAGGTCTCCCAGGGGAAGAGGTGGGGACAAGGAAGTCTTGGTAACACGGGAGAGGAGGTCTCCCAGGGGAAGAGGTGGGGACAAGGGAGTCTTGGTAACACTGGAGGGAGGGCTCCCAGGGGAAGAGGTGGGGACAAGGGAGTCTTGGTAACACTGGAAGGGAGGTCTCCCAGGGGAAGAGGTGGGGGATAAGGAGTCTTGGTAACACGGGAGGGGAGGTCTCCAGGGGAGAGGTGGGGACAAGGGAGTCTTGGTAACACGGGAGGGGAGGTCTCTCAGGGAAGAGTGGGGACAGGGGAGTCTTGGTAACACGGGAGGGGAGGTCTCCCAGGGGAAGAGGTGGGGACAAGGGAGTCTTGGTAACACGGGAGTGGAGGTCTCCCAGGGGACGAGGTGGGACAAGGGAGTCTTGGTAACACGGGAAGGGAGGTCTCCCAGGGGAAGAGGTGGGGACAAGGGAGTCTTGGTAACACGGGAGGGGAGGTCTCCCAGGGGAAGAGGTGGGGACAAGGGAGTCTTGGTAACACGGGAGGGGAGGTCTCCCAGGGAAGAGGTGGGGACAAGGGAGTCTTGGTAACACGGGAGGGGAGGTCTCTCAGGGGAAGAGGTGGGGACAAGGGAGTCTTGGTAACACGGGAAGGGAGGTCTCCCAGGGGAAGAGGTGGGGACAAGGGAGTCTTGGTAACACGGGAGGGGAGGTCTGTCAGGGGACGAGGTGGGGACAAGGGAGTCTTGGTAACACGGTATGAAAGGTCTGCCAGGGGGGTGCCGTAGGAGTAAGGATGGTTTTCTGCCTCAGTGGACAGAGGGGACCCCCATCTCGCGAGATTGATGGGGCTCAGGGATGATCCTCCTCCCGTGACAACTCCAGCGGACGGGGTGAGGGTTGAAAGGCGACCCATCGCGGGCGTCAGCACGGCCTAGGAGGATACTGGTGGGGGAGGGGGTTTAGATCTAGAGGGTTGGTGGCAGTATGGACTCGTGGCACGAGGGACTCATTGGGTGGACTAGTGGCGGGACGGGCTAGTGGCTGGTGGCACGAGGGACTGGTGGCACGAGGGACTGATGGCACGAGGGACTGATGGCACAAGGGACTGGTGGCAGGAGATACTTGTGGCAGGAGGGACTGGTGGCCCGGGGGACATGGGGGACTGGTGGCACGAGGGACTGGTGGCACGAGGGACTCATGGCACAAGGGACTGGTGGCAGGAGATACTTGTGGCACGAGGGACTGATGGCATGAGGGACTGGTGGCAGGAGGGACTTGTGGCAGGAGATACTTGTGGCACGAGGGACTGATGGCATGAGGGACTGGTGGCAGGAGGGACTGGTGGCAGGAGATACTTGTGGCACGAGGGACTGGTGACACGAGGGACTGGTGGCACGAGGGAGTGGTGGCATGAGGGACTGATGGCATGAGGGACTGGTGGCACGAGGGGCTGGTTGCACGAGGGACTGGTGGCACGAGGGGGCTGGTTGCACGAGGCGGCTGGTTGCACGAGGGACTGGTGGCAGGAGAGACTGGTGGTCTTGGGGCGGGAGGGCCAGGGTTCTTCAG
>OZ025258.1:18357344-18690546 GCA_964019135.1 Arenicola marina | reverse complement strand
GTTATTCACTCTCACCCACCCACCCACCCAGCCGCTCAGGGTGACTGAGGCAAGGCTGGTGCGCCGCCAGAATCATTGACGAAAGCAAAGCCAAGCAAACCGCCGTGTGCCGAGCAAGCACCTCCGCTATGCCGGCCACGGTAAAGAAGCACCTTGCAAGAAGAGAACGCTCACCTAGCTTGTTTAACCTGATATCGCACCAAAAATTCATCATATATAATAAACATGCATGATTATCTCTCTTGGCATTAGTGTTTAATTAAGGCCGCTTTTGTCCACGTAAATTGGGCCAAGAATCTCCTGGGATAACAACATAGCGTCGGATACCACTTGCCCCACATACAGGTACCAGGGTTCGAACCCACGACCTATCTATCTATCTGCAGCTCAGCCTGCTTACCGACTGAGGCAGACCGACTCCCTGCATCCTAATCATCAACAGCATCATGGTGAAGTAAAGCCTATGATGACATACATACAGGGATTCATCATCCAACGAAAGGAGTAAAACTGCCATCACGTAAGTCATGGTCGTAACATTATTCAGAACCAATTACGCGGTCTCCTTATGCCCTATATAGCAAACCCAGAATACCGCGTGACTGAAAGGAGATAAAAATATCTTTCGGTGATATAATAGGACACGGAAAAGAAGACAATACTCTTAAATGACAAATGACGTCACGCGTTGACGTCACGCTGTGATATCCGCGATAATTATATTCATATAATTCTGAGCCGCAGTCGTCGACCATCATCACGCAATCAGTGACCCTTCCCTCCCCCCGTCCGTAATATGCGTATTACCCATAATACGCATATCAACCGTGCGCCACACTAAAATGTCCAGGCGAGAATAATTGGGCTGAGCTGCTTCACCGCTCCCCATCTCCCCTCCGGCCACCCCTGTCCTCTCCTCCCTGTCCCGCTCCATCACTCTTTCTAGCCGGTTTCTCGTGGGGTGTCCAGGGACATTTTCTTTCGAAGTTTGACCCAAGTTTTTTGTGCTCTCACTCGAGGCTCGAGGCTCGGGATTCCCGACCATGCCCGACGGTCCCATTGGGCATGCACGTCTTGGAGGCAATCTTTAAAAGCTCTCACCCTGGCGTGTGGCCGTAGCGTGGCGTTCGGGGGGATAGGGGGTCGGAGTGCGGGGGGAGGGGGGAGGGGGGGGGGCATCGACTTGCCAGGGCGGTCATCATCCTGATTTTGCCTTGCATGCTGTGTGGTGGGGTCGGGAGGAGGGGGGGGGGTCAGGGGACTAGGGTTGCAGTCGGGAACATGACGAAGGTCATTGGTTAGTCGGATGAGGGGGGTGGGGGTGGGGTGGGGGTAGATGGAGTAGCGTGAGCGCAGGGGGAGCGGGTGGAGGGGAGTAGAAATCGCAAACATGAGAGAGGGCATTGGTCAGTAAAGGTGGGGGGGGGGGAGGGGATGGTGAGGGGGTGAACTGCGGTCATGATGAGAATTACAAATCGCACCCCCCCCCCCCCCCGCTCCTCCCCCTGCGCCAGTTCGTCGGCACGGAACATAAGTCGCTGTCTTGAAGGACATATGAATACACTCCGAACTGAGTGAGGGGAGGGGGTAGGTGGTGGGTGATGGGGGTGGGGGCGGACCCTGGGGATGGCGGGTGGGGGGGGGCGACAAGACAAGAGTCAACGGGGCGTTAATTCCAGACGATTGCCCAAGGTCAAACCGACAGCACAGGGTTATTCACTCTCACCCACCCACCCACCCAGCCGCTCAGGGTGACTGAGGCAAGGCTGGTGCACCGCCAGAATCATTGACGAAAGCAAAGCCAAGCAAACCGCCGTGTGCCGAGCAAGCACCTCCGCTATGCCGGCCACGGTAAAGAAGCACCTTGCAAGAAGAGAACGCTCACCTAGCTTGTTTAACCCGATATCGCACCAAAAATTCATCATATATAATAAACATGCATGATTATCTCTCTTGGCATTAGTGTTTAATTAAGGCCGCTTTTGTCCACGTAAATTGGGCCAAGAATCTCCTGGGATAACAACATAGCGTCGGATACCACTTGCCCCACATACAGGTACCAGGGTTCGAACCCACGACCTATCTATCTATCTGCAGCTCAGCCTGCTTACCGACTGAGGCAGACCGACTCCCTGCATCCTAATCATCAACAGCATCATGGTGAAGTAAAGCCTATGATGACATACATACAGGGATTCATCATCCAACGAAAGGAGTAAAACTGCCATCACGTAAGTCATGGTCGTAACATTATTCAGAACCAATTACGCGGTCTCCTTATGCCCTATATAGCAAACCCAGAATACCGCGTGACTGAAAGGAGATAAAAATATCTTTCGGTGATATAATAGGACACGGAAAAGAAGACAATACTCTTAAATGACAAATGACGTCACGCGTTGACGTCACGCTGTGATATCCGCGATAATTATATTCATATAATTCTGAGCCGCAGTCGTTGACCATCATCACGCAATCAGTGACCCTTCCCTCCCCCCGTCTCCCCCCGTCTCACCCATAACACAGGTTATTACGACAATCGATCTAGACGCTGGGCGATAATGAGGGCATCTCGTCCGGCGAGGATCCAGGAAATTAATCGCTCTCTGCGACGGCCGGCCGGGTCGGGGGCGGGGAGGGGGGGAGGCGTGTGGGGCGGGAGTGGGACATTCGGAATATTGTTATTATAATTCCCCCAGCGTTATGCAACCTCCATTAGGAGATGCTCTGGGCGATAATATAGGTCAGTGTGCGAATACGAAACTAAACCGGGTGCAAAAAACTCGACGGAAACGCAGAAGAACATAACCTCTGAAGCGCGGATCCTGGATCCAATCCGGCCTAGTCATACAGCTAGTCTTTCCGCCAATTAAAAAACAGTTCCACAAACATCTACAATGATGAACGACTGAAACAATGACACTCAGCTTTAGTGTAGGGCCCGCTGGATTTATGTTTTAGGTCATCTTTGGGCACACTCATGGACCAAGGAGATGAAGACAGAACGGCCCTTGGCAGCTGGGGCTCGAACTCGCGACCACTCGCCACAACGGCGCCACACACCCACCCTCGATTTAACGGGACAGTAACGGGAGGATTAAATGATGACGGCTCGGGGGGCCGAAACATGATAATTATTGAAACGTATGGAACATATATATGGGTTCTACGTCACAGATTTCTGGCCAGGAATGCAGAGGCCAGGCTATTAATAAAAAAATTTAATAACAATTCATAACGATTAATTAACAATTTTAAAGAATAGGGTGTGAAATATCATAAATCTAGATCATGACAACTTCTGGCCCGGATAAAATGCTGATAGGCTCTGAGAACATATGACATGTACAATATTACTACACCATTTATATCACACATTGAATGATACACATAACTGTTAAACAAGTCAAATAAGATAAAGGGAGGCCCATTCCGAACAATACATGTGTATCGATCGACCCCCCAACCCCCTGCCGAGAAAAAAAATTGCTGACAAAGGCTCACTTTCGAGTCGGCAATCACGACCTAAGAACAAGAACCCCAAGGCTACCATCGTTAATAGGAGCGAAGGCGCCGGTGTCAAGGCCACCATTCTGCCGCGCTTGATATTACTGGGTTAGGAAGCCTCCTGGGACAGAGACATGATGAATGAGGCGGGGACATGATGTATAAAACAATCCCCCTTGCGCCCCCCCCCCCCCCCCCGCTGGCTTACCCCTCCCGGGGGTGGGGGGGGGGGTCAGAGGCCTTGTCCGTCACCAGCAAGGCGGCCTAGAGGTACGCGCCCCACAGTCGGCCACCAGTGGAGGCCCCCTGCCTTCACTTCAGTATGGACAGTTCTCGCCCCACAGTCGGCCACCAGTGGAGGCCCCCTGCCTTCACTTCAGTATGGACAGCTCTCGAATGTGAAGAACTGGAACTTCCCGGATCGGACGAGAGGAGGGAAGAGGATGGTCGTGGGGGGCGGACGGGCGGATGGACGGGGTAGGGGTGGATATACATACGCTGAACCTTACCCCACCCATTATAAAAGAAAAAAAGAAAAAAGAAAAAAACACACCCGGCCCTACGGCAGGAGACAGCTGAATGGAAAAGAGCCTCGGCACATTTCCGCCGTCGGCCGCCGGGCGGGCTACTGAATGGACTCAAGTGTCCCCAGCCCGTCCTTAACAACGAGATGGTTGCTATGGCAACAAAGCACCCCCACCTTAGGGGGGGGCTTGCTCCGGGGTCACAACTATGAATAAAGAGCACACAATACGGAGGGTCGTGTCGAGGCATTACAACGACCCCCCCCCCCACCCCCACCAAACCACCACCCATCCAACCACCTTGGAGATCGAGACCTGGTCAAATCCCTGCCTTATTTCATTCGGAGCATGGCGGCTGTATGTAAGCTGTACAGTGGCAGTAAATTGGCCGGGATGGCCCCGACGTCACTCAAAACCGTCCGGCTTCCCCCGCAGCCGACAAGTGACATCCAGCAGGCCCGTAGCGAGGATGAGTAGGTGGGTCGGTGGGTAGGTATACACCGACCAGGCCCGTAGCGAGGGTGAGTAGATGGGTGGGTGGGTAGGCATACACCGACCAGGCCCGTAGCGAGGGTGAGTAGACGGGTGGGTGGGTAGGCATACACCGACCAGGCCCGTAGCGAGGGTGAGTAGACGGGTGGGTAGGCATACACCGACCAGGCCCGTAGCGAGGGTGAGTAGATGGGTGGGTAGGCATACACCGACCAGGCCCGTAGCGAGGGTGAGTAGATGGGTGGGTAGGCATACACCGACCAGGCCCGTAGCGAGGGTGAGTAGACGGGTGGGTAGGCATACACCGACCAGGCCCGTAGCGAGGGTGAGTAGATGGGTGGGTAGGCATACACCGACCAGGCCCGTAGCGAGGGTGAGTAGATGGGTGGGTAGGCATACACCGACCAGGCCCGTAGCGAGGGTGAGTAGACGGGTGGGTAGGCATACACCGACCAGGCCCGTAGCGAGGGTGAGTAGATGGGTGGGTAGGCATACACCGACCAGGCCCGTAGCGAGGGTGAGTAGATGGGTGGGTAGGCATACACCGACCAGGCCCGTAGCGAGGGTGAGTAGATGGGTGGGTAGGCATACACCGACCAGGCCCGTAGCGAGGGTGAGTAGATGGGTGGGTAGGCATACACCGACCAGGCCCGTAGCGAGGGTGAGTAGATGGGTGGGTGGGTAGGCATACACCGGCCAGGCCCGTAGCGAGGGTGAGTAGATGGGTGGGTAGGCATACACCGACCAGGCCCGTAGCGAGGGTGAGTAGACGGGTGGGTAGGCATACACCGACCAGGCCCGTAGCGAGGGTGAGAAGATGGGTGGGTAGGCATACACCGACCAGGCCCGTAGCGAGGGTGAGTAGATGGGTGGGTAGGCATACACCGACCAGGCCCGTAGCGAGGGTGAGTAGATGGGTGGGTAGGCATACACCGACCAGGCCCGTAGCGAGGGTGAGTAGATGGGTGGGTAGGCATACACCGACCAGGCCCGTAGCGAGGGTGAGTAGACGGGTGGGTAGGCATACACCGACCAGGCCCGTAGCGAGGGTGAGTAGATGGGTGGGTAGGCATACACCGACCAGGCCCGTAGCGAGGGTGAGTAGATGGGTGGGTAGGCATACACCGACCAGGCCCGTAGCGAGGATGAGTAGATGGGTGGGTAGGCATACACCGACCAGGCCCGTAGCGAGGGTGAGTAGATGGGTGGGTGGGTAGGCATACACCGAGCAGGCCCGTAGCGAGGGTGAGTAGATGGGTGGGTAGGCATACACCGACCAGGCCCGTAGCGAGGATGAGTAGATGGGTGGGTAGGCATACACCGACCAGGCCCGTAGCGAGGGTGAGTAGATGGGTGGGTGGGTAGGCATACACCGACCAGGCCCGTAGCGAGGGTGAGTAGGTGGGTGGGTGGGAAGGCATACACCGACCAGGCCCGTAGCGAGGGTGAGTAGACGGGTGGGTAGGCATACACCGACCAGGCCCGTAGCGAGGGTGAGTAGACGGGTGGGTAGGCATACACCGACCAGGCCCGTAGCGAGGGTGAGTAGATGGGTGGGTAGGCATACACCGACCAGGCCCGTAGCGAGGGTGAGTAGATGGGTGGGTGGGTAGGCATACACCGACCAGGCCCGTAGCGAGGATGAGTAGGTGGGTGGGTGGGTAGGCATACACCGACCAGGCCCGTAGCGAGGGTGAGTAGATAGGTGGGTAGGCATACACCGACCAGGCCCGTAGCGAGGGTGAGTAGATGGGTGGGTGGGTAGGCATACACCGACCAGGCCCGTAGCGAGGGTGAGTAGATGGGTGGGTAGGCATACACCGACCAGGCCCGTAGCGAGGGTGAGTAGATGGGTGGGTAGGCATACACCGACCAGGCCCGTAGCGAGGGTGAGTAGATGGGTGGGTGGGTAGGCATACACCGACCAGGCCCGTAGCGAGGGTGAGTAGATGGGTGGGTAGGCATACACCGACCAGGCCCGTAGCGAGGATGAGTAGATGGGTGGGTGGGTAGGCATACACCGACCAGGCCCGTAGCGAGGGTGAGTAGGTGGGTGGGTGGGAAGGCATACACCGACCAGGCCCGTAGCGAGGGTGAGTAGATGGGTGGGTGGGTAGGCATACACCGACCAGGCCCGCAGCGAGGGTGAGTAGGTGGGTGGGTGGGAAGGCATACACCGACCAGGCCCGTAGCGAGGGTGAGTAGACGGGTGGGTAGGCATACACCGACCAGGCCCGTAGCGAGGGTGAGTAGATGGGTGGGTGGGTAGGCATACACCGACCAGGCCCGTAGCGAGGGTGAGTAGGTGGGTGGGTGGGTAGGCATACACCGACCAGGCCCGTAGCGAGAGTGAGTAGATGGGTGGGTGGGTAGGCATACACCGACCAGGCCCGTAGCGAGGGTGAGTAGATGGGTGGGTGGGTAGGCATACACCGACCAGGCCCGTAGCGAGGGTGAGTAGGTGGGTGGGTGGAAAGGCATACACCGACCAGGCCCGTAGCGAGGGTGAGTAGACGGGTGGGTGGGTAGGCATACACCGACCAGGCCCGTAGCGAGGGTGAGTAGACGGGTGGGTAGGCATACACCGACCAGGCCCGTAGCGAGGGTGAGTAGATGGGTGGGTAGGCATACACCGACCAGGCCCGTAGCGAGGGCGAGTAGGTGGGTGGGTGGGTAGGCATACACCGACCAGGCCCGTAGCGAGGATGAGTAGGTGGGTGGGTGGGTAGGCATACACCGACCAGGCCCGTAGCGAGGGTGAGTAGATGGGTGGGTAGGCATACACCGACCAGGCCCGTAGCGAGGATGAGTAGATGGGTGGGTAGGCATACACCGACCAGGCCCGTAGCGAGGGTGATTAGGTGGGTGGGTGGGTAGGCATACACCGACCAGGCCCGTAGCGAGGATAAGTAGGTGGGTGGGTGGGTAGGCATACACCGACCAGGCCCGTAGTGAGGGTGAGTAGACGGGTGGGTAGGCATACACCGACCAGGCCCGTAGCGAGGGTGAGTAGATGGGTGGGTAGGCATACACCGACCAGGCCCGTAGCGAGGGTGAGTAGATGGGTGGGTAGGCATACACCGACCAGGCCCGTAGCGAGGATGAGTAGGTGGGTGGGTGGGTAGGCATACACCGACCAGGCCCGTAGCGAGGGTGAGTAGACGGGTGGGTAGGCATACACCGACCAGGCCCGTAGCGAGGGTGAGTAGATGGGTGGGTAGGCATACACCGACCAGGCCCGTAGCGAGGGTGAGTAGATGGGTGGGTAGGCATACACCGACCAGGCCCGTAGCGAGGGTGAGTAGATGGGTGGGTAGGCATACACCGACCAGGCCCGTAGCGAGGGTGAGTAGATGGGTGGGTAGGCATACACCGACCAGGCCCGTAGCGAGGGTGAGTAGATGGGTGGGTAGGCATACACCGACCAGGCCCGTAGCGAGGGTGAGTAGGTGGGTGGGTAGGCATACACCGACCAGGCCCGTAGCGAGGGTGAGTAGATGGGTGGGTAGGCATACACCGACCAGGCCCGTAGCGAGGATGAGTAGGTGGGTGGGTGGGTAGGCATACACCGACCAGGCCCGTAGCGAGGGTGAGTAGATGGGTGGGTAGGCATACACCGACCAGGCCCGTAGCGAGGGTGAGTAGATGGGTGGGTAGGCATACACCGACCAGGCCCGTAGCGAGGGTGAGTAGATGGGTGGGTGGGTAGGCATACACCGACCAGGCCCGTAGCGAGGGTGAGTAGATGGGTGGGTAGGCATACACCGACCAGGCCCGTAGCGAGGGTGAGTAGATGGGTGGGTGGGTAGGCATACACCGACCAGGCCCGTAGCGAGGGTGAGTAGACGGGTGGGTAGGCATACACCGACCAGGCCCGTAGCGAGGGTGAGTAGATGGGTGGGTAGGCATACACCGACCAGGCCCGTAGCGAGGGTGAGTAGATGGGTGGGTAGGTAGGCATACACCGACCAGGCCCGTAGCGAGGGTGAGTAGATGGGTGGGTGGGTAGGCATACACCGACCAGGCCCGTAGCGAGGGTGAGTAGATGGGTGGGTGGGTAGGTATACACCGACCAGGCCCGTAGCGAGGGTGAGTAGATGGGTGGGTAGGCATACACCGACCAGGCCCGTAGCGAGGGTGAGTAGATAGGTGGGTAGGCATACACCGACCAGGCCCGTAGCGAGGGTGAGTAGATGGGTGGGTAGGCATACACCGACCAGGCCCGTAGCGAGGGTGAGTAGATGGGTGGGTAGGCATACACCGACCAGGCCCGTAGCGAGGGTGAGTAGACGGGTGGGTAGGCATACACCGACCAGGCCCGTAGCGAGGGTGAGTAGATGGGTGGGTAGGCATACACCGACCAGGCCCGTAGCGAGGGTGAGTAGATGGGTGGGTGGGTAGGCATACACCGACCAGGCCCGTAGCGAGGGTGAGTAGATGGGTGGGTGGGTAGGCATACACCGACCAGGCCCGTAGCGAGGGTGAGTAGGTGGGTGGGTGGGTAGGCATACACCGACCAGGCCCGTAGCGAGGGTGAGTAGGTGGGTGGGTGGGTAGGCATACACCGACCAGGCCCGTAGCGAGGGTGAGTAGACGGGTGGGTGGGTAGGCATACACCGACCAGGCCCGTAGCGAGGGTGAGTAGATGGGTGGGTAGGCATACACCGACCAGGCCCGTAGCGAGGGTGAGTAGACGGGTGGGTAGGCATACACCGACCAGGCCCGTAGCGAGGGTGAGTAGACGGGTGGGTGGGTAGGCATACACCGACCAGGCCCGTAGCGAGGGTGAGTAGACGGGTGGGTGGGTAGGCATACACCGACCAGGCCCGTAGCGAGGGTGAGTAGACGGGTGGGTGGGTAGGCATACACCGACCAGGCCCGTAGCGAGGGTGAGTAGACGGGTGGGTGGGTAGGCATACACCGACCAGGCCCGTAGCGAGGGTGAGTAGACGGGTGGGTGGGTAGGCATACACCGACCAGGCCCGTAGCGAGGGTGAGTAGACGGGTGGGTAGGCATACACCGACCAGGCCCGTAGCGAGGGTGAGTAGATGGGTGGGTAGGCATACACCGACCAGGCCCGTAGCGAGGGTGAGTAGGTGGGTGGGTGGGTAGGCATACACCGACCAGGCCCGTAGCGAGGGTGAGTAGACGGGTGGGTGGGTAGGCATACACCGACCAGGCCCGTAGCGAGGGTGAGTAGACGGGTGGGTAGGCATACACCGACCAGGCCCGTAGCGAGGGTGAGTAGATGGGTGGGTGGGTAGGCATACACCGACCAGGCCCGTAGCGAGGGTGAGTAGGTGGGTGGGTGGGTAGGCATACACCGACCAGGCCCGTAGCGAGGGTGAGTAGATGGGTGGGTAGGCATACACCGACCAGGCCGTAGCGAGGGTGAGTAGATGGGTGGGTGGGTAGGCATACACCGACCAGGCCCGTAGCGAGGCTGAGTAGATGGGTGGGTAGGCATACACCGACCAGGCCCGTAGCGAGGGTGAGTAGATGGGTGGGTGGGTAGGCATACACCGACCAGGCCCCGTAGCGAGGGTGAGTAGATGGGTGGGTAGGCATACACCGACCAGGCCCGTAGCGAGGGTGAGTAGATGGGTGGGTGGGCATACACCGACCAGGCCCGTAGCGAGGGGTGAGTAGATGGGTGGGTAGGCATACACCGACCAGGCCCGTAGCGAGGGTGAGTAGGTGGATGGGTGGGTGGGCATACACCGAGGTATTGAGGAGGTTACCGACGTGAATGCATGCAGACACTGATCATCTGTAAAAGCAGGAGTAATTTGACACAAAATATATAAAAAGAACGCCACCGAGAAATTCGAAATTTAATCACGACCGGCATCGCGCGGACGCAGTTTCCATGGCAACACATATTTGAAAAGGGCGACATCTGGAGTTGGAGAATGAAGCGGAGCAGGGTCATCGCTTAAGGAGAATAAATACCACTGCCATTTTCTCATTCTTTTCTTTCTTTCTGTACCTTGTTTGTCAAATACAAGCACTCTGCCCCCCCCCCCCGCCCCCCCCCCCCCCTCTATCACCAATGACCTGACGGACTGGATGTGACAGATCTAACACTCTCGGTGCTAACGACACAGCCAGCCGTCTGCTAGGTAATACAGAGGCAGGGTCACCAGCCGACCACCCTCCCGGGGACTACCGAGTACAGCTCGGGGGGGGGGGGGCGGGGTGGAATGACGGGTGCGGAAGTGTCAATCATTGGTATCGCATCTCAGTTCTGGCACACAAAAAAACGTTCTTCTCCTTTTCTTTTCGACAGCAGCGGAATTCCCGCGTTGTACTATCCTTTCTCCCACCTGTCATCGAGGGAAAAAGTCTTACGTCTTATTTAGGGACGGCGACTGCGGAATTCGCCTCGAATCGATGTGGACAACTTTTCTTCCTGCTCGCCCTTAGTCCGACAAATTCCGACAAGTTTAGCCCCATTCTTTCATCAAGTCGTATGTGGCTCATTGGGTGGTGAGATCACACGCACATACCCATTAGCGGCATACACAACAAGCAATAACAAGATTGACGATCTCTAGCGTTGGTTAGAAAATTGCATTAGATAACATGTCACTTCACATGGGCAAGTCAGCCATGCAAAAAATAACACAGATCGTAACAAGATAAATCTGAAGTGAAATCAAAACTTCTGAATCAAAACAAATGTATCTGATGAATGCAACAAGATAGTTGTTATGGCAACCCGCAACAGGGCGCATAAAAATATTACCCAATCAGAATCGTCGAATTATCGCATATGAAGGAAGATCGCGTACACGAAGACGCCTTACAAGGTGGTTTTCAGAAAAAGATTCGGAAGAAAAAAAGTTGCAGACTGCCGGTGCCAGTCGCATGGCAACCCACCTTTAAATCCCCCAGGACCTCCTTATATACATCCCAGAGAGGGCACTGACCCTCCCAAGCGAAGATCTACGCGATAGTCACCCATCAACCCCCACCCCCACCCGCACACACCCCCAGTCCCTCACCCCAACCCCCTCACACTCCCACCCCTACTCACACCCCCACCCCCACCCGCACACGCCCCCAGTCCCTCACCCAACCCCCTCACACCCCCACCCCCCAGTCCCCCACACCCTCAAATCCCTACTCACACCCCCACCCCGTCACACCCCCACCCCGTCACAGCCCCAACCCATCACCCCCCCCAACCCATCACCCCCCTCCCCCCCCCCTTACACCCCCACTAGACCGCTCCATCACCTCCGTGACACTAGGCGGCTGCCGGGGGTAGCTTATCGCCAGATCCGTCCCCCCTGCTGATCCACGCGGTATATTACAGCCATTGTCACATGGGATCGTCTTTATACACTGTTTGCGGGGTCCTCCGGCGGAGGTGGACCGGCGCTGGGGTCTCCACGGCCGTTAGGCGGGGAGAGGGAGTGCCAGTGTCTCGGGTCGTGGTAAACATCAGCAAGAAATGGTTTTGTTGTGTCGCATTGTACCATGAATCCCGCTTATCTCGAGCAAGATAAGAGAGTCAGGTAGGAGGTAGACGTTGAAAAAATAACACATAAAACAGGTAGATGTGTGAGAAAAAAAGGAGCTTTGACGGGTCTTGCTCCAGCGGGGACGACTGCTCCAGAATTGTGTCCCTCCCACGTATGTTCTTGTCGATTCTGACTTCCTTGTCAATTCTGGCTCGAAGGCAAAGACAAATTAACTGCTCCACATTTTTGTCGAGTAGTAGTAGTGGAGGTTTGCAAGATCAAGATAAGATCTCACAACAATAGTAACGTGAATAATTCGCTACGTATTGATCTCACGCTAACAGTAAATAGTCAATAGTTATGTTAATAGTAGCATATTAAGATCTCACAACTCACAACAGTAGTAACATAAGATCTCACAACAATAGTAATATAAGATCTCACAACAATAGTAACATAAGATCTCACAAAAATAGTAACATATTCAGATCTCACAACAGTAGTAACATAAGATCTCACAACAATAGTAACATAAGATCTCACAACAGTATTAACATACGATCTCACAACAATAGTAACATAAGATCTCACAACAATAGTAACATACGATCTCACAAGAATAGTAACATAGTAGCAGGAAATATCTCTTTAATATCTTTAAGACAGGACGAACATCAGATTAGGCTCATAGTCTAATCAGGCTGTGGCCTATTGCACGTCCATAGTTTAGCCGGCTACGCGGCTTAGTAATCGCCCAGTGCGTTCGTGAAATCCGCCACTGATGTCTGATGATAAGACAACATAAAGTACCCCGAGATGAAGACCGGTCGAGATCATTCAATAAATATAATATAGATAAGCTCCATGTAGATTTTTGGTAAAATAAGATCAGTAAATATGCTTGCGGTCATATGACTGAACTAGAAAGTTTCGCACCGCAATAAGTTAGGATAAGCGTGGTCTCAATGGGATGGCGACCAGCGTGTAACCCCCCTCCCCCCCCCCACCCGACATACATTGATGGTCACTATACCAATCGCACTGATTGTTCCCCCCCCCCTCCGCCTTGCTTTACATGATTTAGCGGGGCGCTGGCGTTCCTAAAGCCACCAAATAGCATATATGTTGCAAAAACAGAAGCATTTTCCCATCAATAAATGGCTTTTATTATAATGAAGGGGAGCCTCTTCCCACCCTACGACCCTGACAATAACCGCGGTACTGACGTTGACAATAACCGCGGTACTGACGTTGACAATAACCGCGGTACTGACGTTGACAATAACCGCGGTACTGACATTGACAATTACCGCGGCAATAACATTGACAATAACCGCGGTACTGACGTTGACAATAACCGCGGTACTGACGTTGACAATCCCCGCGGTAATTACATTGACAATAACCGCGGTAATGACATTGACAATAACCGCGGCAATGACATTGACAATAACCGCGGCAATGACATTGACAATAACCGCGGAAATGACATTGACAATAACCGCGGAAATGACATTGACAATAACCGCGGTACTGACATTGACAATAACCGCGGTACTGACATTGACAATAACCACGGTACTGACATTGACAATAACCGCGGTACTGACATTGACAATAACCGCGGCAATGACATTGACAATAACCGCGGTAGTGACATTGACAATAACCGCGGTACTGACATTGACAATAACCGCGGTACTGACATTGACAATAACCGCGGTACTGACATTGACAATTACCGCGGCAATAACATTGACAATAACCGCGGTAATGACATTGACAATAACCGCGGTAATGACATTGACAATAACCGCGGTACTGACATTGACAATAACCGCGGTAATGACATTGACAATAACCGCGCACTGATATTGACAATAACCGCGGCAATGACATTGACAATAACCGCGGTACTGACATTGACAGTAACCGCGGTAATGACATTGACAATAACCGCGGTACTGACATTGACAATAACCGCGGCAATGACATTGACAATAACCCCGGTAATGACACTGACTGCAATGATAATAACAATAACGATTTCTGCGACAATATTTTCACAAGTTTGCGTGTTGCTATATACATGTAAGCGACAGAGGACCCTCATTTGGGCCAGGGTGACCCCCGGGGCTGATGTAAAGGCCCGACCCCGGGAGCCCGATGGGCCTCTGTTACTGGCGCCCCCCCCCCGATCCGGGTGGGGGGTGCGGGGGGGGTGGCAGCTCTCGACGTCACTCGTGGGGTCCTCCCGCGAGATGTACGGCGACCCCGACCCGGGCCAAGTCGCTGGGCTTGTCCGGGAGACAATCCCTGCCACTCCCGACAATCCGCCCCCTCCCCTCCCCCCGCGCCCCCCCCACCGCCCCACTCCCACTCCGGCTCCTACCCCTCACCAAGGTGAGACGCGTGCGGGTGTGTGTGGGGGGGGGGGGGTGGTAGTGGTCGTGAAACGGTTGCTGGGTGGTCGTGTGGCAGATCGATTCCCCAACCGACCACGTGCGAGCTGACAGGGCTCCGTGGTACGTGCCACGTGTTCCGGCAGCCCCCGCACGGGGGCCACACATTAAAACAGCACGGACTACGGCGGCCGGACAGGATTGAATAACACATGCCGGATAGGTCCGGATACGTGGTGTGATTGAGGAGGACAGGGAACACGAAGGGGTCAGGGGAGAGTGAAGGGGGGAGGGGTGGGAGATGGGTGGGAGAGGAGAGTCCCGAGGGGTATGGAAGTGAGGTGAAGCCAACTTGCATTCTAGTCCCCTAAGCCACGATCCCCCACGGCCTTAGACCGTCCATATGAGCGAGACGAGAAGAGAGAGACAAGCAGTCACAGATCATGGGAGTCAGGTCACCACCGCTACACCATAAAGTCCACATGCAAAGTTAGACCACAAGGATCAGATCAGAACAGTTACACCACAATGTTTAGATTTAGAACCAAACCAGAACAGTTGAATCAGATCATGAATCAGCTGATGAATCAGATCATTAATCGCTCTGTAAAATTCATTCAACCCACAAGAATGAGACCTAATTAGTCAGACCAAGAAACATATTCTAAGATGAAAACCAGCCCATACGATTTAGACCAAACGAATGAGCCCATGAGAGTCAGTCCTCAACACGACTCGCTATGACGATGAACCACCATATGAACTGGCGACACTCAAATGTTGACCAGTCACACGTCGTTATGACAGATGTGAGGAACGGACAAGAAACTGTTTCACGGGAAGAACGTTTGATTAAAATGTTGACAGCAGAAAATAGTTCATTAGTGTTAATTTCACTAAATCATAACGTCATCCGGAACGGTTCACTGGTAATGCCGGGTCACTCACTTCCTGGACAGAGCGCCGTGGGCGTCAAAACCATAGATATCCACGCGGGAGGCGGTGCTTACGGTGAGTCCGGTAATACAATAGATGGCAGCACACCAGCTTGGAATCATAGCACAGTCTTTCCTTTCTTTAATTAACGAACCTTTGACCGCACTGGGAATAGGGAGCAAGCTATTTGGAATCTGAAACATTTAGACATCTGGCCTGTTTAAATATTGTATAATATTGTGAATTTACTCCACAAAAACGGTCTGATGATCTCTTTATCTCAACCATTACCCCCCCCCCCACCCCTCACCCCCCATCTCTCTCATGCCCCATCCGTACGCCCCTGCGACCCTCATTCCTGTCATATCTAGGTCCCGTTGTTTCCTGTCTCTCTCCCCTCCCTGACGTACGTACCCCCCCCCCCACCACCTCCCACCCTCATTCCTGTCATACCTGGGTCCGGTTCTTTTCTGTCCCCTCTATAGCCTCTCCCATACTACCCCCCCCCCCCTTCCAGTCGTACATGGGTCCTGTTGTTTCCTGTCCCTATCCCCTCCCCTACGTACGTACCCCCACCCCCCCCCTCCCACCGTCACTCCTGTCGTACCTGGGTCCGATTCTTTCATGTCTCCTCTATATCCCCTCCCCTCTCCTGCCCTCGCCTACCTCCCCCTCCCACCGTCACTCCTGTCGTACCTGGGTCCCGTTGTTTCCTGTCCCCCCCTCCTCTACGTACCCTCCCCCCTCCACCCTCATTCCGGTCGTACCTAGGTCCCGTTGTTTCCTGTGCCCCCCGCCCCCCCACCCCTCCGACCCTGATGCCTGTCGTACCTGGGTCCCGTGGTTTCCTGTGCCCCCCGCCCCCCTTCTCCGACCCTGATGCCTGTCGTACCTGGGTCCCGTGGTTTCCTCGGTGACGTGGCGGTTGACGTGCAGGTTGTCCAAGATGATGCGAGCCACGCCCTCCGTGGTACGCGTCAGGTGGGTGGGAGGCTGGTCCACCGGCTGCAAGAACATGCCACAACGGTACAGCCCGGGGGTCAGGGGTCGATGGTGGGGGGTACAGTCATCTGGGTGGGTGACCGGACATGCCACAACGGTACAGCCCGGGGGTCAGGGGTCGAGGGTGGGGGGGGGTACAGTCATCTGGGTGGGTGACCGGACATGCCACAACGGTACAGCCCGGGGGTCAGGGGTCGAGCGTGAGGGGTACAGTCATCTGGGTGGGTGACCTGACATGCCACAACGGTACAGCCCGGGGGTCAGGGGTCGAGGGTGGGGGGTACCGTCATCTGGGTGGATGACCGGACTATGGAGGCGGGGGGTCACGTATTCTTTTAAACGGAATGTTTAAATTGATTATTACAAGACAAGCATACAAAAGAAGAAGCTACCACGATAGTCGCGACGACAACACGTTAGCTGTGACGTCACCAAGGCCTGCCGTAACGCCGTCCACAATGTCGTCGGGAACCAGCCAGTCGACATGATACACTGGCCAGCGTGGGGCCGGGAACCAGCCAGTCCACATGATACGCTGGCCAGCGTGGGACCGGGAACCAGCCAGTCCACATGATACGCTGGCCAGCGTGGGGCCGGGAACCAGCCAGTCCACATGATACGCTGGCCAGCGTGGGGCCGGGAACCAGCCAGTCAACACGATACGCTGGCCAGCGTGGGGCCGGGAACCAGCCAGTCCACATGATACGCTGGCCAGCGTGGGGCCGGGAGCCAGCCAGTCTACATGATACGCTGGCCAGCGTGGGACCGGGAACCAGCCAATCCACATGATACGCTGGCCAGCGTGGGGCAGGGAACCAGCCTGTCCACATTATACGCTGGCCAGCGTGGGGCCGGGAAGCAGTCAGTCCACACGATACGCTGGCCAGCGTGGGGCCGGGAACCAGCTGGTCCACATGATACGCTGACCAGCGCGGGACCGGGAACCAGCCAGTCCACATGATACGCTGGCCAGCGTGGGACCGGGAACCAGCCAGTCCACATGATACGCTGGCCAGCGTGGGGCCGGGAACCAGCCAGTCCACATGATACGCTGGCCAGCGTGGGGCCGGGAACCAGCCAGTCAACACGATACGCTGGCCAGCGTGGGGCCGGGAACCAGCCAGTCCACATGATACGCTGGCCAGCGTGGGGCCGGGAACCAGCCAGTCTACATGATACGCTGGCCAGCGTGGGGCCGGGAACCAGCCAATCCACATGATACGCTGGCCAGCGTGGGGCAGGGAACCAGCCTGCCCACATTATACGCTGGCCAGCGTGGGGCCGGGAAGCAGTCAGTCCACACGATACGCTGGCCAGCGTGGGGCCGGGAACCAGCTGGTCCACATGATACGCTGACCAGCGCGGGACCGGGAACCAGCCAGTCCACATGATACATTGGCCAGCGTGGGGCCGGGAACCAGCCAGTCCACACGATACGCTGGCCAGCGTGGGCCGGGAACCAGCCTGTCTACATGATACGTTGGTCAGCGTGGGACCGGGAACCAGCCTGTCTACATGATACGTTGGTCAGCGTTGGGCCGGGAACCAGCCTACCCGGATGGATGAGTAGCCTACCTTGATCCTGACGGCATCGGTCATGTAGGAGAAAGGCTGGGGTGGGTTGTCGGCCTCAGTCCTGACAGTCTTACTGTAGTCAATGGTACGTCCGTCCAGCCTCGGGGGCGTACCTGCCCCGGGAAGAACAAAACATTGGAGTGCTTGGCTGGTGTTAATTAATAGACCTATCCAGAGGTTCGTTCATTAAATCGTGACAATTGGAAACGTCAAGGTCCAGAGAAAAACAATTGTTCTGGAGGTCGACGTGTATGCTTTATCCGACCCGTTTCATTATTTCTATCCTGCCCACAAATTTGCACAGGTGGGAATCGAACCACCCACCGGCCGCCTGGGCGGGCCGAGGAGATCACACTCGACACTAGCCGAACGCGCTATCTACTGGTAGGCGTATGTCTATCTCACAATGCCCATTGCGGAAAACCATTGTCCGCGCGTTAAATGCAATATCTGCTGCCTATTTTCCGTAAATGTTTCCTCCTGCTTACAAT
Source organism: Arenicola marina (assembly GCA_964019135.1). Taxonomy (NCBI): domain Eukaryota; kingdom Metazoa; phylum Annelida; class Polychaeta; family Arenicolidae; genus Arenicola; species Arenicola marina. The sequence continues at coordinate 18,672,147 of OZ025258.1, read as the reverse complement.
TCCAACCACTATTTTACAACATTGCTTAAACTAAAATACAGGAGTCTGTATTTAACTTTACTTTGATTCATAACAGCACAACAGAATAAAGAATAGCAGATGCCTTTTTTTAGCCGTTTTTTTTCAAATGTCGAGATGTGAATGTCATATTACTGCGTTCCTATTAAAGAAGCCAGTGGAAGAGATTAATGTCACACGCACCCAGAAGGGAGAGCACCGTTTATGAGTGAAATTTACATGATGTCCGTGCTATGATGTGTGAAACATTGATTCTCTATTGTGCTCAAGCCGTATTTCTAAGCAAGTGAAATATGACGAATTGTGTCGAGGCCTGTATTCTTCAACAATGTACACTGTTATAGGCTGAGATGTATCGTAGATGCACAGTATGATGTATAAATCAATCGGAACCTGCCAAATCACCTGTCGAAATGAGCCGCAGTACAAGCTGTGGATGTTGCAGCAAAAGTAATAACTTTACCAAGCTCCATGATGTATTGCGATGTAATAATTTCTCTGCGTTCGTTTCATGTATAGTATGCAATGTAGCATGTTTAAATGTGCAATAGTAATGACCATTACCGTGTATTGTCGGTGAACTCGAGTACACCAATGATACGCCGGGCAGTACAAATTTGATTGAGATTTTGAGAAATGGAACCATTTGTTGTTCCTGCGTCGCTTCGTTCGGTTCTCTATGGCGCCAACTAACTGGCCATCACACAAAGCAAAGACAAATCATGCACACTAAAGTGGGTCACGAAACGTCCCAGGTTATGTGCCAATGTCCGGATTCGAACCCGCGACCCATTGAGCTGTAGCCTTGTGCGCCAACCACTACACTAGGTCAGACTTGTTTTGCGATAGGGTTAGACTTATTTTGGGACAGGGTTAGACTTGCTTTAGTATAATGTTAGACTCGTTTTAGTATAAGGTTAAACTTGGGTATAGGGTTAGACTTGCTTTAGTATAAGGTTAGACTCGTTTTAGTATAAGGTTAGACTTGGGTATAGGGTTAGACTCGTTTTAGTATAAGGTTAGACTTGGGTATAGAGTTAGACTTGCTTTAGTATAAGGTTAGACTTGGGTATAGGGTTAGACTTGCTTTAGTATAAGGTTAGACTTGGGTATAGGGTTAGACTTGCTTTAGTATAAGGTTAGATTTGGGTATAAGCATATGATTCTATACAAACTGTATAGCATTGAACCAACAGTCAGGTTACCTACCCGTCTTAAGCCGTCCCATGGAGAAGCCCAGACGCTCCAGGGTGTTGGCCAGGCCTATGGCGGGGGCGTCCCCCATACGTCCTGCCGGTCGCACCTCCAGTCCCAGGTTGATACTGCCTCGCAGGAACGTCCCCGTTGTCAAGACGACGGACTTGCTGGTGATGACGTCTCCGGACTCTACATCGGGATCCACATAAGAAAGTGAGCGATAATACAGGTAGAGGCAACAACAGAATACAAGAAGTTGAGCGATAATACATGTAGGAGCAACAACAGAGTACAAGAAAGTGAGCGTTAATACAGGTAGAGGCAACAACACAATATACAATACCATATACATTACTACGCTGGTGGACTTTTCCTACATATATACGGCGTTTTGTCCGAATTGACAAGGCAGGTCAGAATTGACGACCCACGCGCCTGTGCCCTTACCTAACACTACCCCTCGGCAGCGGCACGTGGCGAGGGGGTGGGTCTCTGGCGACCCCTCGGCAGCCGGCCCCAGCAGGAGATCCTCCACAGGGTGGGCCGCCACCTGCAGGTTGGGGGTGCCCAGGATCTCTCGCTGCATGTGATCCTTGTACAACGCTCGGTCAATCTGGGCTCTGGGACCCTGCCGGTTATAATGGTAAACCTTGTACAATGGGAGGTCAATCTGGGCTCTGGGACCCTGCCGGTTATAATGGTAAACCTTGTACAACGCTCGGTCAATCTGGGCTCTGGGACCCTGCCGGTTATAATGGTAAACCTTGCACAATGGGAGGTCAATCTGGGCTCTGGGACCCTGCCGGTTATAATGGTAAACCTTGTACAACGCTCGGTCAACCTGGGCTCTGGGACCCTGCCGGTTATAATGGTAAACCTTGTACAACGCTCGGTCAATCTGGGCTCTGGGACCCTGCCGGTTATAATGGTAAACCTTGTACAACGCTCGGTCAATCTGGGCTCTGGGACCCTGCCGGTTATAATGGTAAACCTTGTACAACGCTCGGTCAATCTGGGCTCTGGGACCCTGCCGGTTATAATGGTAAACCTTGTTCAACGCTCGGTCAATCTGGGCTCTGGGACCCTGCCGGTTATAATGGTAAACCTTGTACAACGCTCGGTCAATCTGGGCTCTGGGACCCTGCCGGTTATAATGGTAAACCTTGTACAACGCTCGGTCAATCTGGGCTCTGGGACCCTGCCGCTTATAATAGTAAACCTTGTACAACGCTCGGTCAATCTGGGCTCTGGGACCCTGCCGGTTATAATGGTAAACCTTGTACAATGGGAGGTCAATCTGGGCTCTGGGACCCTGCCGGTTATAATGGTAAACCTTGTACAACGCTCGGTCAATATGGGCTCTGGGACCCTGCCGGTTATAATGGTAAACCTTGTACAACGCTCGGTCAATCTGGGCTCTGGGACCCTGCCGGTTATAATGGTAAACCTTGTACAACGCTCGGTCAATCTGGGCTCTGGGACCCTGCCGGTTATAATGGTAAACCTTGTACAACGCTCGGTCAATATGGGCTCTGGGACCCTGCCGGTTATAATGGTAAACCTTATACAACGCTCGGTCAATCTTGGCTCTGGGACCCTGCCGGTTATAATGGTAAACCTTGTACAACGCTCGGTCAATCTGGGCTCTGGGACCCTGCCGGTTATAATGGTAAACCTTGTACAACGCTCGGTCAATATGGGCTCTGGGACCCTGCCGGTTATAATGGTAAACCTTATACAACGCTCGGTCAATCTGGGCTCTGGGACCCTGCCGGTTATAATGGTAAACCTTGTACAACGCTCGGTCAATCTGGGCTCTGGGACCCTGCCGGTTATAATGGTAAACCTTATACAACGCTCGGTCAATCTGGGCTCTGGGACCCTGCCGGTTATAATGGTAAACCTTGTACAACGCTCGGTCAATCTGGGCTCTGGGACCCTGCCGGTTATAATGGTAAACCTTGTACAACGCTCGGTCAATCTGGGCTCTGGGACCCTGCCGGTTACAATGGTAAACCGTGTACAACGCTCAGTCAATCTGGGCTCTGGGACCCTGCCGGTTATAATGGTAAACCGTGTACAACGCTCGGTCAATCTGGGCTCTTGGACCCTGCCGGTTATACTGGTAAACCTTGTACAACGCTCGGTCAATCTGGGCTCTGGGACCCTGCCGGTTATAATGGTAAACCTTGTACAACGCTCGGTCAATCTGGGCTCTGGGACCCTGCCGGTTATAATGGTAAACCTTGTACAACGCTCGGTCAATCTGGGCTCTGGGACCCTGCCGGTTATAATGGTAAACCTTGTACAATGGGAGGTCAATATGGGCTCTGGGACCCTGCTGGTTATAATAGTAAACCTTGTACAACGTTCGGTCAATCTGGGCTCTGGGACCCTGCCGGTTATAATGGTAAACCTTGTACAATGGGAGGTCAATATGGGCTCTGGGACCCTGCCGGTTATAATGGTAAACCTTGTACAATTGGAGGTCAATCTGAGGTCAGTCACAAAAAAAGCAAAATATGCTTGATGTTAGGTAAAGACTGATCATGATAAAGTTAGAAGACAAGGACACTTGCGTGACATACAATGACATCGAATTCATACATCATGTAGTTTGCACTATTGTTGCTTACTTAAAGCTTGAAGAAATATAAAAGAAAATTGTTGTTACAGGTAATCATCTACCCATACCCAGACAGCAGGTCCTTTGCTGGTGTTGAGCATTTTGAAATGGATTCCTGTTTGATCTGCAATAAAAAGAAGTATTATATAATCTTTTGACTAAAATCTGATGATAAAAGGAGGAATAACGATGATTTCATTGGATGCAATGTACTTAGAGAAGCATTCGTTTTAACATGGACGTGACATTTCGGAATGGGACAATTTTGATCAAAGAAATACCATCGGCGGAGTAAAGCCCATACACACAGACACTCCTAATGTTCCCAACCCCTGTCTGCGATACAACGTCCGGCGGAATCATATTCTTGCAAGCTAACAGGAGCTCGTACACACTCCCTACAAAATAGCTACTACTTCCCCCACACACGTCATTGCAAATTCGCTCACTAAGCTCACTGTACGGCAACGAGTGTTGGGAGGACTGGTATATAAACATGTGACTTACCACAGATTCTGGCACAGAGCCCGTCCAAAGCATCGACTTCCTTCATCAGGTGACCTTTACCAATCCCTCCGAACGAAGGATTGCACGACATCTCTCCTGAAGAAGGTCGTATCGCATACATTGCAAAAACGGCAAAACGCCCGCTAACTATATCAATATGTGGCATAAATATATGTAAATATTTATTGTAATTATTATATATATGCATATATATATCAATACATTGTACATGAATATATAAATTAAAATATATGCAAATTATGTAAACATTATATAAATATATAAGTATATCAATAGAGTACGTGACAAACTGAGGCTGTTGACGATGGCTGGTGTTCCATGTCAGTTATTTTCCCGGATAGAGGGAGTCATCTCGACTTCCCCCTTTCCTTAGGAATGCCGTCGACGCATGCGCTACTCCGTTTTGCCGCAAGGGGTGGGGGTACCCCTCTTCCAAGCGTTCTAGCAGCCAAACTAAGCATCCTACGTCAATTCTTAGCAGAAGTGATCAATCGAAGATTATAATTAAATCGTAGATGTTCTTCACTAATAAATTTATATATATAATTTAAGAAATACTATGACCATGTGAAGGTTTATGGTTTGTAGTAATACTGAGCACAACGGCCGCATCATTTGCACCACACCATCATGGGCATACACCCCAGCCCTATGTTATATTCCATAAATACGAACGCAATATATTCACTATACTTAAATCATTAGTATAAAAGAAATAAAAAATGTGTTTTCACAGATGGCATTATTCAGCTACTGACCTATAGTGTCCACCTTGTGTGTGAGCAGCAGGGTGCGTGCGCCCACCCGGGCAGCGGCAGCGGCCGCCTCGCACCCCGCGTGACCCCCGCCCACCACGATGACGTCATACTGATCATCGCCCGCGCGCTCAGCCGAGCCGGACGACAGCGGCCGCACGTGGCGCTGTGCGTCTCTATGGAGCCGGCACAGTCTGGCGCCACTCCGGACGGCTTTCATAGCAGTCCTGGGAGCCACGTGGCGGGACCGCCAAGAAATTGCTCGCCCCGGGATGCTGAGAAGACACAAGAGTTCTCCGGGCAATCACACGGTAGGTCACTCACTGGTGGATTCTTGTCAGTTACCTGATGGAGGAAGTCGGATGAAAATATAGTTAGGACATTTTTTAGAGGACGCTTTATAAAATGTCTCACAACAGGTTTATTGGTAGGCTCAATGGCCCATCATAATCACATGGATCAGCTATTGTATGATGAGATATAACCAGCAATATACAAATTGGCAAGGTCTTTTTTTGTCACTGTCATAGTGTAAATGGTTGTACCAGCTCAACACAGTTCAAGTTTAGATAGATCTGGTTAATTTCACATGCACTGACCTCATCCCTTTTTTACCTATTTTTTATTATTGTTTTTATCTTTACCTTTATCTTTTCCACCTAGCTCTTTACCTTTGTTATACATTACTATAGTAATACGATTGTAGTGTATAGTGTACATTATATCTATGAAATAAAGTAAACCTGGCTGCCAGATAGATCAGCCACCTGAAAGAAAGCTGGAGCTGGATGGTGACTATATGAAAACATCATATCACTTTATGCCTTAACTGAAATAGAATCATATGCCTATACCCAAGTCTAACCTTATACTAAAACAAGTTTAACCCTATACCCAAGTCTAACCTTATACTAAAACAAGTTTAACCATATACCCAAGTCTAACTTTATACTAAAACAAGTTTAACCCTATACCCAAGTCTAACCTTATACCCAAGTCTAACCTTATACTAAAACAACTCTAACCCTATCCAAAACAAGTCTAATCTTATACCAAAAAAAGTCTAACCTTGTACCAAAATAAGTCTAACTTCATAGTAAAACAAGTCTAACCCAAATCGTTTACCTATGTCTAACATAATAATAGGTGGCTAAAAATGGTATACAGCCAAATTGGTCATACCTATCTCACTAATACTATAGTCACTGGGTCATAGTGTCACATATTGTTACAAGGGGTGGTAGGTTTAAAGTTATTTCAGTTTCATCATTTAATCAGTTTGATCATTTAATCAGTTTTTAGATACATAAGTATTTTTCCAGATTTAGTGATTAATAGGGAATTTGGATTAAATTGAATATAATGCAAAAGACAGACCTGTCATTTTAAAGTGTATACAACAAAACCTTCCTAGCTACATGATGCTTTGAACTCTTCCAAAATAATACAGGTGTGAACCACAGGTGCCTAAATCAGCGGGGATGCTGATGTCGCCCCTCCTCTGGCTGATTTATAGTGCCTTTGGTTTGAACCAATAACACTGCCAAGTAAATGACCTTTACCTTGTAAAAAAGAAAACTCTCAAAATAATGTCATCTGCTGTATTAAGTATCATGGCGTATGATATAATCTGTGGATATAAATCAAGATTCAGGTTGGATTAATATTTGCCTAAACATGTGGTACTGGCCTAAACTTTATAGGTGCAAAATAAGTATGGTTCTTATATACAGAATTATATATAGTCAGTGTTTAAAGTCAGTACTCAGACTATGAGCATTACAGGTGCTTTGATCCATAGCTTAAAACCCCCAACCAATGCTAATGCCGGGACCTATGCCACCCTTAAAAATACTACTTTTACCTGTTTTAGGGGCATATATGGCCTGGCTGGTGCTTACTTTGGTTGGGGGTTCCAGGCTATAGAACAAAGCACCTTTACCAGAGCTGGCCTAAAGCCTGTGAGTGATGAAGTGGCCTGTCGTAAAAAGCACCTGTGACAGGGACAGTACATCGACACACATATAGAGAGTAGGAGATCACCTTAGTTAATTCTGTATCTGTCAATTTACTTTGGCACAAGTACCCCAAGCAAGCCAGCTGGGGGCACTTGCACTAACAATTTTCTGTACTTTCATTGGTTTATGCCCATTTTGACCATGGTATATTTTGACAACCAGTCAGATTGAGTGGGGGGGGGGGGGGGATAAGTTTGTGTTGGGCATGGTGTGGAGGGTTTGGTAGTTAATGTGTAAGGGTCATGCCCAGGTGAAAAGAACTTGGAATAGCTGGTAGTTACCATTAGTTAGCTGAAACATGACAGCTGGGGTAAGCAACGGGAGAGGGCATCACTGGGTGGCGGAGTCAGCCACATCAACTGAGAGACATCAGCTCCAGTGGCAGGAATACATGGTTGGGCATAGCAGGGTGACTAAGCAGGGTCCAATGAGCTCGGTGCCTGCCTGGAGTAGCGAGACAGGGTCCCATCTCCCAGCAACATAGGAGGCCTATAGCCCATCTCCTTCACACTTACACAGTCAAATCAACCAGCGGTCAAAGTGTGCATACACCCTTGCGTCGATGTGACTCAGAGCGAAATATTTTCGATGTTTGGACAGTTCCGTGGCGACTGATCTGCTGGTGACTAATTTTATTGCCACACAAACTTCAAAAAAGAAATGTCTGTATTAAATAGCGGGATTGTACTGTCATACTTACACGGATGACAAGCTGTATACTTCTTTGTTACTGTAGGTTTGCATGAAACTCTTCATGACAGGCCTTGCCGTGGCGATACTACGCGCTGTACTTATCTACGGATACGTCCGGATTTCGGTTTGTGAGAAGTCGTGGCTTCTATGGATCTGCATTTACCATTGTTATAATAAGCTTACTTAGAAAGTTTTATGTTGTATTTCTAACCCTTTTCCTCCATCATATCGCAGTCTATAGACTTGAGTCATTGATTCGTCGTGACCTTCTTGGTGAAAGAGATACGACTCCTGTTCCCCTGGGATGAGGTCCGTAACAAAGTATTTGGTTATTATTGCAGCGGTTACCTTTGCTGCCTGCAACGTCAAACCTGCCGAAGTAGTTCGCAGCTTAAAGTGCACTCTCTGGTCACAAGAATCGAGGAACGATTCCGGTTGCCAGGGTTGGCTTTTGATCTGTCACATTTCGTCGCTTCCTTGCCAGGGTTGGCTTTTGACTTGTCACGTATCGTCGCTTCCTTAAATTGCCATGATTGGCTTCGACCTGTCACGTCACATCGCTTCATATTCAGGAAAAGGCGTGCATGTCACTCCTAAAACAATCATCAGTCATGTTAGTTGGATCAACCCACTACCCATTCCCCAAACCTGCACCCACTGGCAGGAGTGCTCTCAATTTTCTTGATGGCTTACAAAAATAATGCGCCAAAAGAAAATTGACATCTGGGGAATCTTGAACATTTGCGATTAACCGTTGGCAACTTTTGAGGCATCTTTATGTATATAATTGTTGGTTCAACGACAACACCTGTTCCGTATGTACCCCGATAGCCTAGCTACACCTTCGAAAATACACCCACTTTACCACGGTCACGTCGGTTGGATATATTGTGTAGTGGCGTGTGATTAGACAAGATAAGAGATACAGATAATCACTGTGAGCCTCAGATCGATGGAGGTTAATTGACTTACAGACTATATTCCCGCCCCTCTGTGGTGACGTTAGCGCATGCTCAACGGTCGTTCTTCCATGTTAGCGGCAGTCAGGCATTGCTTCAACATTGCTCACGTATGACTCACGCCTGCCATATACCATAACAATCCATGTCGTGGGATTCAACATCCCAGATAGCACAACGCTGTTGGCCCAACGCCGGCTATAGTTGGCACGGTTGCGGGTGCCTTGCCAACGATGGCCCAGCGATGGTTTGATGCTGTGTTTCTCTGCATATCGGCATATTTTCACTCCTTTTCCAACAACGGTAAGTTCGTTTGAAATAATAAATCATGTCAGACGTAACATAATGATCAACTGCATCGGAAAACATATATCTAAGCTTAATCAATTTCACTAAAAGGCTAATAGCTCCATTGATGCTTTTGATCTCTGCTTCACAGCTACGTCTCAGGCATAGCCCACTCTCCTTTGATTGAGCTCACTCTCCTTCGATTGAGCTCACTCTCCTTCGATTGAGCTCACTCTCCTTCGATTGAGCTCACTCTCCTTCGATTGAGCTCACTCTCCTTTCTCCTTGGATTGAGCTCTCTCTTCTTGGATTGAGCTCATTCTCCTTGGATTGAGCTAACTCTACTTGTATTGAGCTTACTCCCCTTGGATTGAGCTCTCTCTTCTTGGATTGAGCTCACTCTCCTTGGATTGAGCTCACTCTCCTTGGATTTAGTTCACTCTGCTTGGATTGAGCTAACTCTCCTTGTATTGAGCTCACTCTCCTTTCATTGAGCTCACTCTCCTTTGATTGAGATCACTCTCCTTGGATTGAGCTCTCTCTTCTTGGATTGAGCTCACGCTCCTTGGACTCAGCTCACTCTCCTTGAATTGAGCTCTCTCTTCTTGGATTGAGCTCACGCTCCGTGGACTCAGCTCTCTCTTCTTGGATTGAGCTCACTCTCCTTGGATTGAGCTCACTCTCCTTGGATTGAGCTCTCTCTTCTTGGATTGAGCTCACTCTCCTTGGATTGAGCTCTCTCTTCTTGGATTGAGCTCACTCTCCTTGGATTGAGCTCTCTCTCCTTGTATTGAGCTCACTCTCCTTGCATTTAGCTCACTATCCCTGTATTGAGCTCATTCTCCTTGCATTTAGCTCACTATCCCTGTATTGAGCTCACTCTCCTTGGATTGAGCTCACTCTCCTTGGATTGAGCTCACTCTCCTTGGATTGAGCTCACTCTTCTTGGATTGAGCTCACTCTCCTTAAATTGAGCTCACTCTCCTTGGATTGAGTTTAGTCTCCTTGGACTCAGCTCTCTGTTCTTGGATTGAGCTCACTCTCCTTGGATTGAGCTCACTCTCCTTGGATTGAGCTCACGCTCCTTGGACTCAGCTCTCTCTTCTTGGATTGAGCTCACTCTCCTTGGATTGAGCTCACTCTCCTTGGATTGAGCCCTCTCTCCTTGGATTGAACTCAGTCTTCTTGTATGGAGCTCACTCTCCTTGTATTCTGCTCACTCGCCTTGTGATGAGCTCACTCTCCTTGCATTTAGCTCACTACCCCTGTATTGAGCTCACTCTCCTTGGATTGAGCTCACTCTCCTTGGATTGAGCTCACTCTCTTCGGAGTGAACCAGGCCTGGTTACAAGAGGCACCGCCGACACGGCCACACTACTCACACAGGCCACGATTAAAGAAAATACCCCTTGACCCCCACCCCCCGCCCCCCCCCCCCACACACACACAGATAGGGTGGGGTGTCTGCACTGCCATCTAAAGTCTGTTGATGTGAGAGGTATTTCTGAATGATTTTGAACACCAAATTATTTTTAATGCCTTTTGCGCTACAAATTGTAGACAGCTGCATGAATCTGACTGATCTGGTGCATCAAGAGATCCAGGCGTCAATAGATGCGCCCTCTGTGTGCATGCTTGGAGGGTGTCATCAAGAATCTGACTGAGCCGGTGTATTTTGTTCAATAAGTGCTATGTTAATTCTAAAATGTGTATTCATTTATTATTTACATTCAGTGGTCCAATGCGTCCGGCAATAGACCGTTCCAGGGGAAATTCTGGCATGCGCGTGTTTCGGGTAATTAGCACGCTCTGCGCTGCATAACATGCAAAATGCGAGTACTGACTTATAGCTGCATAATTTTCAACAGTTTATCATTGGGTAACAAAAACAAAAAGCCCACTTTGGGTATTTGGAACGGTCTATTGGCGGCCTCCTGTTGTTTGGCCGACGGTGTGCCAATAATGGCCCGCTGGACAAAACTACGGTGGCTCAACGATGTTTGCCGACAGTGGGCCAATGATGAGTGTATAATGTTTGCCAAAGTTGGACCAATGATGGGTGTATGATGTTTGCCAAAGTTGGGCCAATGATGCGTGTATGATGCTTGCCAAAGTTGGGCCAATGATGCGTGTATGATGTTTGCCAAAGTTGGGCCAATGATGGGTGTATGATGTTTGCCAAAGTTGGGGCCAATGATGGGTGTATAATGTTTGCCAAAGTTGGGCCAATGCTGGTCCACCGCTGGTCCGCTATGTCATGCCGACGGTGTACCAACATTGGCCCGCTGGACAACACTACATTGACCCAACGCTGTTTGCCGACGTTGGGCCAATGTAGCGGCCGACGTTGGCCCACCGTCGTTGTGCTTTCTGGGATATGGAAGATAAACCTACCACAAGAAGAAACATCACAGAGAACATGGTACGGCCTGAAAGCACCTGAAGAAAAGAGAGATGCCGCATAAATGCTGCAGGCTTTCCTTTAATGTTTACGGCCGGTGTGACATGCCGAAGTGCCGCCCCCACACCCCATGTGCAGCTGCCCCCCTAGCTTATATAAAATACATGATATTGATAGCCTACCCCGGCTCCCTGCGGCGTACGTAACCCTAGTTCTGTGGCTCTATAGCACGGGCAAAAATCTGACGGCCCGTCTATGATAGATACAGGGAACTTCTCCGCAAGGGGGACAATCCCGCATACCACACCGGTCCCAATGTCTAAGTACTTCAATATGTTTTAATATAGGTTTAAATATGTTTTTTGTCCCTTGATGTTAAAGGCGCGTACGTTTATGATGTGAGAAACGAGCGCTATTTTCCGCGGGAACGGAGAACCAGCATACAGTGTGTGGAGATTCAATCTGCTGCTATCGGCAGGGGGCGCTATACCGGAAGTGCCGTCATGGTAGTTATGACGCACTCCGATGCCAGTTTTTTTCCACAAGAGCCTTTCAAGCCCTTTGGCTTTGCCAATGTTTACTTAGGTGATAAATTGGTCCTTCATGTGACACTGCATGTTATTAGCTACATGAATGTCGCATTACCATTAACACACTCACGGTGCATTAAAAACTGGAAGACCAAGAACTTGAGAAGTCAAGTTGAGTGAGTTGTCGAGGAAGTAAGCGTAGCCGTACTGTAGGCCTAATTCAATGTTGTCAACTTGTAGTTTTGTTGTCAACTTGTAGATTTTATTGTCATTGCCATTGCTCGGGCATTAGAGTAAGTGCATGCCCGCTCTAAAATGTCAGCCAAAGCTAAGAGCATGCAAGATTAGATGTTACCTCTACTTTTAGAAAGTAGAGTAGCCCCGAGGGACCCAGGAGTCACAGGGTCCCTCGGGGCCACTCTACTTTCAAGTTGCATGCAGGGTTGAACATAGCCTCGGGAGACTCACTCTGTTCCGCCGTTGGGTCTCGGTTCCAGCCTGGGTTTTGCACGGGGAGTTTTAAACAGAATAGGCGCATTTAGAAATTCTGAATCATCTGGAGGCATACTGGGGTTAAATATCAAATTTTTGTATAGATCAATCTTTTAGCTATCAAATTCTTCCAAACAATCAAAAAGATGGATCACCTGTATGTGTGTTTGCAAGACGTTTTACAGACCACCAACATTCGAACAGGGCGCCATATTTGTTTTGGCGCATGCTGCATGGTTTGTGGTGAATGCAACTTGGTTCCCAGCCTACGACTCTTCGCTAGGGTGTATATCCGAACCGGCCGCAGACGAAGCCGGCCGTCGTCTGAAAACAGACGGTGGGAGGGGGTGGGTAAGCGGGGTGGGGGTGAGGTGGGGGGTCGTCTTAGCGGTGTCTGGCGCTGTCAGACGGGCACTTTGCAGTTAAGGACACTAGCAGCGCCCTCTCTCACAGAGAATGCAAAGTTTGGGAACCAGGCTGCATTCACAGGCACCAGCATGCGCCAAAAACAAGTATGACGCCCGGTTCGGACATTGGTACTTTGTAAATCGTCTTGCAAACACAGATACAGATGATCAATCTTTTTGATTATATGGAAGAATTTGATAGCTAAAAGATTAATCTATAGAAAAATATGATATTTAGTCCCAGTATGCCTCCAGATAATTCAGAATTTCTAAATGCGCCTATTCTGTTTAAAAGTCCCCGTGCAAAACCCAGACTGGAACCGAGACCCAACGGCGGAACAAAGTGGGTCTCCTGAGGCAAGGTTCAACATCAATATATACTTGCCCGGGACAAGTGATTCTTCCTGTCAGACATTTAAGAATGGTCCAAACATTTGTAACCTTCTTTTTGTAGGCTTCAATTGGTTGATTTTTAATTAATTGATCTACCCGATCTGCCTTATTATATAGATATTTTTTTGGGGGGGGAGGACTAATAGAAATTAAAAGTATACTTTTGGAAGGCTAAGTACATCAAGTGGAACCGGTAAAAATTGAAAGTACCTGTCTTGCAGAATAATTAAATGTTATGAGTTAGTGTAGAGCCCTGAGTGTTTAGTGAGGAGGGAGAGCTATAAGCAATAAAAAGTCAAATGCGTAAATGTTGTGGAGTGATGTTTCTATACATATGTTCCACGATTTTTCAAGTTTCACTTCACTGCATTTAGTCTCTCTCCCAGCCTAGCTAGCTCTCCCCAAGCCTAACAATAATGCTACACATTTTTATAAAAATCCTATCAGCAAATTAATAAGCTGGTATTTTAGAAAGTAAGTAAATGAGTGACCTTCTATCCAAGTCTCCAGAAGTTTCCAGTTCCATGCTGATATTAAACATGTAATGTCTTTAGTAATTTTTTCAAGCTCTGTTTCTTGATTCTGTTACAGATTTAAGGAAAGCAACAGTTTGCCAGGAAACAGAAGACTCTATGCAAACTTATAACTTTCTGTGAATATAGCTAGCAATACATGGCAACTTAAATTTGGTTATTAAACATGGGTGCTGCAGCGTCTTCAAGGCCTTCAAGTCGTCAGGATAATGTTACAGAATCTAGGAAATCTCTCGCAAGTCCTCGTAGTAAACCAGAGAAAAGAGGCAACACTGATATCAATGCCAAAACAAGTGATACAGAGAAGAACAATTCTCCAGACACTGGACATCCACCATCAGGCACAGATCTTATGATTAGCTACAGTCATGCTGATAAGGAAACCATGTTAAAAGTCAGAGGTATAGTAAATAGTAGCCCAGAGAGATCTTAAGAGAAAGGGTGGAGCTTAAGAGCATGTTCATGCAGCCTGGAGATCCTCAAGGCTAATTGAATAGTTGATATTCTTTCTGTTCAAGAATGATATTTTTCTAATACATGTCTGGGCAAATTATTATTTATTTTGAAAGAAAAAAACAAATATATTAATATATAGTTTCATAAAAGTCATTAACTTTTGGAAAAAAATCCATTACTTTCTTTAAAGTATTGCTACTTGGTCTTTGTACATATCTGGAAATGATGCTTAGTGACATTTTCTCCAACTGTGACTATAATTTTGATTACAGAGGGATTCCTGGCACAAGGATTGAGTGTATGGGTAGACCTCACTGGACTTCCAGCTGGATCAGACTTCTTAAGTAAAATAGGACAGGCTATAATTGATTCAACGGTAAGGTAATGGTAAATATGAGATTTAAACAAAATTTCAATTTAATTTACCCGGCAAGTTTACTGAACATACCAGGTAGTCTATTCAATTATTCTGTACATGCACCTAGCTAACAGACAATGAATATATGTTTGGGGTGATTACAATTTGTACACAGGTTATCAGGACAGCCGGTTAGCATTGGCATTTTATTTGTAGATGTTCATCCAGCTGTTGAGTGAGAAGTGCATCCAATCCAAGTACTGCCAAGATGAATTGGCCCTCGCCTACATCTCCAACAAGCCAATTTTTCCGATCGCATTGCAGAGTCCTGATGTTTTGTTTCCCAAGATGGACACTGGAATGTACGTCCAGTAGACTCTTGTGTATGATATCTACAAAATGCTTGACATATCACAAGTTATCTTTGAAGTGAATGGAACGGTTGGCACAGATTAACTTCTCACTCCGTATAGATTGACTCATTCAATACAACTAGAGTACCTGGTCGTGTCAGAACTTATCTGAACTAACAACGTTGATGTATAAGAGCGTGATCAGTCCTTCTTTAACAGGAGAGATTGTTTCCATATATAGCTTACGCAGCACTGGAGCAGGGCGTTATTTAAGATACACCATTTAGTAGTCCCTGACATGAAAGATAATTAGCACAAATCATTAGCAGGACTAATGTCTGGTTACCATAATATTACGTTAAAGTAGTCAGTCACATATTCGCCAAATAAAACATTGAACGATATATTGGCCAAAGTCTAATAGCTCCTGGACCGTGATTCTATGTTAAGTCGTACCCATGACCAGTAAGTCGAAAGTTCCCCCTCCTGACCTACTAATCTGAGAGTTCGATATTCTTTAAAACCACCAGGCCTAGACTACCGTAGAACCGCCGTTGCGTGGTAATGCGTAGTCGTTTACATGCTCTGTGAGGCCGGCCGTCGGAGTGCCGTAGAACCGCCGTTGCATTTTCATGCGGTTTCAGGCCCCGGGAATACCTTAGAACGGCCAGTGTGTGCTGCCCACGCACACCGCATAAACACACAACGGCGGTTCTACGGTAGTCTAGACCTGGCGGTTTAAAGGATATGTGACAAAGCTATATGCGTCTGACGAGGTCGGCGCCATGTTCTCAACGTCTTTCTAATGCGCCAATCTGTCACCTTGACTAATGGTTGTATTACTTTTTGTTTTGTTTAACTTGACATCACTCTGGGTGAGCAGGAAGCTTCAGTTGGCGCGTTTCAACTGGAACCCGCTGATGGATGAGGGCACGTTTAATCAGGACTTGGACGCCATCATCGGCGACATGAAGCGCTTTCTGGAGGAGGGAACTGTCGCTGTGGCGTCGGGGAGCCAGGCTGGGGCGGAAGGACGTAAGCAAACTTAACACATAACGTCTGTCGTGATTATCGAATGGTCCTCAGCAAACCAGGCCGGAAACATGGCTGGCACGGCATGTATTGTCGGTACAAAGTTCATATGTTTGAAATCTTACAGTTAATTCCCATTGAAAAAGATGGCTCCTCTGTGTCTTAACCCTTCTCATTGTCGGGTGGTAAAACATACAGAGGTTACAGGCTCTTTATTAAACCAACCAACCATTGGGAATCAATATGTTGCATGTTCAAGCATTCTTCTGATACCAACCAATGACATGTGGCCCAAAATGAGCATTTGAGTTGATATGTCTTGCCATGAACGCACTGGGATTACTTCTGAAATGTGAGCAAGTCAGGGGAACACCCTGTTGTGGGAAATCAATGCACACATCCAAATAAGCTTTGTGGGATTAACCATAGACGCTAAGATATATCTGTGTCCACCCCCCCCCCCCCCCCCACCACCAGGCCTCTCCTTATATATTACAATGCATCAAGCTTAGTAGCTTGGGTTTTTTTATTTTGTCTTACCAATGACTCCAGTATGGCAATAGTACGTAATGTGCACCACGGTCACCTACGTCTCTGGTTTTTACACACATTTTGTTCCTGTCATTGTGCAACAATTTATTGTGCCCCCCATTTAAAGAATTCCTGCACGCGCCCCTGTCAAGTAGAGCTTGTTTTTGCTGTGACTATTTACTTATAAATACGCCTTATGTATATGTTCATATTACCTGTACACTTCCTCGGTCATGTAAAACGATATATATATCAGTAAATAC
This sequence comes from Arenicola marina, assembly GCA_964019135.1. Lineage (NCBI taxonomy): Eukaryota > Metazoa > Annelida > Polychaeta > Arenicolidae > Arenicola > Arenicola marina. The sequence continues at coordinate 18,655,316 of OZ025258.1, read as the reverse complement.
GTCTTTAAATGATAACATGTTATTATCTATATATTAAGGACCAAAGCTTCAGCGCCAGAATACTCATTGGAACGTCAACCGACATTTCTCAAAGACTACTACATTCGCCAAGAAAATCAAGTCGTTCAGCGAGGCGCTGGATGATAGCCAGACTACACACTTCTGGAAAACCCACTTCCAAAATAAAGACTCGGTACCGTGGGACAAGTAAGTTCTTGTCGTTGTTCACTTTACGTGGACAAGTGTTTTGTTCTCCCCGGAGCTATATTAAAGTTGCATGCCGAGTTCTTTCCCGCAAAAAAATAAGTCTAGGCGAAATTTATATCAAAATTTGCAGAAAACTTGATTGTTTCATTCTATCAATTCAAAAACCTGATAAACATCGCCGTTTCGTCTGTGGTGTGGCAAACGTGTCTATCCCGGGACAACACAGAACTATGTCGCGGCACTGCTACTTATACTATGGCGAAGCACACAAACCGATGACGTTTACCACTAAAGTGAAACCTTGTGGTAAATTGATATCACGGGCAAGGCTAAGAGACACTATTTGGCAGTCTGGCATGGGTGGAGTATAGACAAAAGAAATCTTGAAAGATTCAAGGACTGATTCTTATTTGTATTATTATTTGTATTATTATTATTTGTAAATATATATGTAAGTTTATATTAAATTGCGTTGGTTCTGTGCCCTTGTGACTGAGATAGTAAATGGTTCAATGTGATTTTCACTGAAATTGCAAGTAGTTTAGTGTGATTCTGAGTGAGATTGTAAGTGGTTCAAGGTGTTTCTGACAGATTGTAAGTGGTTTAATGTGATTGTGTGAGTGAGATAGTAAGTGGTTCAAGGTGTTTCTGACAGATTATAAGTGCTTCAATGTGCTTATTATGACTGAGGTAAAAGAAAACATCTATTGCGATTGCGGTACATATAGCAGTTCATTGTGGTTCTTTATCTTTTAATGTACATACTTGAGTTAGATATTACATTGCAGACTGCAATCATGTCGTTTATTATTTTTGCTCTGACGATTACTTGCACAACGTGTCGCGAAGTACGAAATAGTATGTATTTCATATATATTTCCAGGTTCCAGACTGCGTTCAGACAGGAGTACCAGAAGGTGTTGGACATAGTCTTCAGTAAGAATGATCAGGAATGGCTCACAGGAATCTTGTTCGGCGAAATCTGTCCGGACGAACAAGACCAAGTCACTTACGAAAACTTTGTTGGTAAGTCCTTTTAACATTAGCTGATTTGAAATCTCTCTTTAGTCGAAAATGGGCCCCTTGAGAGGTCTGAGGGCCGTCCCGATAGCTCAGTCGCTTAGAGCGTTGGCATTCAGCGCTCTGGCCATCTGAGAGCCTATAACAGCACGTGGATCGGTGGTTCGCGCCCCGCTGTGGCCATGTCTGTGTGATCGCAGGATAAAGATCCCATGTCGTTCTCCGCAAAGAGTAGGGGGTTACCCCTGGGGGCATGGCTCCTCTCTCCCTTCCTTCTCCCATTGACGCGATATGACCAAAAGGGGTTAAAGCACCCTGAATATACAACCACTCCTGACCGTAGTTAGAGGTACGCGCACTATTGTGCGAATGCCTATTCTCTTACATGTCATTCTAGCCTTGGTCCTTCCCCTAATGACGCAATACGACCTACCCTCAAAAACCAACCAACTAGCCAACCGAAAACAAACGAGACACGCTTAACTCGTGCATTATTGAATATATATGTATTTGTAAATGTACATTGTACTCACTATTTTTGTCTTACCACTACGTTTAACAAGTGTATTTGCGGCGAATCGTGAGCGTTGTATCATTTATATCAATGCTTTTTACAAAACAAATATCAACCGGCTGATTGGAACACTGTATTGACATCGAATATTCTCCAATTGTAATATGCTTCTGAAAGGTAGTTATCATCTTTTGCATCTCAGGATTTTGCACTGTGGATGGCGAGGTGCAGACGTTCTGGGAGCGAGTCCAGGACCAGGCGGTGGAGAGCTACACCATGAAGGAAGTCTTCGATATGAAGTCCACTGTGAGAGTGGAAGCCATTGATAACCTAGGTCAGTATGTACGCCACGTATACATCATCGGAGCGACTGGCTTCTCTGTGATCATGTCCATTGCGTGCAAGAAAGTATCAATATCGGTTACCACTGTGGGGCGACGGGGATGTTTTCAACTCTTGGCCGAATTCCGTATACATATTTTGCATTGTGCCATGCTGCCCTTTGGTGACAAAGCCATCCAGTCACTCATGCTTATAGATAGCAGTCGTCTGTAAAAAAAAATTCGTTGGCGATTCATGCACCAGATTTCGATCACCCCATTTGGATCATATTTGCGAGTGCATTTACCTGTATTCAGGGGTGGGAGTTTGGGAAAAGCGGCCTGATGGAGGTCACATTGAGACACCTAGCGACAGGGGGGTGGAGCTGTTGTCGCCAAGGCATAGAGCAAAGCACTGCTACAGACATTCGACTTCATATCTTGGCTGTGGAATCAAACTCGACCCACATCATATTTAAATAATAAATATAAAACTATAAATTATTATATACCTTAATTATTATATTGTACAAATCTCAAGTTTATATTGTACAAAACTCAAGTTTATATTTTACAAATCCCAAGTTTATATTAGTAAAATAGTAAATATCGTTGTTATAGAAAATGTTATAAACCATTTTTAATGTATTGTTTGGTGTGCAGGTAAGTTCCGCAGCAATGCCGTCGTGGAGGCGTTGCGGGATTTGCTGCGGGATAAGGACAACAACATCCGGGCAGTGGCCGCCATATCTCTGGCGCGTACCGGCGACCAGGCCAAGCGAACCTTCACCCAACTCACTCGTTGCCTAGACGACAAGGACCGCCTGGTTCGCGAGAGTGCCTGTCTGGCCCTCGGCCACCTGCAGGCGAAGGAAGCTGTCCCCAAGATACTGCACCTGTGGTCAGTTATTATATCGCGAAGTTTTGTCATGTTCACCCTGATAAAGGAACATTTCTGCAGATGCGCAGTTGCTGTTAATGATTACATAATCGGTCTGTGAAAGTGTCGTCATTGCTTGCAGAATATTGTACGTTTTGTGCCTGTGATTTTGAGATATTATTGCCATTATGCCATTTTTTAGCATAACGACATATTTTTCTTTTGTTTCATTTAAATATACGCATACCGCATTTTTGGGATAAACATCCTTTCAATCGTGCAATAAAGAAAAGGCAACTTGTAAGAACTGTTTTCTGTAAGCATGGTATGGGAAAGTGTGGCTTTCTTGTGTACTACGTCATCAAAAATTGGATATTAAATTGCTGCCGTATTTGTTCTATAACCCTTAAAGATAAAGTTGATAATGCACACATTTTAACAGCAAGTACTTGTGATATACAACAATATGTCCAGTTCGTTTTAAAATTATTTTGAAAGTTCTAATATAGATGAAAAATTGCTGTATGAGCAACTTTTTAAGGTCTTGACTATAAGAATACTGAGCTTTTAATTGTTTGTTTCCCGTCGTGTATTATGGTTTATAATCGAGTTGCTGTCACCCACGGAATGAATATTGAGATTGTTTTACTAGAATCTCTGTTTGTATTGTGTCTTTTCTTCATTCCTCATTCAGGCGGAACGATTTCATATCTTCTGTAAGAGAGGCTGCGCAGCTGGCATTGGAGCAGATAGGAGGGGAGGAGGCAAACAACGCCATGGTCATCACTCGCGTCTTGTCGGAAGAAATCCGAATGTTGACCAAAGAATAAACCGAAGAGGTTTCTGGCTTGGTAATATACCGGTGACCAATTCAAGACAATATGCCTTCACGTTGTTGGGGGCAAATCTGTTGGTCTCAGGTTGACCAAGGATATATACTGCGTTGTATTTTTGTAACGGGGTTGATCTATTGCTTCGACAGTGTTACCCATGGCAACAATATAGTGAGGCACTTTATGCTACATGTTTAGGTAGCTTGATATCCTCAGTAGTATATTAGACTTACTTCTTAGATATACCGACATACTCAAGATATCTCAATATATTACTCCAGATTGCTCCATATCTTCCGAGGAAGTAGGCATGGAAATATGTGGTAGAATTATTTTTATATTTGTTTACTGCTCTACATGGGTGATTTTTTTAGACGCTTCATAGTCTTTACTGTCGGCTTTTGGTTATCACGTTATGTGCCTTTCATTGCAATGTTACACTGATATGAAGTTCACTTGTGAACATGCACAACCTGTGATGCTCTCATGTATGATATGTTGCTGATAACATTAAGACATGACAATCAACGGATTAAATATCTTAATGGTAGCGGCATATAACTGGCTTTGAGCAAGAAGCGGACGTTCATGTTTTGATCTATTTATAAATAATTTCCATGCGCCATACAATTTATACACACGTTGTTATAAGTTCATGTGATACAAATATTCAATGGATTAAATCGTCTTGAAAATGAAAAAGGGTAGACGATTTTTCACGAAAACATAACACTGGCCACAGAAACATATTTTCTCGTGTTCGCTACCCACCAATTCGAACTGCCGTAGCTCGTGACGTCATGCTTGAGGCGGGTCCACTTCCGCGTGTGTGTCGTAATATACAAAGACCGGCCGGCGTGACGTCATGGGTAGCGGTAAGAAGGGAGACGGTCCTGTTCATGCGAGGATTATTCCTCTGATAACATATGGACCAACAACCTACTTTAGGATATATTTCTCTAGAACAAGGCATGATAGTTTCAGTGATAATTATGGTATAATTATATCCGCTGGTCCCTGTAAAGACGCTTGCAGCTGACTCCTGATTAGATTAATCAATCAATCAACTTGAAAAATAATTACATAGCACATTATTTACGACATATGCATATATATATGTGGTGGAGCTGATTATGAGTAAATCTTTTAAATGTGTAATTAAATGTTTATTAGAGTCCAAGCATATCCGTCCGAATCTTGTCCCGTTCGTATTAGTTTCGACAGTTTTCAGGTTGTGAAGTACTACTAGGTAGTTTATTGGTAACTTCAAGGCACCAAGCCCATCGGACAAATACAGAACACAAACATAAGCACTACTAATACTAGTGTATATGTACTGTATTTTTACAATAGAACAGTATTCAACTGCACATGTTGTGCTCTAATATAATTTCATCTAGTCTATTCAATGGTTTCCTTAAGCACCTCTCATTTTACCTCGTATTCCATATTTCCAAGTATGCTAATGATATTCCAGGTAATACTGATACATGACATAACTATAAACTATATCTGCCAGTCATGTACGTGTTCCATGACTATTCGATATTTAATGCCTATGTGAACCTTGTGAATTATCTTTACGGGTATATTTCATCTTTTTGCGATATACCATTATGTAGTCATAATATTTGGAACCTCTTTTTATTGGTGACGAAAGGAAAACAGACTTTAATGTGTTGAAATCTGTTGAAATTGACTCTAGATTGTTGTAACCCCGGAGAGCGATAATGAGGGATAACAATATTCCTCGTATTCCAACTCATTTGCGTTTGGGAAGCGGGAATAGCAAACAAAACCACTCAAGAAACTAACAGATTTCTCGATAGATTCGTATTTCATTTTCTTCTCGTACAACTGTGATTATGGTTGTCTCGCTGACACTGGTGCGTCGGTTATTTCCTTAAGTGACATGTGTATCGGCTAATGAAGTATTATCTTTAAGTGACGTGTATCGATCGGCTGAATAAGTTACAGCGTTAACTGACATGTGTATCGGCTGATTAAGTTGCATCATTAAGTGACAGGTGTCACGTGTGACTAATTGCTATAATATTTATTGTTTCGATGTGTTAGCAAAATACTGGTATCGCATGCACCCAATGGCCTCATCGATGATAATGACAAACCATGACCTCATCAGTGATAATGACAAACCATGACCTCATCTGTGATAATGACACCCCATGACCTGGTCAGTGATAATGATACCATGGCCTCATTAGTGATAATGATACCATGGCCTAATCAGTGGTAATGATACCATGGCCTCATCAGTGATAATGATACCATGGCCTCATTAGTGATAATGATACCATGGCCTCATCAGTGATAATGATACCATGGCCTCATTAGTGATAATGATACCATGGCCTAATCAGTGGTAATGATACCATGGCCTCATCAGTGATAATGATACCATGGCCTCATTAGTGATAATGATACCATGGCCTCATCAGTGATAATGATACCATGGCCTCATCAGTGATAATAATACCATGACCTGGTCAGTGATAATGATACCATGGCCTCATTAGTGATAATGATACCATGGCTTAATCAGTGATAATGATACCATGGCCTAATCAGTGGTAATGATACCATGGCCTCATCAGTGATAATGATACCATGACCTCATCAGTGATAATGATACCATGGCCTAATCAGTGATAATGATACCATGACCTCATCAGTGATAATAATACCATGACCTGGTCAGGGATAGTGACATCATCAGTGATAATGATACCATGACCTCATCAGTGATACTGATTCCATGACGTCATCAGTGATCATGATACCATGACCTCATCAGTGATAATAATACAATGACCTCTTCAGTGATAAGGACACCCGTGACTTTTTGAGAACATAGAATGCTTATAAATTGCTAAGAAACTCCTACAAAGCCAAATGTTCGGGTGTTCCAAGACAACACTTTCTTTGCCATAATTACATATAATTTCAGTCCCACAGCTAAGGAATTTCGTGTGCGGAAAACGAAAGAAAACTGCTAAAGATATGATTGTTTACTCGGAACAGAACTTTAATTAAAATTTGAGGCTTACATATTTGTTTAGGCTCTTTAACTATTTACTTTGTTGCTGAAAATGTGTTACATTGTTTGTTAATTTCGTACATTTAGTTTGAAAATAAACGGCATGTGTTGTGGGTTATTAGTGACAAGTCAAACTGACGGCGGTTTTCTTGAACCGATTGGTGACTGTTGACAGTTTCAACATGACTGTCTCCGGTAGTAATGCAAAGGAAATTGATGTATCAGCGCAGCTAACTCTGCCGTCCTCATATTTGTTTCGTCTTTGCTATTGCTTTTTCTATCTTCTTGTTTTGAGATATGGTTGTCATGGGCTTTTTTATGGTTGTCATGGTATTATTTTAGCATGATAAGCCCCCATGGGCTACACATGTTTTACATCACCACTAATTAAATGTCCTTCTCTCTGATAAAGAGAGAATTTTACACGTCATCTATCTCCTCAGTTGTTTGTGTACAGCCAGTTAATACTGTTGCAGGACCTTTTTCCTTGACATTTTGTGATATTGTATTTGCTAAAAAACGTATTATTGTAAACAAGAAATAAAAATATTATGAACTGTGGTAATGAATTGTGTTTTCTTTATGCGACTAATGTATCAACTTACTCCTTTATAATGTCAGGAATACCGGAGGTAGACTACGTTATAATGTCAGGAATAGCGGAGGTGGACTCCATTATAATGTCAGGAATAGCGGAGGTTGACTCCTTTAAAATGTCAGGAATAGCGGAGGTTGACTTCTTTAAAATGTCAGGAATAGCGGAGGTTGACTCCTTTAAAATGTCAGGAATAGTGGAGGTTGATTCTTTTATATTGTCAGGAATACCGGAGGTTTACTCCTTTATAATGTCAGGAATAGCGGAGGTTGACTCCTTTAGAATGTCAGGAATAGCGGAGGTTGACTCCTTTAAAATGTCAGGAATAGCGGAAGTTGATTCCTTTATATTGTCAGGAATAGCGGAGGTTGACTCCTTTAAAATGTCAGGAATAGCGGAGGTTGACTCCTTTATAATGTCAGGAATACCGGAGGTTGACTCCTTTATAATGTCAGAAATACCGGAGGTTGACTCCCTTTATAATGTCAGGAATACCGGAGGTGGACTCCTTTATAATGTCAGGAATAACGGATCGAGGTGGACTCCTTTATGATGTCAGGAATACCGGAGGTTGACTCTTTATGATGTCAGGAATACCTGAGGCCGACTCTTTATAATGTCAGGAATAGCGGAGGTTCACTCCTTTATGATGTCAGGAATACCGGAGGTTGATTCCTTTATGATGTCAGGAATACCGGAGGCTGACTCTTTATAATGTCAGGAATACCGGAGGTTGACTACTTTATAATGTCAGGAATACCTGAGGTTGACTACTTTATAATGTCAGGAATACCTGAGGTTGACTACTTTATAATGTCAGGAATACCGGCGGTTGACTACTCTATAATGTCAGGAATACCTGAGGTTGACTACTTTATAATGTCAGGAATACCTGAGGTTGACTACTTTATAATGTCAGGAATACCTGAGGTTGACTACTTTATAATGTCAGGAATACCGAGGCTGACTCTTTATAATGTCAGGAATACCGGCGGTTGAATCCTTTATAATGTCAGGAATACCGGAGGTTGACTCCTTTATAATGTCAGAGGTTGACTCCTTTATAACGTCAGAGGTTGACTCCTTTATAATGTCAGAGGTTGACTCCTTTATAATGTCAGAGGTTGACTCCTTTATAATGTCAGAGGTTGACTCCTTTACAATGTCAGGAATACTGAAGGTAGATTCCTTTATGAAGTCAGGAATACCGAAGGTAGATTCCTTAATGAAGTCAGGAATACCGGAGGTCGACTCCCAACGTCTACACTGTCGGTTGTTCTTGTTGCTGTTTATACAGAATCTGTAATAATTCAGAGGTTGTTGGGCTGCAAAATGTATACCGGTATGTATCAGTTGCTGATCCAAATTTAGGGCCGGTAGCCAGAAATTCCCTGACAGTCATTGTAATTTCCCGCACAAATGTGTATATTTGCATATAGATGTGGCAATTTAGCTAAAATTTAAATACAGTCACATTATCGTAATAATGAATCCTTCCGATGTAAGTCAAGCCAAGGAAAATGCCACGGACACACTTAGCAGTCCCTTTAAAAAAAAATTGATACAACAAAATTAGTCAGGCTTCGTGGGACGAAACAATACGTTGTTCACCTAACCGTTGAGGTAAAGAAAGAAAATATGTGAAACCCGAATATTATTTTCTTTAATTTATGTACCAATCTTTATTCAGTGCAAACAAGACAATGTACATGGAGTGATTTCATACTCTATTGACCGGACACAAGGTCGCGGGGGAAATGTACACTGAACAGAAGAGCACACAAGAGAACCCCGCGAAGTCAGACAGAACACACTCCACTGATTAAAGCACAAGAGTAAAGAACAGAAAGCACTAGTAAGCACCTTATATCAAACACAGACAGCGCCATCTACGATGTGAAAATAGTATTCACTCAGCGATAAAGATATTCTCAACGAAAGAGACCCATGTCATGTTATTAATCAACCAGATACTGGTGTATTGGAAAAGTCATCGCTTTTGTAGACGCAACGCCTAATGCCTGCTTTCATTTTGAGGATAGTCTTAAAAATAAACAAATGTGCGATATAGTTCTCTTCACAGGTGACAATAAATGTAGGCGCCATGTTTTTCTTAAAAGCCGTTGCAGTTAGTTTGCTGCAAAACCCAAATAACACCGATCTGCCATCCATATCGCTTGTTATCGTATCGCATAAAATTATAATACATGGATCAACTTGGGTGAAGCAGTCACGAGAATAATTAATTAATTAATCAACTTGGGTAAGGAAGACGCTGAAGCCTGGGGGAGATGGCCACAATGAGATTATTATTGAAACTGGAATGGTGCTCAGAAAGTTTCCGCTGGTCAAAATTTAGATGGTAGACGTTGCTTCTGGCATAGCGATATGCGGCTCACGTAGACACAATATCATTCATTGAGAGGCATTAGACGAGTTCACCTAAGGCGGCCGACATTGCCTAATAGAGTACTCCTCACCAGGTCAGCTATTCTTCTTAGATAATCTATGAGTAATAGTTGATATACATCTATAGATCTTGGGTGTAAAGTTTATATTTCGATGAAATAGTACTCATATGGAACACAACTGAGCTGCACAATTACCTTTCATCAAATACAATTTGTGCAACTCAGCTATGTGAGTAGCAGTCTAATAAAAATGTAAATTCATACCCGATATTGCATCAATGTATATGACCTATTATCATATATAAGACAGTCTACGAATAAATAGCTGAAAACATGAAAATACTCTCTCAATGTACTTACAATACCAGGTAAGTCACTTTGGATTTTGAATGTCTAATTCCCCAGAATTGCGACTAGACTAGGAACCATCGCTTCATGAAACACTAAGTCACCATGTTATCACCTAGATGTGCAGCAGATAGACACAACAATATCCAGAGCATCGCAGAATGTACTTGCGAGGGAGAAACTTACCAAATCGGTCTAGACAAAGAGAAGTGTCTTGGTTTGTAAATACAGGACACAGGTGACTGTAGCTTTTAACGCAAGAATACACATGTAACGAACGCTACCGTCGGATGAATTGTCGGATGGACTGGTTTGCTTTGTTCGCTCAATACAGTTGCATATTTAACGATAGCGGCAGACAATGCCACGTGAGTCGCATTCATCGCTGTAATACAGAGCTTCACGCAATGCACATGTAGGCAAAATGGTCAAACGATCGTGACGTCATCACGGCGCCCACACACTGTGACGTCATCATAACGGAACTATGACACAGTATGTGTGACAGAACTGAAGATACCAAGAGGGTCACATGGCCGTTACACAGGCTGTGATCAGGAACAAAACTTGAGCAAAAGAAAGACAACACCTTTTGGCCGACAAGCCGTCCATGCACATGAAGCTGTTACACACTTTCATGACCCCAAGAGAAGAGGATATCAGCAGGGTAGGTAGATACTAAACCTATCCAGAACATTGTGTTCTTCTTGATTTGTAAAACAACTCTTTTATGGGTAATTTCTCCCTTCTTGTTGGTGATCTTTCATAATAATATCCAAAAATTGCCTATAAACGCTCTTTGCATTCGACATTAATTCCGATTTAACCTATGAATTACTTTTAATTGAAAAAGTACAAGAAGGGAAGAACCTGGCGTAATGTCAGACATTTAAAGACAGATAGGTGATAGAGAGTTTCTAACGCGAGAAATTACATCATAAGCTTATATGATTTCTAGTTTATTTTGGTTTCGAACTGCAAATGCATAACCAACAGTAAAGAAGACATATATCACCACACGCTACGTCTACTGATCTAGGACAACATGGCGATCGCGACGAGAAAGGGAATGCAACTGTTTCTCATGCTACTGTTGTAGTGTATGGCACAGAATGGCCTGAGCGATATGGGCCGTCCAAGCAATAAGCAGTCACAGTCTGGTTGTGTTCAACTTTGGGAGATTCGCGCGCGTTCACGTGACCACTCATTCCAGTCAAGGTCACACACAAACGCGACATGTGCCCTAACCACGTGACCGCCTTCCTGAACGAAACTCTCTATCAGAGAAAAGCATTCAAGTGTTTCTTTAAAACAAAAAACTTTCAATAGCTCAATACAAAAAAATGATGTAGTCACATTGATACCAGTATATCTTTCATATAGACCTACCACACCATTGGCGTGATCTCAAGCCGCAAAGATGGTTCAAATCAGTCTCCAGAGCTTATTTATTGTTTACGTCATCAGAGACAACACTATAGCAAATCTTCTTTTCTCAAAACGACACTCATCTAGCGAAGAAGCAAATCACAGTCTGCGGCAATACCAACTGGAGACCTTCAATTTCTTAACCCCATTAGATACATCACCATATATAGCATATCTTTATATAAATATATAGACACATATATATTAAATTGTCATACGATCATGTTTGTACGAAATGTCACTACATGTCCCTGTACATACCACAGATGTTGATATAGATGGGAACATTTTATCAATCCATAGGCCTTTTCTCTGCATTGCGTTTTGTAAATTCTTCTGCATTCTTCATGAATTTTTTCCTATCTTTGCTATATTCCTCCGCCAGGTCGGCCCGGAGCGGGTGTTCTGGCTCAGGGTCGTTCACTAGAGCAACTAGGGACTGGATTACTGCAAAGATAAAGGAATATGTTCAAAAGTCAACACATATAAGTTTCTTCAAGACTAATAGCAGGATGGTAAGCATGGGTTGAACAGATAATCCTCTTGTACGTTATGAACAAACAAAGCCTTTCCATCATAGCTCCAGATAAGGAGTGGTGCTGAATAAATTCCAATGTGATGTGAAATTTTCGCACAATCCTAATTCTAAATCTATAGCATTTGACAAACTCCCCATTGCTGCAATTAATAATTGGAGTGGCTAAGCTGGGATTTGTCACGACAAACTTCAATTGGTATGAGCAAAGACAGTTTTCACTCGGCAAGCGGACACATCTGTACTTGGAATATATATTGATAGAAAATGGGTACTATATTCATACCTTGAGATACCATGATTACTTGAGCTGGAGTCATTGGCACATTCTTAGAAAAAGATTATTTTTTTCCATATATATCAGCAAATACACTCAAAACGAGACTATAATGTAAACATACCCTGATCTGTTTTGGTGGCTGGCTTCCAATTTTCAGCACTGATGATTGGCAAGCAAACTTGACCTTTCTCATCAACATTGGGGTGGTAGATTTTTGTCTGAAAGGTTATCTTTGGTGGTTTGAAGGGGTATTCTGCTGGGAAATCAATCCTGATGCGGAAAGCTCCTTTGTTGTATGGTGGATTTTCCTGAAGCAAATGAGAGAACAAATTGTATACAAAAGTAAAAATTTAATTTACATATACCGGTACTTATACCTTTACCTTGAACGCAGTCTTTAATCTCAACTTACATATTATGCTACAACAACAAAGCAACTGCTAAAGTAATCTGTCATGACATATAGATGATATTGCCTTATTTTGACTAAACAAAAAAAGAGAACTGATACTATTTATTTGCTTTCATTCTCAAGCAACAGTGATACCATGGCAAACTATGAATCTGTGTGAATGGCTTCCCTATATATGTAAAAGATTGGTTGGTATTCATCCATCTGTGTAACAAGATGACCTGCCCATATATTAACAGAAATGCATCAGAAATTGATACTCACTGGAACTATTAGTCCTTGCCATTGGAGTATATTGGATTCATCAACATGGATATCCCTGAAGACCCGTAGGTTGGAGCCACGGATATCCTGTAGCTCCTAAAATAAAAATAGATATGAATTTCAAAAGTTTATGTTTTCAAGATACCATGCACCACAACATACATTACTTTCAATATCAGAATTCACTTTGGCACACACATACAATCAATATAGCCAAGTGTGGTTCTTTGGTGCAACTGTTACATATTTCCTGCTGGATGAACTAAAAAAAAATGGGGGCTGAGAAAGTAACAGGTCTGTGATTATCTCTGTGGATACCTATTGGCACGCAGGAAGGTTTCTGGCCACCACACACTGGGCATGCACAGCTATTTGGGTGCTGGCACATCTGGTGTGTCGTGGTCCTTACAGCTATACTATAATTATGACTGTCAAATGCGGTTTCACTTAGAGCTTGATCTGCCACTTTGTCTTGATACCAAGATATGCCATATGTGCCACCACAAATATGTACACTTGAACATGTTGAAAAGCCTACAGCTGTTTCTGGTAGACAGGCTAGTTCTCAGTGACCTGAGTGTCTTTAAGTTTGTGTATACTGCAGCCCAGAGATATCACTATGAAAGATATCTTGCCAGATATTGAGAACATGAAATTATACATGCAATGGTAAAAATTTTGATTTACGCAGTTATATTAATTGAATGAGTGCTGAAATTAATAAAAGAAGAAAACTATGATTTCCTAATACGACTGACAAGGGACAGGGCTCAACATTAACACTTGTCTGCTTGTTCGGGACAAGTGATTTTACCTGTTGGACAAGTGAAAACTTCCCTGTACTTGTCTGACAGGACAGGTGATTGCCAGACAAGTTCCAAATGTAAAACCAGAGTTTGTTTTGTCGGCTGTAGCGGGTTCATTATCAATTAATACTCAGTCTCATTTGTTGATCTGTAAGTGTAATGGTCGCAAACGAATTCTTAGAACATGACAATTGCACTTGATTGATTTTCATGTAGACAGATGCTCAAAACCAATGTATTAAACCCCAAAGCATGGATCCACCTCCAGTTCTGCATCACATACACCCATGACAGACACCCTCTTCCTCACTGACACTCACCCAGGAAAGGACCCCTCAGCCCCTCACACGGGACCGAACTCCCCCATCACACACACCTGGGAGGGACCCCACACTGCATATATCCAGGACAGACCCCGCCCTCACACACACCTTTTAAGATCTGTCCCTCCCCTATCTGTATCAATTTGGGATCTTTTGAAAAGCATGCCTGTGATTGACCCTTCACAATAAAATTGAGATAAAATAGGGCCACTGGTGCCAGAAAAGTAAGAGAAAAGTAGGGAAAGGCAGGACTCCAGGAACAATTGCAGGAAATTCTGATGAAAATTGCTATGCCTTTTCTGCATATTTACTTACCGAGATGACTTTTACCCTTACCATGTCACTTATGACACTTATGAGACCAGGCCAGATAACATGCATTCCAATACCACTGAGTACATATACAAGTTAGTATCAAGTAAAAATTGAAAGTCCTTGTCCAATAGGACAAGTGCGTGCTAAGAGTTGGTTTGGAGCCCTGAGGGAGTATTTTAGTCATGATAGCGAAAATAGGTTTGATAAACAGTGAGTTTAAAGTGGTCAGACATTGCATGTCCTCCCTTTCCCAATTGTCCTGTGATAGATCTTGAATCTGATCTGTACATTTTTGAGCGCTCATGCAAATGTTAGCAAAGATATTAGCCAAACCAAGTGTGAACGGCATTAAAGTTGCATATCAAGCTCTTTCCCGCCCAAACTAAAGAGGTCAAAATTCAAATACGAATCAGTCCTTGCATCGTCCAAGATTTCTTTTGTCTATATACCATGCATGCCAGACTGCCAAATGGAGTCTTTTAGCCTTGCAATTTACCACAGGTTTACAACTAAGTGACAAACTTCATCAGTTTTTATGCGTTGCGTTGCTTTGTTATAAGTAGCAGTGCAGCTACAGTTCTGCTGTATCCCGGAATAACCATGTTTGCCACATCACAGCCAAAACAGGGCTATTTATTTGATTTCTAAATTTATAGAATGAAACAAATAAGTTTTCTGCAAATTGTGATATATATGTTGCCTGGGCTTAGTTTTGGCTGGAAAGGACATATAGTGATATGCAACTTCAAATTTATAATATAAATACAGTGAGTTGACATTTCTACCTATATTTTCTATGAATTTGCAGCGATTACTCTGAAAATCACTGATGCAAATAAATAAACTGGGTAATTTTAATGACACTAAACTTATTTTTGTAGATTTAAGCTTACTGTAATTTTATATTTTATTTTTTAATAAAATAAACAATTTATTTCTTCATGCTAAGATATCATTTTGAGGGGAAAACATCAGTCTGTAACATCTATCAAAGTCCATCTCTTATGTCCTATGTTACTTTATATATATTTGATCCATTTGCACTATATTAACGAAATTCCATACGCACTGAATTTATTCGCCATGAATATTAACAATATTAGCCATTTTATCACATACCTACCCAAAAAAGTTAAAGATAGACAAGCGTGACGTCACAAGATGAACCAGTTTTGTTGCGCAATATGGTAAACGCGTCTTTGAGCATGGCATCTATAGGATGGTCAGCGTCCTTCCGCATCGATCAGGATGCAGCGTTACGCGCACGATTATTTGGAATTAATGATAGTGAGAAAGAATAGGTGGAGGATTCAGGCAACCGGAGCATGTATTCTGCCGCTGTATGTATCGCTTCGAGCCACCTCGAATGAAGATTGTGTGCTAAGCCTAAGGGACTGTAAACGTTGAAAACCTCGAAACACCCTACGCAAAGCAGTATTTTCGGAAGAAGTGCAAACGCTTTATTTCATAAAAAGCCTTGTAATCATATAAATTATTAATTCGGCGACCAGCAGACACATTGGAGAAAAGCTACTTAGTTGTTTGTCCTAACCGGATACCATAACGTTCGGGTGTCCACAAGTATAACTATCAAAAGTACGCGATGAAGAATACGAGATGTGCGCTGCGTGCGTTTTATGCTAGGCCGATAAATGACGCCCTCCCTCCCTTCTGATGTGCATGAACAACTTCTTTTAGTACATATATTTCATTTAACCCTGGATCTAGATTCTATATCTACGATTTCGACGGACATCCCAGCGACGGCCTGTCCACTACTGTAGCCAAGCCCACCCTTTTCATTCTTGGGAAGAAACGTAAGCTGGCAACACTCTGGCAGTGGCACCGGCCACTGCAGCTGTTTGTTTTCTGTCAGTGTCACGAATGTTGCGCTAACCAACAATCACATACCTCTAATGTAATTGATCTAGGTCTATCTACATCAATATGTGGCAAATATTCATCGTGAGTAAATGTTAACCAAAATAAACATCTGAGTTAGAGCTTCCCATCAGCATGTAGGCTACATTCAAACAGCGTGGGCAGTCGAAGCGAGCGAGGCGCACTCAAACCAGTTCATCTTGTGACGTCACAAATCTCTACTCTGGGTGAGGTTTTGGAAATGGATCGTTTGCTGCTTGATATTATTTTGGTGACTTTAGATATTAATATTTATGGCATAAGAGACAGTGTAAAATAATTGCATCTGATAAATAGCTTTAGTAACCACTGAGAAATGTATATTTGAAAGTGGTTTAGAAACAAATACCCCCCCAAGAGATGGACTTTAATAGGTATAGAAGATGTTACAGACCACTACTGTTCAGAAATTTCTTAATACCAGCATGCCATTTTTATTGTCATTCAATCACAAAATTTATAACCAAAAGATTTAGGCCGAAATAAGCTTAGGCCTACCTCACTTTGACTAGACTCTTACCAGAGCTGGCCTAGGCTAGTGCGAGCCTGTGACAGAGTGAAGTGTGATTGATGAAGTGGCCTGTCGTAAACTAGACTCTAGCAGTCTACCTTTTTAAAAAACCAAGTAAAACTAAAAGACCGGCAATTAGTTTTCAACATGTAGCTCAATCAAAAAGCCATTTCTAGTTTAGGGTCTAGGCCTGCTTAGGCTACTGCTGCACCGGAAAAAATGAAGACCGTAGTTGCCTCTGTCTGAGTCAGACCAGAAAAAGTGCCGGTGTTTGGAAAGGTTTGTGAACAGAAATTCCTCTGTGTCTGTGATCAATTTGAGTGAAACCAGGAAGTGATGGCCGCGATAAGATACAACCTTTTTAATGGAAGAATAAAGCAACGACCAATTTACGCTCATAATGTGATATTTCAACAAATACGAGTGTCCTTAAAAGCGTCTTAAACGTAAAATCGAAATCTCGTTTACCTTTGCCAATCGCCTGGTGGCCGCCATGTTGCAATGCCAACCACGTGATCACAAATAGAATATTCCTCGCGGAAGTGACGTAGAAGGAAATCCCAAATAAATGCACATGTTGCAACTTTCGCTCTCCCCGCTTGGAGCGTGGGGGATGGACTCGGCACAAGTCTCGACTTGCCATGCCATCTATTATTGTGCAATGAAGGAGTAACTTGGAGTTTAAGTAGCTTGGAAAGTTCACACGCAACGAAGTGTAGTGTCTGCGATAAGGTTCGTATGTTTGCGCAGGTGAAGTGTTTATATCAAATGGATAGACGGAACATTTGTTTTGGTTCTACAACTTCGTACTGACACGGACATGTAAATTAAGACGTCATTTCCTCCACCCCTTCACCCCTCCCCCCACCCCCCTCGGTGATTGACACCTGGCCTTCCTTCAGTAGGCCCGTTTCCCGCTCGCCGGCCTTCGGGAGGCCCTAACTTCGACCGGTAGATATAACCAGCAGGTCAAGGTATCGGTCTTAAATAGACTTGGAATAGTGTGCTAAAATAAAGTTAGGTAGGGAGACCATGCAGTTCCATGGAAACCTATAGATCTACTCTGCAGGCTAATGAAGAAGCTGGAAGTACTACATGCAGCCCGATGGGTACACCGTCCAGACCAGTGGCGGCCGGTGTGACCTGCGGAAGTGTCCCCCCATGCGTAGCTGTCACCATTATATAAAATACATGATATTGAGACCCTCTCCGTTCCATGTGTTCGTACGGTGCCATCCATTACCATGCAGTGGTGAGGGAGGGTGGGGAGGGTCAGGTTCGGACAGCCCCCCTTTTTTTAATGCAAGCATGCAACCTACCCCTAACTCCCCCCCCCCCCCCCACACACACCTTTAGCACTGTCCAACCGGCCACGTGACGACGTCCCCTCGCTCCCCGGTAACCAATAGACACACCGTCTAACCGGCCACGTGACGACGTCCCGGCAGTTCCCGGTATCCAATAGACACACCGTCTAACTGGCCTCGTGACGACGTCCCCGCACTCCCCGGTAACCAATAGACACACCGTCTAACCGGCCACCTGACGACGTCCCCGCACTCCCCCATAACCAATAGACACCGTCTAACCGGCCTCGTGAGGACGTCCCCGCACTCCCCGGTAACCAATAGACACACCGTCTAACCGGCCACGTGACGACGTCCCCTCGCTCCCCGGTAACCAATAGACACATCGTCTAACCGGCCACGTGACGACGTCCCCGCACTCCCCGATAACCAATAGACACCGTCTAACCGGCCTCGTGACGACGTCCCCGCACTCCCCGGTAACCAATAGACACACCGTCTAACCGGCCACGTGACGACGTCCCCTCGCTCCCCGGTAACCAATAGACACACCGTCTAACCGGCCACGTGACGACGTCCCCGCACTCCCCGGTAACCAATAGACACACCGTCTAACCGGCCTCGTGACGACGTCCCCTCGCTCCCCGGTAACCAATAGACACACCGTCTAACCGGCCTCGTGACGACGTCCCCGCACTCCCCGGTAACCAATAGACACACCGTCTAACCGGCCTCGTGACGACGTCCCCGCACTCCCCAGTAACCAATAGACACACCGTCTAAGCGGCCTCGTGACGACGTCCCCGCAGTTCCCGGTAACCAATAGACACACCGTCTAACCGGCCTCGTGACGACGTCCCCGCACTCCCCGGTAACCAATAGACACACCGTCTAACCGGCCTCGTGACGACGTCCCCTCGCTCCCCGGTAACCAATAGACACACCGTCTAACCGGCCTCGTGACGACGTCCCCGCACTCCCCGGTAACCAATAGACACCGTCTAACCGGCCTCGTGACGACGTCCCTTCGCTCCCCGGTAACCAATAGACACACCGTCGAACCGGCCTCGTGACGACGTCCCCGCACTCCCCGGTAACCAATAGACACACCGTCTAACCGGCCTCGTGACGACGTCCCCGCACTCCCCGGTAACCAATAGACACACCGTCTAACCGGCCACGTGACGACGTCCCCTCGCTCCCCGGTAACCAATAGACACACCGTCTAACCGGCCTCGTGACGACGTTCCCGCACTCCCCGGTAACCAATAGACACACCGTCTAACCGGCCACGTGACGACGTCCCCGCACTCCCCGGTAACCAATAGACACACCGTCTAACCGGCCACGTGACGACGTCCCCTCGCTCCCCAGTAACCAATAGACACACCGTCTAACCGGCCACGTGACGACGTCCCCTCGCTCCCCGGTAACCAATAGACACACCGTCTAACCGGCCTCGTGACGACGTCCCCTCGCTCCCCGGTAACCAATAGACACACCGTCTAACCGGCCTCGTGACGACGTCCCCGCACTCCCCGGTAACCAATAGACACACCGTCTAACCGGCCTCGTGACGACGTCCCCTCGCTCCCCGGTAACCAATAGACACACCGTCTAACCGGCCACGTGACGACGTCCCCTCGCTCCCCGGTATCCAATAGACACACCGTCTAACCGGCCTCGTGACGACGTCCCCTCGCTCCCCGGTAACCAATAGACACACCGTCTAACCGGCCTCGTGACGACGTCCCCGCACTCCCCGGTAACCAATAGACACACCGTCTAACCGGCCTTGTGACGACGTCCCCTCGCTCCCCGGTAACCAATAGACACACCGTCTAACCGGCCACGTGACGACGTCCCCTCGCTCCCCGGTATCCAATAGACACACCGTCTAACCGGCCTCGTGACGACGTCCCCTCGCTCCCCGGTAACCAATAGACACACCGTCTAACCGGCCTCGTGACGACGTCCCCGCACTCCCCGGTAACCAATAGACACACCGTCTAACCGGCCTCGTGACGACGTCCCCTCGCTCCCCGGTAACCAATAGACACACCGTCTAACCGGCCACGTGACGACGTCCCCTCGCTCCCCGGTATCCAATAGACACACCGTCTAACCGGCCTCGTGACGACGTCCCCTCGCTCCCCGGTAACCAATAGACACACCGTCTAACCGGCCTCGTGACGACGTCCCCGCACTCCCCGGTAACCAATAGACACACCGTCTAACGGGCCTCGTGACGACGTCCCCGCACTCCCCGGTAACCAATAGACACACCGTCTAACCGGCCTCGTGACGACGTCCCCTCGCTCCCCGGTAACCAATAGACACACCGTCTAACCGGCCACGTGACGACGTCTCCTCGCTCCCCGGTATCCAATAGACACACCGTCTAACCGGCCTCGTGACGACGTCCCCTCGCTCCCCGGTAACCAATAGACACACCGTCTAACCGGCCTCGTGACGACGTCCCCTCGCTCCCCGGTATCCAATAGACACACCGTCTAACCGGCCTCGTGACGACGTCCCCGCACTCCCCGGTAACCAATAGACACACCGTCTAACCGGCCTCGTGACGACGTCCCGGCAGTTCCCGGTAACCAATAGACACACCGTCTAACCGGCCTCGTGACGACGTCCCCGCACTCCCCGGTAACCAATAGACACACCGTCTAACCGGCCTCGTGACGACGTCCCCTCGCTCCCCAGTAACCAATAGACACACCGTCTAACCGGCCACGTGACGACGTCCCCTCGCTCCCCGGTAACCAATAGACACACCGTCTAACCGGCCTCGTGACGACGTCCCGGCAGTTCCCGGTAACCAATAGACACACCGTCTAACCGGCCTCGTGACGACGTCCCGGCAGTTCCCGGTAACCAATAGACACACCGTCTAACCGGCCTCGTGACGACGTCCCCGCACTCCCCGGTAACCAATAGACACACCGTCTAACCGGCCTCGTGACGACGTCCCCTCGCTCCCCAGTAACCAATAGACACACCGTCTAACCGGCCTCGTGACGACGTCCCCTCGCTCCCCGGTAACCAATAGACACACCGTCTAACCGGCCTCGTGACGACGTCCCCTCGCTCCCCGGTATCCAATAGACACACCGTCTAACCGGCCTCGTGACGACGTCCCGGCACTCCCCGGTAACCAATAGACACACCGTCTAACCGGCCTCGTGACGACGTCCCGGCAGTTCCCGGTAACCAATAGACACACCATCTAACCGGCCTCGTGACGACGTCCCGGCACTCACTTCTCACTTCAGACGACTCCCCCACCCCCCTACCCCACTCCTCGGTAAGCCATCGCAGTTGGTACGCAACAATATTCGGAAATCCGTAGCAGGAGAGGGGGGGGTCCGCCCTCGATCTCCCTCTCAGGATGTTGCCTGGATGCGCACGCCATGTACAATCCTTGTCCCAATATGTAGATCCGCCTCTGAAGAGGGTTCCATGTCCCATAATGGCCGTTTCGATCGCTGAGGGAAGGAGGGTTCACGGTTAGGATGCGCAGTTTGGAACGGCAACGAGGAGTAGATAAAACCCAGCCACACATCCTCCCCCATTCCCCAAAACCTGGATCCGCCACTCATCTATTTGGTCCAACTTTGCCGTAACTAACAATTGCATTGGTTTTCAGAGCAAGTTAATCACATTTAAAACGACACCCGGACGGAGCAGATAAACCCACGACATGGGAGCTATTATTGCCTCTCTGTTCATGAAAGAGCAAAGCTCATCTGGATTCACGGCTCGGTATCCAGAGATTCCCTTGCCGGATTGCATGCATCGCACTGTGAGCGAGGCGGAGGTCTCTGGGAGGAAAGTGTTAGTCATTGGCGATGTCCACGGCTGTCTGGACGAGCTCCAGAGTCTCATCTCGGAATCGGGGACCACCAAGGACGACTGTCTATACGTCTTCTGTGGGGACATCATCAACAAAGGCCCCAAGAACTGCGAAACCCTGCGCTACGTCATGGGTCTGGACGCGGTCGTTGTCAGGGGAAACCACGAGGAGCGAGTCATCAAAGAATGGTTCGGGATCCGCTTCGGGACGCAGGACCAATACGCCAAAGGGTATGACTGGATCCGAGACCTGACCAATGAGGAAATGGGCTTCCTCATCCAACTCCCGTACACGGTGTCCATTCCTCACCTCCAGGCCCTCGTCGTCCACGGAGGCTTGATGCCATGGCAACCGCTGAGGCTGCAGAGGCCGCACGACATGGTGAGCATGCGAGACATCGTGGACGTGGACGGCCCGCGGCCTTACCCGACGGCCAAGCTCAGGGGAGGGTTGCCATGGAGCCAGGTGTGGTTCGGGCCGGAACACGTCTATTTCGGACACGACGCCAGAAGGGGGCTGCAGCGACGGGCCTTCGCGACGGGTCTGGATACAGGCTGTTTGTACGGGAAACTTCTCACGGCTGTATTTATTCATGGGAAGGAGAAGCGGTTTTTGTCGGTGAAGGCGAATCGAGTCTACCGCGAGACCAATCCATCGGCTCTGGTCACATGAATAATATTGGGCACTTGTACAAATCCAGCTGTCCGCATCGGGATGCTACAGGTTTACTTCTCCGTTTGATCGGAGGAAAAGTTTATCACGAGAAGTTGATTATGCAGCTGATACTGGTCTATACCATTCTGCTATATCTACATCTGCACCTGCTCGTTTCGGGTGATCAGTTGCTGCACTAATAATGGAATAGAACCGAGTGATTCCTCATGCTACAAGACCGATTGTGGTCAAAAAGTATTACAATTTGGAGAAGACTTTCAGCTGCCCTATTGAGTCACCATTCCCTTCTAAATATCCTGCTATGTGAAAATATAGCAGTGACTTATTTTACCTGGGTTTTTTGTTGTTTGATTTGCTGTTTATTTCGTAGCTTATCGGTGTGCCATCAGCTGATAGTTTGACTACCTCATTCTGCATCACAATGTTACGCTCCAATAAAATCGAGAGGACACGGCTGACTGTGACACGATAATAAACTGACGGATAATCGCACAGCAAACATGCGGCAGATGACGCGCTATTTGGTTTTTGTCAAAGTGGGCGTTGACTATAGTGATTATAGTATTGTACAGTTCATCGAACTTCGCCCTTTTAACCATGAAGAGTATCCGGCATTGCAGTCCAATAGACCTGCGCCCGTATGTTCAAACGGCGGGGGCCAAATATTTCGCCCCGCTCCATGCTAATGATTGACCTATTTTAGGGCGAAAATATTCGGCCCCAGCCGCTTGGAACTTACAGGCCCTGACGAAATATTCGGCCAGCTCCAATTTGGAATGAACAGGTCCTGATCACATACTCCGGTTTGTATGGTGTGTGGGCCGAATATGCGCGCAAGTACCCCGCCCCCCATCAAAGTGGCGGTCGTCAACGTCTGGTCGTTCATTTATAATGTGCCGCAAAGCACGTGTCCTGAGATAACAGGTATTATTTATAACAACAATCGAGAAGGAGATGAATAACCCAATGAGTCCATAATACAGTCCACTTTATTACTTTCTGCAACGAGCGCTGGAGCTTTACGCGGGACGTCTATATAGCAATTGGCTTCTCTACGCGACGATACAGCACCACCGGAGCAGTGGTTTCACCACGCGTTGGAATCGTGTCCGGTACAGAGTTAAATGACAACCGGATGTGGCCTTGGCCCAGAGAGTATTCCACAGGCGTCTCAGTTTCACGGCTGTAAGGCTAAACGGGTGAACGGTCTAGTCTACATCTAGTTGTCGACAATAGGAGTATAAAACATCCCCTGATAATGTGATCCATACAAATGTCTTTTAGTAGAAGTTATATATATTGTCAATAGCAAAATAATAGCCACTTTACTCCATTCTTAATGCGATCAGAACAACACTATAGCGAGCAGAAGGCACGGTGTAACACACACATTCGTTCGTACTTTTAATGAGTCCCCCACAGATAGACGTGTATCTAGAATCTTTTTATAGTTTCTAAAACGATGCGTACTTATTTTGCGTACTTCTATCCAAATCGAATATTATTATTATTTCCTTCGCAATATTTAACCCGTTAAGGCAGACTGGAAATTTTCCACAGATGGGAAAATACACGTCAATGAAATATTCAATATCTAGGTGCGTATCAAAGGAACTGAATCGTTGAATTCGGAATACACGTATTTAGAGGCTGGTGTTCAGTCTTATACGTTTAATGAAGACTCCTTTGTAAAATGTTTGGTCTATCACTAGATTTAGAACAAGAAGATGCAGAATTTGTATAAGGCACTGGGACTGGGGATGTATCATTACACCAGTGATGACACAACAATATACGAACGTAAAATTATCAACGAAGCTCAAAACAGAGCGTACTTCAAATATAGCCAGCTTCATGCATGGACACAAACACGGTATATGAATTACAGGGAAGTCTACCACTTTCGGGAGCAATCGATGAACAACGTTTATATCTGACACAGAAGTCAGATAATGTCAACTACAATTCTACACAAATATCAGCAGTTTTTGTAACATACCAGCAACGGTTAACAACCCTGTATACAAAAACACACAAAAAACGTCTTGCGTGATTACGTTGCACGATGGAAGAACCAATAGTGATTGAGACCGTTTGCCTGGGACAATGAGATGATTGACGTGTGACACAATGGGATCCTCGGACTCCAGGAACCGGACTAGCTTTCAACCTGGGGCCAGTCGGCCTTAATATCCAGGTGCATCAGTACTAAGGTCACTAAGGTTCCTTTATGGTGATACATGTTTATACATATATATATTGATTTATACATATATATATAGATATATACATAATATATTGATTTATACATATATATATAGATATATACATAATATATTGATTTATACATATATATATACATAATATATTGATTTATACATATATATATAGATATATACATAATATATTGATTTATACATATATATATACATAATATATATACACAAATATCTTGTATAACTCGAAACTATATATAGTTTCCGCTTTAAAATATTACAAGATATATGTTCGTGTAGACGCCGGGGCATTCTGTATTAAAAATATCCTGCAGATAAAAACAAGTAAAAATTTAATGCAACAATTAACATTTCACATGATTTGTTGACCTGTTCTAAGTTTTGATTAAGACCTCCTACAAGCAACTAATGCGCAAGAAGCAAACACGATTTCATCAGCAGTGCATAACTGTGAGAATAACTACACACATGATTACATGCGCCTTCGATTATTTGTTGTAACACAAAGACCGTTTCGTCATATTTCCGTTTCGACAACACATAATATCACAGTGGTTTTAGAAACAAACGGGAGAGTATTTCATGAAGACGGTAACAGAAGGCAACCGCACCAGACATATTGGGAAAAGAGATGTGGACAATGTTTACATCATCGACATCGGGCCCAAATGATAAAAGACTCCATCACAGTTGAATTAAAAAAAAATCATATCTGGACCACTTCTTTTTTTTCATTTTGTTTCCTACACCTCTCCGAATAGCCCCGTTAATTAATACATAATAACCGCGACCGCTTCTCTGGTTAACGTTGCACACTATTAATTCACAAATGTGTGCATGTTTTAAAAAAGACCGTAAACAACATTGGCTTACACGATACCGCGTGTTTCCCACCACATAACAAATTCCTGAACTTAACCATATGCTACTGCATAGCACCAATAACAGATTAAACGACTTCTGGCAGATCATTTGCGTCCAACCACTGACCGAACTGACAAATGAACTCGCGGTGACCTCACAGTCGTTTCTATTAAAGCAACTGAATGGCACCTTCGACCTTGGCACTTTCAGGTTCTAGTGATTGGGGGAGAAGCCCAGATAAGCGTAGCTTTCGTTATCCAGCCTCTACGACGGCAGTTGCCAACCAACCAGCCATTCGGGTGACATGATGGGTGTATGGATGGCCATGTCTTGTCATTGGGTCCCGGATGAGCGACCGCTGACCACGTGATTCCACCAGCACTCGGAAGAGCGTTGCAAGGAAACACCACGTGGTCCCACGAAAACGCGGATGAGGAAAACCACGTGGATTTACACGGATTTACATCACACTTTACGCGGCGGGTCTTTTTATTGACATTCTTGTTTCAGGATCGTACGTGAGAATCCTGATTCAGTAATTCCTGCCTCGTGCAGCTGCCCAGCCACGAGGTATCATAGCTCCTCGAAGAATGCGACTCGTGCTTTCGTCGTCCCCGACTTTATCTGAAACAAATAAACCAGGTTGCACTGTACGGTACGGAATGAACACTCTCGGGGAGCTCATGGTTGGATCACAAATCAAGTAGCAGGGCATGCCTCCGCGCGAGATACTAAATCTAGTGGTATAATCCATGGCGCTCCATCCCCCTCCACACACACACACCCTCACAGGGACTCACCACCATGCACATTCATGGTCATACATTTCACCGCCTTCTCCCCCGCCCCCGCCCCGCGCCCACAGACCTCACCACCATGCACATTCATGGTCATACATGTTTACCGCCTTCTCCCCCGCCCCCCCCCCGCGCCCACACCCCTCACCACCATGCACATTCATGGTCATACATGTTTACCGCCTCCTCCCCCCCTCCCCCCCGCGCCCACAGACCTCACCACCATGCACATTCATGGTCATACATGTTTACCGCCTCCTCCCCCCCCCCCCGCGCCCACAGACCTCACCACCATGCACATTCATGGTCATACATGTTTACCGCCTCCTCCCCCCCCCCGCGCCCACAGACCTCACCACCATGCACATTCATGGTCATACATGTTTACCGCCTCCTCCCCCACCCCCCCCGCGCCCACAGACCTCACCACCATGCACATTCATGGTCATACATGTTTACCGCCCCCCTACCCCCCGCCCCGCGCCCACACCCCTCACCACCATGCACATTCATGGTCATACATGTTTACCGCCTCCTCCCCCCCCCCGCGCCCACAGACCTCACCACCATGCACATTCATGGTCATACATGTTTACCGCCTCCTCCCCCCACCCCCCCGCGCCCACAGACCTCACCACCATGCACATTCATGGTCATACATTTTACCGCCTTCTCCCCCGCCCCCCCCCCGCGCCCACACCCCTCACCACCATGCACATTCATGGTCATACATGTTTACCGCCTCCTCCCCCCCCACCCCCCGCGCCCACAGACCTCACCACCATGCACATTCATGGTCATACATGTTTACCGCCTCCTCCCCCCCCCCACGCGCCCACAGACCTCACCACCATGCACATTCATGGTCATACATGT
This sequence comes from Arenicola marina, assembly GCA_964019135.1. Taxonomy (NCBI): domain Eukaryota; kingdom Metazoa; phylum Annelida; class Polychaeta; family Arenicolidae; genus Arenicola; species Arenicola marina. The sequence continues at coordinate 18,627,712 of OZ025258.1, read as the reverse complement.
TTACCGCCCCCCTACCCCCCGCGCCTCAACCCCACACACATTTATGCTCATTTACAAAGCTGCATGCCTCTGGGTAGGTTACAATATCTGCCTCATCATCAAGTACCGTTCCAGTAATGAACACAACTTATATGACATCACTGAAGTTACAGACTTCGTGTAGAACAAATTCGCCAAACAATACTTATGCAATCACCTGATGGTCGCACTCATCAGATGGTGTCCACACAACATACATTCTACATCTGTTTAACGTAGAATAAAGATGACTCGCACATTTTAGCTACAATCCGCTTTGTCCTGGACGCGTTATAGAGCTAACCAGAGGTTGCCGCCATTACACGCATGACCTTGAGCTCACCTTCCTCAGCGTCGTGTACTTGTTCTCTCCTTTCTGCACGTTCTCCTCGTGCAGACGGTCAAGGTCAGTCTGCTTCTCCTCGACCTTCAGCACCTCGATCTCACACTTCAGCTCCTTCAACTGTTCCTGGAGACTCTTGCTCTTCTCCATGTAATCTAACCTGGAACACCCCAGACACATCGCCAAGCTGCATGTTACTTATGTGGAGTGTTGAAGCAACGCGGAGTTAATAACAACAGCGAAGTAAAACTTTAAAAACTTAAAAAACTTAAAATAAGTTAAGAATGGAAAAAAAAATGAAGCTTAGGGTTTACTGAAAATCAGTAATTTTATTTTTAGGAAGATACCGAAATCTAAAACACTACATCGCTTCCAGAAGGGAAGAATTACGAAAGAAAAAAATAGCCCCTTCCTCTACACTATACTATTTAGAAAAGAGGAATTGCTAGAGCCTAACAATGATAGAATTTTTTTGGAATCCACGTGCCAAGCCAAGTGGGAATGCCAAGGATAAGGCGATAGAAGGTGAAATCACCCCCCGGATGTCGAATATGGAGGAGGGTAGTGATCAACGGGTAGGTCAACTTGATGCCAAACATGGACGGTAGAGAGATCAACGGGTAGGTCAACTTGATGCCAAACATGGAGGGTAGAGATATCAACGGGTAGGTCAACTTGATACCAAACATGGACGATAGAGATATCAACGGGTAGCTTAACTTGATGCCAAACATGGAGGGTAGAGATATCAACGGGTAGGTCAACTTGATGCCAAACATGGACGGTAGAGAGATCAACGGGTAGGTCAACTTGATGCCAAACATGGACGGTAGAGATATCAACGGGTAGGTCAACTTGATACCAAACATGGACGATAGAGAGATCAACAGGTAGGTTAACTTGATGCCAAACATGGAAGGTAGAGATATCAACGGGTAGCTCAACTTGATGCCAAACATGGACGGTAGAGAGATCAACGGGTAGGTCAACTTGATGCCAAACATGGACGGTAGAGATATCAACGGGTAGCTCAACTTGATGCCAAACATGGACGGTAGAGATATCAACGGGTAGGTCAACTTGATGCCAAACATGGAGGGTAGAGAGATCAACGGGTAGGTTAACTTGATGCCAAACATGGAAGGTAGAGATATCAACGAGTAGGTCAACTTGAGGCCAAACATGGAAGGTAGAGATATCAACGGGTAGGTCAACTTGATGCCAAACATGGACGGTAGAGATATCAACGGGTAGGTCAACTTGATGCCAAACATGGACGGTAGAGATATCAACGAGTAGGTCAACTTGAGGCCAAACATGGAAGGTAGAGATATCAACGGGTAGCTCAACTTGATGCCAAACATGGACGGTAGAGATATCAACGGGTACGTCAACTTGATGCCAAACATGGACGGTAGAGAGATCAACGGGTAGGTCAACTTGATGCCAAACATGGAAGGTAGAGATATCAACGAGTAGGTCAACTTGATGCCAAACATGGACGGTAGAGATATCAACGGGTAGGTCAACTTGATGCCAAACATGGACGGTAGAGATATCAACGAGTAGGTCAACTTGAGGCCAAACATGGAAGGTAGAGATATCAACGGGTAGCTCAACTTGATGCCAAACATGGACGGTAGAGATATCAACGGGTACGTCAACTTGATGCCAAACATGGAAGATAGAGAGATCAACGGGTAGGTCAACTTGAGGCCAAACATGGACGGTAGAGATATCAACGGGTAGCTCAACTTGATGCCAAACATGGGCGGTAGAGAGATCAACGGGTAGCTCAACTTGATGCCAAACATGGACGGTAGAGATATCAACGGGTAGGTCAACTTGATGCCAAACATGGACGGTAGAGAGATCAACGGGTAGGTCAACTTGATGCCAAACATGGAGGGTAGAGAGATCAACGGGTAGGTCAACTTGATGCCAAACATGGACGGTAGAGATATCAACGGGTAGGTCAACTTGAGGCCAAACATGGACGGTAGAGATATCAACGAGTAGGTCAACTTGAGGCCAAACATGGAAGGTAGAGATATCAACGGGTAGCTCAACTTGATGCCAAACATGGACGGTAGAGATATCAACGGGTACGTCAACTTGATGCCAAACATGGAAGATAGAGAGATCAACGGGTAGGTCAACTTGAGGCCAAACATGGACGGTAGAGATATCAACGGGTAGCTCAACTTGATGCCAAACATGGGCGGTAGAGAGATCAACGGGTAGCTCAACTTGATGCCAAACATGGAGGGTAGAGATATCAACGGGTAGGTCAACTTGAGGCCAAACATGGACGGTAGAGATATCAACGGGTAGGTCAACTTGATGCCAAACATGGAGGGTAGAGAGATCAACGGGTAGGTCAACTTGATGCCAAACATGGACGGTAGAGAGATCAACGGGTAGGTCAACTTGATGCCAAACATGGACGGTAGAGATATCAACGGGTAGGTCAACTTGATGCCAAACATGGACGGTAGAGATATCAACGGGTAGGTCAACTTGATGCCAAACATGGACGATAGAGATATCAACGGGTAGGTTAACTTGATGCCAAACATGGACGGTAGAGATATCAACGGGTAGCCCAACTTGATGCCAAACATGGACGGCAGAGCTATCAACGGGTAGGTTAACTTGATGCCAAACATGGACGGTAGAGAGATCAACGGGTAGGTCAACTTGATGCCAAACATGGACGGTAGAGATATCAACGGGTAGGTCAACTTGATGCCAAACATGGACGGTAGAGATATCAACGGGTAGGTTAACTTGAGGCCAAACATGGACGGTAGAGATATCAACGGGTAGCCCAACTTGATGCCAAACATGGACGGTAGAGATATCAACGGGTAGGTCAACTTGATGCCAAACATGGACGATAGAGATATCAACGGGTAGGTTAACTTGATGCCAAACATGGACGGTAGAGATATCAACGGGTAGCCCAACTTGATGCCAAACATGGACGGTAGAGATATCAACGGGTAGGTCAACTTGATGCCAAACATGGACGATAGAGATATCAACGGGTAGGTTAACTTGATGCCAAACATGGACGGTAGAGATATCAACGGGTAGCCCAACTTGATGCCAAACATGGACGGTAGAGCTATCAACGGGTAGGTTAACTTGATGCCAAACATGGACGGTAGAGAGATCAACGGGTAGGTCAACTTGATGCCAAACATGGACGGTAGAGATATCAACGGGTAGGTCAACTTGATGCCAAACATGGACGGTAGAGATATCAACGGGTAGGTTAACTTGAGGCCAAACATGGACGGTAGAGATATCAACGGGTAGCCCAACTTGATGCCAAACATGGACGGTAGAGATATCAACGGGTAGGTTAACTTGATGCCAAACATGGACGGTAGAGATATCAACAGGTAGGTCAACTTGATGCCAAACATGGACGGTAGAGAGATCAACGGGTAGGTTAACTTGATGCCAAACATGGACGGTAGAGATATCAACGGGTAGCTCAACTTGATGCCAAACATGGACGATAGAGAGATCAACGGGTAGGTCAACTTGATGCCAAACATGGACGGTAGAGATATCAACGGGTAGGTTAACTTTGATGCCAAACATGGACGATAGAGAGATCAACGGGTAGCTCAACTTGATGCCAAACATGGACGATAGAGAGATCAACGGGTAGGTCAACTTGATGCCAAACATGGAAGGTAGAGATATCACCGGGTAGCTCAACTTGATGCCAAACATGGACGGTAGAGATATCAACGGGTAGGTTAACTTGATGCCAAACATGGACGATAGAGAGATCAACGGGTAGCTCAACTTGATGCCAAACATGAACGATAGAGAGATCAACGGGTAGGTCAACTTGATGCCAAACATGGACGGTAGAGATATCAACGGGTAGGTTAACTTGATGCCAAACATGGACGATAGAGAGATCAACGGGTAGCTCAACTTGATGCCAAACATGGACGATAGAGAGATCAACGGGTAGGTCAACTTGATGCCAAACATGGAAGGTAGAGATATCAACGGGTAGCTCAACTTGATGCCAAACATGGACGGTAGAGATATCAACGGGTAGGTTAACTTGATGCCAAACATGGACGATCGAGAGATCAACGGGTAGGTCAACTTGATGCCAAACATGGAAGGTAGAGATATCAACGGGTAGCTCAACTTGATGCCAAACATGGACGGTAGAGATATCAACGGGTAGGTTAACTTGATGCCAAACATGGACGATAGAGAGATCAACGGGTAGGTCAACTTGAGGCCAAACATGGAAGGTAGAGATATCAACGGGTAGGTTAACTTGATGCCAAACATGGACGATAGAGAGATCAACGGGTAGGTCAACTTGATGCCAAACATGGACGGTAGAGATATCAACGGGTAGCTCAACTTGATGCCAAACATGGACGGTAGAGATATCAACGGGTAGGTCAACTTGAGGCCAAACATGGAGGTAGAGATATCAACGGGTAGGTCAACTTGAGGCCAAACATGGAAGGTAGAGAGATCAACGGGTAGGTCAACTTGAGGCCAAACATGGAGGGTAGAGAGATCAACGGGTAGGTCAACTTGAGGCCAAACATGGAGGTAGAGATATCAACGGGTAGGTTAACTTGATGCCAAGCATGGACGGTAGAGATATCAACGGGTAGCCCAACTTGATGCCAAACATGGACGGCAGAGCTATCAACGGGTAGGTTAACTTGATGCCAAACATGGACGGTAGAGAGATCAACGGGTAGGTCAACTTGATGCCAAACATGGACGGTAGAGATATCAACGGGTAGGTCAACTTGATGCCAAACATGGACGGTAGAGATATCAACGGGTAGATTAACTTGAGGCCAAACATGGACGGTAGAGATATCAACGGGTAGCCCAACTTGATGCCAAACATGGACGGTAGAGATATCAACGGGTAGGTCAACTTGATGCCAAACATGGACGATAGAGATATCAACGGGTAGGTTAACTTGATGCCAAACATGGACGGTAGAGATATCAACGGGTAGCCCAACTTGATGCCAAACATGGACGGTAGAGATATCAACGGGTAGGTCAACTTGATGCCAAACATGGACGATAGAGATATCAACGGGTAGGTTAACTTGATGCCAAACATGGACGGTAGAGATATCAACGGGTAGCCCAACTTGATGCCAAACATGGACGGTAGAGCTATCAACGGGTAGGTTAACTTGATGCCAAACATGGACGGTAGAGAGATCAACGGGTAGGTCAACTTGATGCCAAACATGGACGGTAGAGATATCAACGGGTAGGTCAACTTGATGCCAAACATGGACGGTAGAGATATCAACGGGTAGGTTAACTTGAGGCCAAACATGGACGGTAGAGATATCAACGGGTAGCCCAACTTGATGCCAAACATGGACGGTAGAGATATCAACGGGTAGGTTAACTTGATGCCAAACATGGACGGTAGAGATATCAACAGGTAGGTCAACTTGATGCCAAACATGGACGGTAGAGAGATCAACGGGTAGGTTAACTTGATGCCAAACATGGACGGTAGAGATATCAACGGGTAGCTCAACTTGATGCCAAACATGGACGATAGAGAGATCAACGGGTAGGTCAACTTGATGCCAAACATGGACGGTAGAGATATCAACGGGTAGGTTAACTTTGATGCCAAACATGGACGATAGAGAGATCAACGGGTAGCTCAACTTGATGCCAAACATGGACGATAGAGAGATCAACGGGTAGGTCAACTTGATGCCAAACATGGAAGGTAGAGATATCACCGGGTAGCTCAACTTGATGCCAAACATGGACGGTAGAGATATCAACGGGTAGGTTAACTTGATGCCAAACATGGACGATAGAGAGATCAACGGGTAGCTCAACTTGATGCCAAACATGAACGATAGAGAGATCAACGGGTAGGTCAACTTGATGCCAAACATGGACGGTAGAGACATCAACGGGTAGGTTAACTTGATGCCAAACATGGACGATAGAGAGATCAACGGGTAGCTCAACTTGATGCCAAACATGGACGATAGAGAGATCAACGGGTAGGTCAACTTGATGCCAAACATGGAAGGTAGAGATATCAACGGGTAGCTCAACTTGATGCCAAACATGGACGGTAGATATATCAACGGGTAGGTTAACTTGATGCCAAACATGGACGATCGAGAGATCAACGGGTAGGTCAACTTGATGCCAAACATGGAAGGTAGAGATATCAACGGGTAGCTCAACTTGATGCCAAACATGGACGGTAGAGATATCAACGGGTAGGTTAACTTGATGCCAAACATGGACGATAGAGAGGTCAACGGGTAGGTCAACTTGAGGCCAAACATGGAAGGTAGAGATATCAACGGGTAGGTTAACTTGATGCCAAACATGGACGATAGAGAGATCAACGGGTAGGTCAACTTGATGCCAAACATGGACGGTAGAGATATCAACGGGTAGCTCAACTTGATGCCAAACATGGACGGTAGAGATATCAACGGGTAGGTCAACTTGAGGCCAAACATGGAGGTAGAGATATCAACGGGTAGGTCAACTTGAGGCCAAACATGGAAGGTAGAGAGATCAACGGGTAGGTCAACTTGAGGCCAAACATGGAGGGTAGAGAGATCAACGGGTAGGTCAACTTGAGGCCAAACATGGAGGTAGAGATATCAACGGGTAGCTCAACTTGATGCCAAACATGGACGATAGAGAGATCAACGGGTAGGTCAACTTGATGCCAAACATGGACGGTAGAGATATCAACGGGTAGCTCAACTTGATGCCAAACATGGACGGTAGAGATATCAACGGGTAGGTCAACTTGATGCCAAACATGGAGGGTAGAGAGATCAACGGGTAGGTCAACTTGATGCCAAACATGGACGGTAGAGATATCAACGAGTAGGTCAACTTCAGGCCAAACATGGACGGTAGAGATATCAACGGGTAGGTCAACTTGATGCCAAACATGGACGATAGAGAGATCAACGGGTAGGTCAACTTGAGGCCAAACATGGACGGTAGAGAGATCAACAGGTAGGTCAACTTGATACAAAACATGGACGGTAGAGAGATCAACGGGTAGGTCAACTTGAGGCCAAACATGGAAGGTAGAGATATGAACGGGTAGCTCAACTTGATGCCAAACATGGACGGTAGAGATATCAACGGGTAGGTCAACTTGATGCCAAACATGGACGATAGAGAGATCAACGGGTAGGTTAACTTGAGGCCAAACATGGACGGTAGAGATATCAACGGGTAGCTCAACTTGATGCCAAACATGGACGGTAGAGATATCAACGAGTAGGTCAACTTGAGGCCAAACATGGAAGGTAGAGATATGAACAGGTAGCTCAACTTGATGCCAAACATGGACGGTAGAGATATCAACGGGTAGGTCAACTTGATGCCAAACATGGACGATAGAGAGATCAACGGGTAGGTTAACTTGAGGCCAAACATGGACGGTAGAGACATCAACGGGTAGGTTAACTTGATGCCAAACATGGACGGTAGAGAGATCAACGGGTAGGTTAACTTGAGGCCAAACATGGACGATAGAGATATCAACGGGTAGGTTAACTTGAGGCCAAACATGGACGGTAGAGAGATCAACGGGTAGGTCAACTTGAGGCCAAACATGGACGGTAGAGAGATCAACGGGTAGGTCAACTTGAGGCCAAACATGGACGGTAGAGATATCAACGGGTAGGTCAACTTGATACCAAACATGGACGGTAGAGATATCAACGGGTAGCTCAACTTGATGCCAAACATGGACGGTAGAGATATCAACGGGTAGGTCAACTTGATGCCAAACATGGACGGTAGAGAGATCAACGGGTAGGTTAACTTGAGGCCAAACATGGACGGTAGAGAGATCAACAGGTAGGTTAACTTGATGCCAAACATGGACGGTAGAGAGATCAACGGGTAGGTTAACTTGATGCCAAACATGGACGGTAGAGATATCAACGGGTAGGTCAACTTGATGCCAAACATGGACGGTAGAGAGATCAACGGGTAGGTCAACTTGATGCCAAACATGGACGGTAGAGATATCAACGGGTAGGTCAACTTGATGCCAAACATGGACGGTAGAGATATCAACGGGTAGGTCAACTTGAGGCCAAACATGGACGGTAGAGAGATCAACGGGTAGGTTAACTTGATGCCAAACATGGACGGTAGAGAGATCAACAGGTAGGTTAACTTGATGCCAAACATGGACGGTAGAGAGATCAACGGGTAGGTTAACTTGAGGCCAAACATGGACGGTAGAGAGATCAACGGGTAGGTTAACTTGATGCCAAACATGGACGGTAGAGATATCAACGGGTAGTTCAACTTGAGGCCAAACATGGACGGTAGAGAGATCAACGGGTAGGTTAACTTGATGCCAAACATGGACGGTAGAGAGATCAACGGGTAGGTTAACTTGAGGCCAAACATGGACGGTAGAGAGATCAACGGGTAGCTCAACTTGATGCCAAACATGGACGGTAGAGAGATCAACGGGTAGGTCAACTTGATGCCAAACATGGAAGGTAGAGATATCAACGGGTAGGTCAACTTGAGGCCAAACATGGACGGTAGAGAGATCAACGGGTAGGTTAACTTGATGCCAAACATGGACGGTAGAGAGATCAACGGGTAGGTTAACTTGAGGCCAAACATGGACGGTAGAGAGATCAACAGGTAGCTCAACTTGATGCCAAACATGGACGATAGAGATATCAACGGGTAGGTCAACTTGATGCCAAACATGGACGGTAGAGATATCAACGGGTAGGTCAACTTGATACCAAACATGGACGGTAGAGAGATCAACGGGTAGGTTAACTTGAGGCCAAACATGGACGGTAGAGAGATCAACGGGTAGCTCAACTTGAGGCCAAACATGGACGGTAGAGAGATCAACAGGTAGCTCAACTTGATGCCAAACATGGACGATAGAGAGATCAACAGGTAGGTCAACTTGATGCCAAACATGGACGGTAGAGAGATCAACGGGTAGGTTAACTTGAGGCCAAACATGGACGGTAGAGAGATCAACGGGTAGCTCAACTTGATGCCAAACATGGACGGTAGAGCTATCAACGGGTAGGTTAACTTGATGCCAAACATGGACGGTAGAGAGATCAACAGGTAGGTTAACTTGATGCCAAACATGGACGGTAGAGAGATCAACGGGTAGCTCAACTTGATGCCAAACATGGACGGTAGAGATATCAACGGGTAGGTCAACTTTATTAAGATTAATGTCTATGTATCTACGTGGTTTGGATGGATGGCTATCTTCGTGTTTAAGGCCATCTTTGTGCACATATGGTCTAAACCGTCTAAGGAACCTTTGGCACCATGTGTTGATCAGATAAAACGGCTCCTGACACAACTGTTGCTCTGCAGTGACGTACGTTAGTTCTTGACCACGACTGCTCCCCTTCATTGTTTGGAAGCACACTGTAAGCATGGCACGATATAGCCCAACAGGCTGAAAGTGCCGTAAATTTTAACTAAATAAAATCTAAATATTCCTGTAAACTCTCGCACCTTTCCTTTTCCAATTCCTGGTCCAGGACTTCCCGATCACTTATCGCAAGGTCACTGATGCCAAGGTCACGGTCGTCCATTTGATCCAGGCCAAGGTCTTGGAACGCTTCCAATGGAAAGGGGTTATAGTTCTGAAAAAAACAAGATGAGAGTTAAAAGGCACTTCATGTGAAGCATTTCTTAAATGAACACCTTTTTGGTGTTCCAGACAGCGATATATTATTGACAGGACACAACAAACTCTTAAAATAATTCCAGTTATAGATTTTAGCATGTATGGAAACGAAATGTCGGTATCGATTTCTGATTAATCAAAATACTTGGACAGCGAATCGTTGTTTGAGAGAGCAGGATACTGGAGAGGATACTGTACCTGAATCGACGTGGGGTTGTATTGATCGCTGACCACATAGCCGGAGCTAGGATAGTCCAGCAGGGACTCGCTAGGTGTCGCCAGTGTCTCCACTAACCCTGCGGACACCTTGGAAACGCGGAGAAAAGGCAAAGAGAAATGCGTGAAACGAAAAGTAGTTGGAGTCGTAGTTATAACTGTAGTTTCGGCCATGAAGCGGGTGTGGCGAGCGTTGTAAAAGAAAGCAGCAACATGCAACAAAAGTATTGACATCAGAAGATGAAGACTTGATTCTCTGGGAAACGGAATCACTAAATAGCAGTAAGATCATTATCAGCTAAGGTGTGCTGGACATGCTTGCAGGACCCAAATGAGCCAAAGATACAATGCTTCCCAATTAATGATATGTTGTACACAGCGTACACCATGTTCGCGACAGATGGCATATGTAGATGTACCTGGATGTGGTTGGGTTGGTACACATCTTGAAAATGTCTGGTGTAATCCAATATGGAGTCTTTGTGCGACGAGAGAGTTTCGGGAAGATCTGAAGACACCTAAATATTTAAAAAACAACATCGACTTAACATCGAGCATGAAAATAAATTACGGTTATTAAGACTAGTTTGCGTAAGACCAAAAATCCTTTACATACTTTTAGAACATCCGAGTAGAATCAGAAAAGCGCCCAGAGAAATGTCACATATGTGAGCATATCCGTGTCGAATCTTTGGGATTTTGCATTCCACAGAGAACGCCATATAATATCTATTTGTCTCAACACGTTATGGCATTGTTTCAGACTAATACGTAGCGAACATACACGCAAACAACCGGCCAACCAGTGCATGTATGCTAGAGATCTGCGCGGGCGCAAATTCGCCGCCCGCGACCGCCCCGCGCCCGCAACAACTTGCCCGCGCCCACCCCGCGTCTCATGCCCCTTTGCTGCCCGCGTCCGCCCCGCGCAGCGACTTGCCCGCGGGCGCCCGAGAGCTGCCCGCAGCCCGCCCCGTGCCGGCACACGCTAGATATAGGTCTGAAAGAAGGAGGGGATCCCGTGTCCAGTGTCGACTTTTCATAATTATCAGAGTCGAATGTCAATTTTTCACGACTTTCCTTGTGACTTTTTGGATCAGTGTCGCTTTTGTTTTTCTAAAATGCCACTGTCTGGGTCGATGTCACTTTTTCAGATCCTCAGTGTGGGAATTTCGGGGTCAATGTCGACTGTCGATTTTTTAAATATGCCAGTGTCGCGCGTCTTGTGTCGCCATTTACCCCTTTCAGACCACTCCGGACAAAAAAGGAGGAAGAACTGTGCCATCTTCGTATGTCGCCGTGACAGCCTGTTCTACTGTCTTTCTCCCAGTTAGTCCATTATCGCTATTTCAACCACATCGTGACTTCCAATTTATAACATTTCTTTGGAGAGAGAAACGGCCCTATGCTCACCTACTGGCTAGAAATAATTAATAATCACACCCCTCTCCCAAACCCCAATCCCTGCCGCTTATATTTCAGCCTTGTATTTGTCCAAAATGACGGTGCTTGCAGTCAATAAAGTATTATTTGCGTCGTAAACAGACGCTTGTGATTAATGCAAGAAATCATGATTTGTTATGGGTCGATTAATGTTTGGTCATGGCTCTTCTCCATATAGACTCGAAGTCGACTTCTTTTAACGTCTAGCGGTTTATAATCTGTGGAAGAAAATACGCCTTAAGTTTTAAACACTGCGGGCGCAATGCGGGCATGCCCGCAAAGGCCTGCCCGCGCCCGCCCCGCGCCCGCCCCGCCCCGCGCCCGCCCCGCGCAGATATCGATCTGACCGCCCCGCCTCGCGTTCGCAAAAACTGTGCCCGCCCCGCCTCGCGTCCGCAAAAACTGTGCCGGCCCCGCCTCGCGTCCGCAAGAACTGTGCCCGCCCCGCCTCGCGTCCGCAAGAAATGTGCCCGCCCCGCCTCGCGTCCGCAAGAACTGTGCCCGCCCCGCCTCGCGTCCGCAAAAACTGTGCCCGCCCCGCCTCGCGTCCGCAAGAACTGTGCCCGCCCCGCCTCGCGTCAGCAAAAACTGTGCCCGCCCCGCCTCGCGTCCGCAAGAACTGTGCCCGCCCCGCCTCGCGTCCGCAAGAACTGTGCCCGCCCCGCCTCGCGTCCGCAAGAACTGTGCCCGCCCCGCCTCGCGTCAGCAAAAACTGTGCCCGCCCCGCCTCGCGTCCGCAAGAACTGTGCCCGCCCCGCGCCCACGAACCGGCACTGCGGACATGCCCTCCCCGCGCAGATCTCTAATCTATACACTCAAATCCACTGGCACGTCATCGTCTTAACTAAATGTTGACGACTTATTCTACAATTCGTCGGTCAGAAGAAAATAAATTCATTCTGAACAGTGGCCTATTTCATGTACATAGTTCAGCAGGCTACGGGGATTAGTCGACTAAAAGCGCCCATCATGTACATGGTAACTTTAGTCGACTAAGCCGCGAGGTCGGCTACACTACATTCGTGAAATCCACCACAGAATACTTCGGTATTGATGTAGAGTGGCCTTTAAGCTGGCAAGAAGCCCGGCGGCTTCTCATTCTAAGCTCGGAATGATAATAAGGTTCATCAATCCCACATTTGCCTATGTGTCTTATACGTCAAGTGACCTTACCTGGAGCGCAGTTTGACGGTATTCTTCTTCCACGAATGAGTGAGTATGTATGTCGTATGGCAGATCACTGGTGATAACTTCTTCAGGAGCCTGGTACAGCAGCGAGACAAACAAATACGTGAGTTAGCACTGTCAGGTAGAGAGAACAAACGGAATACGACACACGCATTGGGTAAGTCTCCCGATTTCGACAAGTCGAGCTGGCGCGAATGGGGAATGTTTGCCTTCTTGTCGCTTTATTGTCGGTGTGCCATGCAGATTTTTGCTCTCGTATAAGCCATGGGGGATTATTTAACTGATAGCACCACTTTTCCATGTGGTTCTACGGCATTCGGCGAGGTATTGAAAATTATCACCCTCCATTATGCTACAACGGGGCCAGAAACATGAATTTGAGTCAAGAAACGTAATTCAAATATGTCACAATTACGATGCGCAGTGAAAGATCATCACATAAAAATAATGCGCAGTCTATCTTTTTACACAGCTAACTTACCGGCGTGTAGGGGTGAGTTCGAGTGAGTATCTCTTGCAATGTCTCTTTCGCATGCTTTTCTGCGTACTTCGCTTTAATTAACTCGTCTTTTAGTTCCGTAGATTCCTTCGCTCTGAAAGAACAAAAAAACATCGTTTTTTGTACCAAATCACAAGGTATTGCGCAATCATCCTCGCATTGATATCAGGAGTTAAAACTAAAGCCGTAAAGTTCGTATATATGTCAACAACTCTACAAAAAAAATACATATATTTGGGACTAAAAGATTCTACTTTAGTCTACTTTAAACTGTAAATCAAAATTCAAAAGTCAAAAAAGTCATAGCAGACTGACAGACATGAGATGGCGATACAATTGCAAACATGGAGAAATTTGTTGTTTTTATTATTATTGTTTTCTGTTTAATGTGTTCAATGCTTACCTCCTCTCGTAATCTTCCACGAGCCTGACAGTTACAATTTCAGCTTCCTGCATTCTTCTTTCCATCAGCATCTTCTCTTCCTCAATCTGGAGAGATTATCAAGAAAAATCGTTTTTTATGTCAAAAAGACGGACAATGTAGTGTTATTATTATATAATCCACGAATATTTTTCAAGATACATGTCAAATTGTTTGGATGAAGACCCCGGCATTGCTATGAGCCACGTGCGCCGTGAGAAAACATCCACACGGTCTGCGCCTTGCACTGGACGTTATGCGCATATAAATCGATAACCCCTAAAACTCCCCAAAAGTATGAAAAAAGTGGTTTTTCATCTAATCCACTGCGGTAACTTCAACACACATTATATCAAAACGTGGGGAAAAACCACCGGAGAATGATCAATGTAATTTGCTATAAGCTACCACAACAATTTGTCTACCAGCCGTCAACTTTTCAGTCGACTCAAAAACCATGTGTATCACGCCACGTGGAGCTACAAGTACCCCAGCAGTAACCATTACTCCTCGATCAAAAACGCAATCACTCCCCGGGATCTGCCTCAGCATTAGTCCTGCTATGACTAACTGCTGCCGACCCGAGGGTAAGAATGCAGCCAGGTGCCAATGAAGCAGTGAGTCCGTTACCATGGATATCACTGTGCCGAAGCCCTGGTACATCACCAAAACACTTCGAATAAATATGAACACTAATATGAAGGAGAGAACGTTGGGATGATGGGAAGGCTCCAGAAAAGAAGTTATAAGATAATGTATATGTACATTATGCGCTCATCTCACACTGCGCAGATGAGCTCACTTACTTGGTGATTGGAACAAAAAAAAACATGGTAAACCCGACGATGACCACCAGACATGCACATAACTTTGAACAGCACCAGGTTAAAACATCCCAAGATAACCACTTTCAAATTTCGGTTTCATTTTTACCACTGTATCGATCGTTGTCTGCTGGGACACAGTGGTATTGTTGTTCGCTATGGATCATTCAAGGTGTTGGGGATGATTCAATCCTGTTGTTGTTGGGGGGGGGGGCATTCATTGAAACCTGTTGACGTGACATGACCAAAAGTGGTTGAAGCGTCCTGAATATACAACCAACCAATTAAAACAGGCGATCGTTCCTCAGGTCAACAATTGAAACATGTCTACGTTGCTCAGAAACCGAAAGATCAACACCACAGTGGCCAACATGATAAGACTATCCAACCGTATTTGATTTTGATATAAGAAAAAAAAAAAAATCTAACGATAAGAGCGGCCCTTTTCCCGCGTGTCATACTGAGATCAAAGTTCAAAAGCATAACTTATACTGTCTTATTGCTATTCGCACCTTCAGAGCATAGCCAGTCATTTTCAAATGAAAGTGTAATATTTCCCATCATATCTTGTTTTAAATCTGGACGACAATCATCCGAACAGGATCAAAACCCAGCAACAATGTCAGACAACAGTTACGATACTTTGGATATCCGATACAAAGTAAATTAAGCACCCACCAAAGTTTTATTCGATGACACCGAACACCATAATTGTTCCAACCAAAAGAGCTACAAGTACCCCAGCAGTAACCGTTACTCCTCGATCAAAAACGCAATTACTCCCCGGGATCTGCCTCAGCACTAGTCCTGCTATGACTAACTGCTGCCGACCCGAGGGTAAGAATGCAGCCAAGTGCCAATGAAGCAGTGAGTCCGTTACCATGGATATCATTGTGCCGAAGCCCTGGTACATCACCAAAACACTTCGAATAAATATGAACACTAATATGAAGGAGAGAACGTTGGGATGATGGGAAGGCTCCAGAAAAGAAGTTATAAGATAATGTATATGTACATTATGCGCTCATCTCACACTGCGCAGATGAGCTCACTTAATTGGTGATTGGAACAAAAAAAAACATGGTAAACCCGACGATGACCACCAGACATGCACATAACTTTGAACAGCACCAGGTTAAAACATCCCAAGATAATCACTTTCAAATTTCGGTTTCATTTTTACCACTGTATCGATCGTTGTCTGCTGGGACACAGTGGTATTGTTGTTCGCTATGGATCATTCAAGGTGTTGGGGATGATTCAATCCTGTTGTTGTTGGGGGGGGGCATTCATTGAAACCTGTTGACGTGACATGACCAAAAGTGGTTGAAGCGTCCTGAATATACAACCAACCAATTAAAACAGGCGATCGTTCCTCAGGTCAACAATTGAAACATGTCTACGTTGCTCAGAAACCGAAAGATCAACACCACAGTGGCCAACATGATAAGACTATCCAACCGTATTTGATTTTGATATAAGAAAAAAAAAAAATCTAACGATAAGAGCGGCCCTTTTCCCGCGTGTCATACTGAGATCAAAGTTCAAAAGCATAACTTATACTGTCTTATTGCTATTCGCACCTTCAGAGCATAGCCAGTCATTTTCAAATGAAAGTGTAATATTTCCCATCATATCTTGTTTTAAATCTGGACGACAATCATCCGAACAGGATCAAAACCCAGCAACAATGTCAGACAACAGTTACGATACTTTGGATATCCGATACAAAGTAAATTAAGCACCCACCAAAGTTTTATTCGATGACACCGAACACCATAATTGTTCCAACCAAAAGAGCTACAAGTACCCCAGCAGTAACCGTTACTCCTCGATCAAAAACGCAATTACTCCCCGGGATCTGCCTCAGCACTAGTCCTGCTATGACTAACTGCTGCCGACCCGAGGGTAAGAATGCAGCCAAGTGCCAATGAAGCAGTGAGTCCGTTACCATGGATATCATTGTGCCGCAGCCCTGGTACATCACCAAAACACTTCAAATAAATATAAACACTAATATGAAGGCGAGAACATTGGGATGAGGGAAAGACTCGAAAAAAGAAGTTCTAAAAGATAATGTATATGTACATTATGCGCTCATCTCACACTGCGCAGATGAGCTCACTTAATTGGTGATTGGAACCAAAAAAAAACATGGTAAACCCGACGATGACCACCAGACATGCACATAACTTTGAACAGCACCAGGTTAAAACGTCCCAAGATAATCACTTTCAAATTTCGGTTTCATTTTTACCACTGTATCGATCGTTGTCGGCTGGGACACAGTGGTATTGTTCGCTATGGATCATTCAAGGTGTTGGGGATGATTCAATGCTGTTGTTGGGTGGGGGGGGGGGCATTCATTGAAACCTGTTGTGACGTTCTTTCTTCAGGGAGTTGCCTTCTAAACACGCGACACTCTCCCTTCCTTCTCCCATTGACGCGACATGACCAAAAGTGGTTGAAGCGTCCTGAATATAAAACCAACCAATTAAAACAGGCGATCGTTCCTCAGGTCAACAATTGAAACATGTCTACGTTGCTGAGAAACCGAAAGATCAACACCACAGTGGCCAGCATGATCAGACTATCCAACCGTATTTGATTTTGATAAAACAAAACAAAATCTAACGATAAGAGCGACCCTTTTCCCGCGTGTCATACTGAGATCAAAGTTCAAAAGCATAACCTGCTATTCGCACCTTCAGAGCATAGCCAGTCATTTTCAAATAAAAGTGTAATATTTCCCAACATATCTTGTTTCAAATCTTGACGACAATCATCCGAACAGGATCAAAACCCAGCAACAATGTCAGACAACAATTACGATACTTTGGATATCCGATACAAAGTAAATTAAGCACCCACCAAAGTTTTTTCCGATGACACCGAACACCATAATTGTTCCAACCAAAAGAGCTACAAGTACCCCAGCAGTAACCATTACTCCTCGATCAAAAACGCAATCAGTCCCCGGGATCTGCCTCAGCACTAGTCCTGCTATGACTAACTGCTGCCGACCCGAGGGTAAGAATGCAGCCAGGTGCCAATGAAGCAGTGAGTCCGTTACCATGGATATCATTGTGCCGAAGCCCTGGTACATCACCAAAACACTTCAAATAAATATAAACACTAATATGAAGGCGAGAACGTTGGGATGAGGGAAAGACTCGAAAAAAGAAGTTATAAGATAATGTATATGTACATTATGCGCTCATCTCACACTGCGCAGATGAGCTCACTTAATTGGTGATTGGAACAAAAAAAACCCTGGTAAACCCGACGATGACCACCAGACATGCACATAACTTTGAACAGCACCAGGTTAAAACATCCCAAGATAATCACTTTCAAATTTCGGTTTCATTTTTACCACTGTATCGATCGTTGTCTGCTGGGACACAGTGGTATTGTTGTTCGCTATGGATCATTCAAGGCGTTGGGGATGATTCAATCCTGTTGTTGTTGGGGGGGGGGGCATTCATTGAAACCTGTTGTGACGTTCTTTCTTCAGGGAGTTGTCTTCTAAACACGTGACACTCTCCCTTCCTTCTCCCATTGACGCGACATGACCAAAAGTGGTTGAAGCGTCCTGAATATAAAACCAACCAATTAAAACAGGCGATCGTTCCTCAGGTCAACAATTGAAACATGTCTACGTTGCTCAGAAACCGAAAGATCAACACCACAGCGGCCAGCATGATAAGACTATCCAACCGTATTTGATTTTGATATAAGAAAAAAAAAATCTAACGATAAGAGCGGCCCTTTTCCCGCGTGTCATACTTAGATCAAAGTTCAAAAGCATAACCTATTGCTATTCGCACCTTCACAGCATAGCCAGTCATTTTCAAATGAAAGTGTAATATTTCCCATCGTATCTTGTTTCAAATCTTGACGACAATCATCCGAACAGGATCAAAACCCAGCAACAATGTCAGACAACAATTACGATACTTTGGATATCCGATACAAAGTAAATTAAGCACCCACCAAAGTTTTTTCCGATGACACCGAACACCATAATTGTTCCAACCAAAAGAGCTACAAGTACCCCAGCAGTAACCGTTACTCCTCGATCAAAAACGCAATCAGACCCCGGGATCTGCCTCAGCACTAGTCCTGGCATGACTAACTGCTGCCGACCCGAGGGTAAGAATGCAGCCAGGTGCCAATGAAGCAGTGAGTCCGTTACCATGGATATCACTGTGCCGAAGCCCTGGTACATCACCAACAGAGACGCTTAACTGTCATAGGGGGAAACAAACGCATGTGGTATCTCATTGAGATTATGACTCGCCCTGTTCATTGGCTTGAGCTAGAAATGAAGTATGGTGGGGGTGGGTCATTTTGGAACAACCCCGACTATCTTTTAGGAGTTGATACATAGGTGGCTTTTTAATATCTGGGCTGTGGGTAGGGGCGTTAAATAGATTTTTTAAAACCTAGGTAATCCACCATCCAGGTTTCGGTGATGGGTCACACATAGTCAAACATGGTCTTCTTTCTTTTATTATTGTTCGCAAGTTGTCTTTAGATGACAAAGGAATGGTTTTCTATATTAGATCAGTACGCCATCGAAGTATATGAAGATAATTTATCATAAAGCAATTTGATTTTCATTGTCAGTATGTTGCGCCTTGTTGCAGCTTGATTCGTTTTAACGAGCTCGGTGAGCTCGGTGAAAATAAACATTTTATATTATTACATGCTATAATATTATGTTGTTTTAATGGGCTCAGCAGTTCCAAGGCCCTAGTTCATCTTCTATGTTATACGTGAGCTTTGCAGAAACAATGGTTCGCCTTAACATCATAGAACAACCATAGTCCTGGTATCTACAGCCGGAAAAAAAAATTACCGGGTACATTACTTACATATATGTTATAATGATATATACACTACACGAATTGTGTTGTAGCGAGCTTACCTGTAGTGCTGCCATGCGCATTCTCTGCAGCTCCATGTCAGAATCGGATGCTTTCTGGGTCAACAGCAGAGCTTCTTCTTCCGTCACTCGCACCTTCTCCGCTAACAACTCCGCCGTCTCCTCCGATCGCATCTGCATAATCACAGACAAACCTTTATATCGCCGCACGAATAGTCTCATGAGTAACCTCACTTGGCGCTTGGCTGTAATAATTAACATCTTGTTGCTCATAAAGTCGGTCATATGATGACTAACGAGCGCTTCGGGCCGGATTCGGACCCAGGACGCAGGATTGATCTGCGGTCTAGTGCGTTAATGACACCAGGGAGGCCCCTTTGACTGGCACTAACTGGTTTGGCATGACAGCTGTACATGTTGACAATGCCGGTCAAACTGTAATCCATATCATCCTAAACCATTAAAATAAATGAAAACGGTCACAAAAGTTAAAATCTACGATCTTCAGTTGAAATATTATAGACTGGATGAATAACATTCATTCAGGAAGTTACATATGTTACATTAGGCCTGGGAATTGAGTAGGTTTGACTTTGACAAGGGGTTTAAGGCACGTTTATCTTTGATTTCCCCTAACACCTCAGCACCCCGTATCCTTTTCCACACGGACGCGTTAGCCGGGATCTCGATTCCGGAGCTCACCAAGGCGTCCTGTGATATCCGGACTTGATCCTGTAGCTCCAGATTCTTTCTCTCCATCTCATCTTTCTCTCGTTGGGCGTCTTCTCGCAACTGCTTCTCTCGCGCCAGTCTCGCCCGCTCCAACTGAAGGTCAAGGTAAGGTCGCAGGTCAGCGAGATGATGTCTTAATGCCCGGTTAAATATGCCAATCACTTTAGCCTTCACAGGCAGCGTGTCGCTAAACCTTAATAAAATAACTAAGACAAAGAAAACTTATTAAAAAAGCCTGATATTGTTATGACTACCAAGGCACGTGCACCTTCTAGGATAAAACTAAAAAAAGTTGGCAACATTTGAATCAGTCATAAGTTAAGAACAGGCGGCTTTTAAGCCAGTCGCAGTTGCAATGTCAATATTTGGAAATCATCAGTGGAAATAGAAGGTTTTTGGCCAGCTGGTTTCCAAGCCCCTGAGGTGCGAGTGATATGTCCATGGCATATGAAGGGAGCATACATCACAAATTTTAAAAATGGGTCAAAATTGTCATCCCTTCATCTCAGACTTAGTCGTACCTCTCGCCGCGCCTTCTCCTCCCCAGCCTGCGCTTTCATCTGTTGAATCTCCATGGGCGCTGGCTTTCGTCGCCGCATAAACAGCTCATGATTGCCAACGCAGAGCTCCAAGATCTGTAGGGAACATCGGACAGCGTTAATTTGTGTTTGTGTTTTGAACATCGTTATAATATTGAACAGTTTTGTCCCTGTCTCAGGTATTATAAGGTAATTAATTATCCATATTTTTTCTAATTTACGCCCATTCTTCACTTTCATGTTTTTATGACAATCTACTCAATCATATTACTTGATATCCTCAGGGTTTTGTTGGTCTATTAATCGATTCCACAAAGACTGCATTCATGGTTTTATTCATATCACGTGTATTGATTTTCGGGGTTTTGGTGTTGACTAATATTGACCAATATGGCACGATATAGCCTTCCAGGCTGAAAGTGCCGTTAAGCCCCAATCAAATCAAATCAAATATAATTTACGCGTATTATTCTGATGTAAATGATGAGATAACTTCTAATTCTATGTAAGTTTACACCTCGTACAAATGCATAAGCCGGAATGTACAGATGATCTTACGTTTCCGTAAAAGTTTTATTTCTGTACATGAGCTATCGTCCATTGTACAACCTAACATCAAGCACAGCACGATACATAAACATGAATGTATAAGAATCATATTCACCAATTTATTTGTCCGAAGCTTCGGTGCAAAGAATACAAAGTCTGGTGCTTTTTTGTCGACTGGTTTGATTGTGAACTGCAAAGAGAAATAAAAGTTAAAATATGACAAAACAGTATTCTATACATATTTAGTGTGCCTTATGATAAAAACATGTGTGCCATGCTCTGTTCTTGTAATCAGAGTCTTATCGCATAACAACAAGGTAATTCATCCTAATTAAGTAGTAACAGTGAGCTTCCGTCACGCAGTGCCACAGACGTAGCAATTAATGCCTTCAGATTTACAATCAATCTGACAAACCTTCTTGTCCTTAAAGGATATATTTTTGATTTCGCTCCAGGGAAATGTGACTTTTGGTGTCAGGCGATTGTCTTGTTCATAAATATTGAGTCCCAGAGCATCAACTCCCAGCCATAAGTCTGTATTTCGTTTGTTCTGAAATGAACAAGACATGAAATGAAGCAGTCAGAAATGTATCCCAACATAACGATACATATTGCTCGAAGACCATATCCTAATTCCTTGTTTTAAAAATAAAAGTATTTATATTTTAATTTATGATTATGATCTTATACATAGCTAAATTCTAAGATTATATTATGTACATAGCTATATCTCAATTAATTATATTAAACCTGAGGTTTATAATGACGGTGATACCAGCATGGCATCCATGGCGTAGACTTACTTTGATTTGAAAGTAGTTGACTCCATACATTTCGAGATCTTGCGCAATCTTCAAGTATTCCATCTCAGCCTCATCTCTGTTACAATATCAAACAAAAGTCAGGGGATTAGGTTAGGGTAGGGCATTCAGTGAACCCAGCATACGAACATACACACACATATTTATTTATATACAGGTTAATCAACGTACAGTTAATTTAATAATTTGGCAATCATTACAAATATTTGTCACTCGATAACGGTTCAATGATTACTATCTGTGGCGCACGGTTGACGTTACCTCGTCATACCGCGATGGTCCCCATACCACTGCTTGGTGCGAGTAGTGTAGTGACCTAACCGAGCGCTTACCTCGTCATACCGCGATGGTCGCCATACCACTGCTTGATGCGAGTAGTGTAGAGACCTAACTGAGCGCTTACCTCGTCATACCGCGATGGTCGCCATACCACTGCTTGATGCGAGTAGTGTAGAGACCTAACTGAGCGCTTACCTCGTCATACCGCGATGGTCGCCATACCACTGCTTGATGCGAGTAGTGTAGTGATCTAACACAGAGCGCGTAACTCGTCATACCGCGATGGTCGCCATACCACTGCTTGATGCGCGTTGTGTAGTGACCTAACACAGAGCGCGTACCTCGTCATACCGCAATGGTCCCCATACCACTGCTTCATGCGAGTAGTGTAGTGACCTAACTGAACGCTTACCTCGGCATACCGCGATGGTCCCCATACCACTGCTTGGTGCGAGTAGTGTAGTGGTCTAACAGAGCGCCTACCTCGTCATACCGCGATGGTCTCCATATCACCGCTTGATGCGAGTAGTGTAGTGACATAACACAGAGCGCTTACCTCGTCATACCGCGATAGTCCCCATACCACAGCTTGATGCGAGTAGTGTAGTGACCTAACACAGAGCGCCGACCTCGTCATACCGCGATGGTCCCCATACCACTGCTTGATGCGAGTAGTGTAGTGCCATAACACACAGCGCTTACCTCCTCATACCGCGATGGTCGCCATACCACTGCTTGATGCGAGTAGTGTAGTGACCTAACACACAGCGCTTACTTCCTCATACCGCGATGATCGCCATACCACTGCTTGATGCGAGTAGTGTAGTGACCTAACACAGAGCGCGTACCTCGTCATACCGCGATGGGCCCCATACCACTGCTTGATGCGAGTAGTGTAGTGACCTAACCGAGCGCTTACCTCGTCATACCGCGATGGTCCCCATACCACTGCTTGATGCGAGTAGTGTAGTGACCTAACCGAACGCTTACCTCGTCATACCGCGATGGTCGCCATACCACTGCTTGATGCGAGTAGTGTAGTGACCTAACACACAGCGCTTACCTCCTCATACCGCGATGGTCTCCATACCACCGCTTGATGCGAGTAGTGTAGTGACCTAACAGAGCGCCTACCTCGTCATACCGCGATGGTCCCCATACCACTGCTTGATGCGAGTAGTGTAGTGACCTAACAGAGCTCCTACCTCGTCATACTGCGATGGTCCCCATACCACTGCTTGATGCGAGTAGTGTAGTGACCTAACAGAGCGCCTACCTCGTCATACCGCGATGGTCCCCATACCACTGCTTGATGCGAGTAGTGTAGTGACCTAACCGAGCGCTTACCTCATCATACCGCGATGGTCCCCATACCACTGCTTGATGCGAGTAGTGTAGTGACCTAACCGAGCGCTTACCTCGTCATACCGCGATGGTCCCCATACCACTGCTTGATGCGAGTAGTGTAGTGACCTAACACAGAGCGCCTACCTCGTCATACCGCGATGGTCGCCATACCACTGCTTGATGCGAGTAGTGTAGTGGCCAACACACAGCGCCTACCTCGTCATACCGCGATGGTCGCCATACCACTGCTTGATGCGAGTGGCCCACATCTCTGGTGTCATCTGATACTGATCAATGACTCTCTGTGGCAGGAGATCTTCCGTCGCCAACACACGAGGATCGAAGGTGCTTTCGTCGTAGTCACCGAGCTGGGGAACGATAAAGTGTCATTTTGGGTTACCCAAAGACAGTTGGTACCGAAACTACATAAGACTACTTGCAGGATACTTTTATCATCATTTGTAGCAACAAGAGAATGATTCCTGAGTAGTATCACCGGTATGCCCAGGTACGTCTCCATCGCTACATGTTACATGTGAAATTAGTAATACTTTCGCTAGATCGTTGTTCAGGTTTGAGAAATAAAATTCATCCTATATTGTGTTAATGGAGAGGATCAGGGGTAGAGCAGAGCCATTTCCCTGGGGGCAAACCCAAACACGTGCAGAAGAAATATCTGTATCTTGCATGAATCTACAGTTAGATGCAAATCCCTGAACACCGGTCGGGGTACTGGCCTGGCAAAATGCACCACTTTATTCTTATAGTAGAACAGTTTACAACTAAGAAGAAATCAGGCATGTTTCGCCGATCAATCCCAATATTTAGAGTTGACATACGATTTTACATGGAAAGGTGGCTTAGTTGATGTATCTCACCTTTGCTTGCACAGCATATGAAGCAAGTAGGACTGCTGCTTCAGCCGGACAGTAAACGTCCATGTTAAGAATAGATTGCTTGACTTGCAAGAAGAAGAGATGCTGAGTGATTTCCTGTATAAGTTCTTCTGCCACATCCTCAGGGTAGAATTTGGCAAGCAGGATAAAGTGGATTGGTGCATCCTTGCTAACATCTTGTTCAAGCACCTAAAACCAGTGTACCAAGATAAGTACATAGCTAGCTTATTGTACTTTACAGCCTTAGGCCATAGTACAATTACCGGAACAGGCTTTCGACATGCCTGTGGATATACAGTGTCATGCACATGTGAGGCAAAAAACAGAAAACATTTCAAGTCTTCTGTGATCCATTCAGCATTAGATTGAAATTTTTAAATATTAAAATAAAATCAAGCAAGGAAATATATTAATATTAATAATACAAATTAATGAGATGGATTTATGCCATACATATATGAGGTATTAAACTGTGACAGTTGATTAGTTCAATTCTATTAAATCTCACAATGATCTTATTGTGTTACAGATAAAAAATTATATAAATAATCAATAATACAAACCCTTTTGTCAAACTTGAGCCACGCAATATAACCTTTGGAGTCATTGTACTGGAGGTCAAAGTACCAAGTCTCACGCAAGCCAATGGTTCGACAAACCAACTCAAATAGATCTTTTCCAGAAGCCTTTTTCTGAAATGTGACATTCAATACTCATGAGTAAATTCTTAAAAAAGATAGTGAAGCACAAGTTATTTATACTTATTATTACAATACCGACCTAGCCTACAGGTGGCATAAACGATAGTCAAACATTCGCATATATATATGCCTATGTTTGATAACTGGCGGCTAGTGTATGATATGATAACTGTTGACATAGGCATGTATTTTTCATTATCATTATAAGTTAATATAACAGTTACTGATAATTATACCACTTTTTCAATTAAGTCCTCTACAATGCAATGGTAGCCTACCTTCTGAGGAGTTCAACTGTATATAGCATAATGATAAAACAGTGACTCAACAAGAATTTCTGCCTAGCAGATTCTAAGATTAAGCAATGTTAAAATATAATATAAAAATACTATATTTTTATCTATAAATTTTAGTGTAAGTTAAGTATATAATACCCAAATTAGTTATCCATTTATTCCATATCTATCTATTCACCCAAGCCTACACCTGGCTAGGGTCTAGAATATAATGCTAGAATTGGGAGGTAGATTCACATAAATGCATAATCCCATTTATACTGGCGAGTGGGGCATTTAAATTGTATTCCGATATGTAAACATGAATCGGCTCAGGCAAGTGGTGAGCAAGGGATGTTCAAACTGGAGGAGTTTCAAGTTCAATAACTTAGAGCAGCAGTACCCCAGCGGCGATTAGAGGGATAGCAAGTGACATAAAAAAAATATCAACCTCTATATTAAATTCCAACTCCGCATCCATGGACGTTACCCGCACGGGTAACGACTTGGCTTTGCCATCGAAGTTTTTCTTGAAGGCGCCTAGCGGCATTGTGGTAACTGATGTTGCATCTGAGATGTATAAAGTGATTTAGGGCCCTTAGAAAATCACTTGGGCATGTTTAAAGATCCATCATGTCATTGATTAGGTCAAAGTATTTAAATATAGAAACCGCGCGTAGTCTTTGTTTTGATTTTGTCAAGATGGCAGCGCCCTGGCGAGAAAAAGTTCAACGACCTTGACCTTGATTTGCATAGACTTCCGGTTGGCACTGTTTCGCGCCATTTTGGAATCGGTGACAACAGGAGGCCACAGAGAAGCTTATAATTTACTCGCACGGCTCAAGAAACAAAAGTCAGCATGAGTATTCAGCTAACAAAAGGGGCGATCCAGGTAAGGAATCAATTTCTGATGGATTCAAAGAGTTGGTAGACGTGATAGTGAAGTAAATAACACTTGCCAAAACTCGAATAAGAGAACTTCATCGACATCGTAGACGTAGATGTCGATGAAGTTGAAAATGCACGTCGCCGAATCAGCACATTTTGGAAACCTAGCGGTCTTTTAGCTTTAGCACCAAAGTTCTGGATATTTTTATCATTTGGGCACCACGGCATCTCTGACACTGACCAAACATAACTATTGTCAGTAGATCTACCTGATTTGTGAGAAAGATGTAGACTAATTTTTTTTCTTTTTTTGACAGCTGACAACTGTCTGTCATTTTCCAAATCAAATGCATTTGCACTGTTGCAGTGCCTACCAGTGCTACCAGTGGGCCCAATAATATCTAGTAATGGCTGTTGTCATCAACTTGACATATCGCTCAGCCAGATGGCAATTAGCCGATTAGTCCCATATGAGACAGTTGTTGCTCCGCACAACAATCCCATGTCTGCATGTAGAAAATGAGGGTGTAAGATTTGTTTTTGTGGGTGACAAAGTGTTGTTAACCGCACGATCCATCAAACCCTTGTCATTTTATACTCTGATACCTAAATTTCATATTTACCACAAAACCCATATGCATATGAACTAATAAAGTATCGCATTACTATCAAGTCGGTTGAAATGAGACTTTCTTGTTGTTTATCATGCCATTTCGTTTTTGGTCATTCGAACCAGCGACTTTCGCCAGGTGGCGTTTTGCTTATTGCGTGTCAATTGGCTGGGTATATGAAGCGCCACCAAGCGAATAGTGTGGTTTTAATGACATGTACGCATGCACAGTTTCTCCACTGGGTGGGCAAGTTGGCACACAGAACTGAGTTGTGTGCTGCTTCGAAAAATCAACAGACGATATCGTCATAACCACAGAGACTTCAACCAAAATAACAAGATAAGTTGTAAGATACATACTTTTAGAAACTAATGCCATACCCCAAAAAGTTCTCGCCATCAGCACCGCTTTCCGCCACGCGTATTTGTAAAATGCCATACAGGATTTGATAGACCGGATATGTGGCGTTGTTTCCCAACAACGTCACATGGGGCTATTAGCCGATGTGCCGTTATTCACTCTCTTGCTGTGTCATATCACATCTGCACCCTCCACCCTCAACCAACCTGAACTTAAACCCACCCCCCGCCATCCTGGGCTTTACCACCTGTCAGCTAGGCCCTCTCTCCCAGACACCTAGCTTGAGATTTTGAGGTGCAAACGGGATCATTTGAATAACAGCCCTTAACAGAAGGGGTCATTTGAATAAAACAGAAGTGGACATACCTCCGTCAATAAGATATTAATTGTGTGGGTTTCTTGTGTAGGACAGCTTGCAAACAAGTAAGTCTTTACAATCATATCGATTATTAATCGATTATATGTATGTACATAACACTGTTACTGCCACAGAAAGGTGATTGGTACTATTCCGCAACATATTCCGCGTTTGATTGATTTTTAGGGTGTGTAAAGACGCAGACTCTCCTTCGAGCAGAGGGAGTCTACAGCTAACTTTACAGCTTGTGCACTGTATATGAAACTTACAGTTTTCAGCCAAATATGTGCTGCTCTATATTACATATTCTCACCTGTCACAAAACAGGGATGACAATAAGTGCAAGCATGCACCAGATTGCGAGGGTGAGAAAACAAAATGGATCTCGCCATTGCATTCTCCTTCTCACATTCTGGACTCCAGACGCTGGGTGATCACTCATGGCACTAGGCTATGCCTTCTGTGTGCCTGTGTAATGGCTCTTTGCACAAGGTTATGTCTCCGGTTGTGGCTATAGCTCTGTGCGATGGGCTCTGGTCGCGGGCTATAGGTCTATGTGCTGGACTACATTTTCATGTGCCAGTGTGGTATGTGGGATTGTCTCCCATGTGTATCTATTATAATGGCACCATATGAACACATGGAGCACAGAGGGTTTTATCAGGTATTTTATGTAATGAGGACAGCTCTCCATGAAGGGACACTTCCACATATTGCGCAGATACTGCCCATCACTTCTTTTATCTGGGCCAGAGTATTCTCTGGGCAGACATGACTGGTATAAGTATTACATTAACATTAGGCACAGCAACATGTCTGGAAGTGGTTGAGTAACTCAAGTATCTGACTAACAGTGACAGTTTGTATATTCAACTGGATCAACAATATCCTTACAAAGCAATCTGTGCAAAGGGTCAAAGATTTGAATGTAACTGTGACCATCACCATGTAACTGCAACTACCGCAACAACGACTTATACTTCATTATCTGGATGAGTCATTTGTGACAATATAATTATTAATGTTGTTGGCATTTTGTTTCAGGATATCATGACCGGTGGACAAGTGGAAAAGCCAATTTTCCAAGTCCTAGTAAGTCCTGTGAACTTTATCCACTTAAAAGTAGGCAATCTAAATATATTTTCTTTTTTGAGAAAATGTATAATCCATGCTGCACCCCAACTTAAAATATAAAGTTACTAACTGTTTAAAATAATTACCTTTTTGCAATTTCCAAGTGTTTCTGGAATGGAATGCAGACAAAATATGCACCAACATATGTAAAATAAGACATGTACTGGAGATTGTGTATGCAGCCATGCTTGTTTTTTCTATTTGGATGCTTCTGTTCTTTTTTGGTCTTGATCAAACCCTATCACAAAGGTATCTTTTGATTGGGCAGTTTTGTTACCAACCAAATGCTTGTCTTTTGCAACATTACCGTAAACTGCCTATTAGAAGCTGCATACATATTAGAAGCCGCACCCCAACTTTGGCCTAAAAACCGGGTTGGCCGGCGCCCAGAACCATTTCCGGAAAACTACATATTATAAGCCGCACCCCGACTTTGGCCTTCCGGGAATTTGACCCTCCAACTTCCTAATATAAGCCGCGGCTTCTAATAGGCAGTTTACGGTAACATTCAGTTGGTGTTTGAGTACATATGATATGTGTAAAGATCATGCCATTTCATCCATAAGATATTAGTGCTTAAGGTTATGCAAAATACTTTTTTTTTTTCAGGGTCAAAAGAAGATTGCTGGAAGTGGAACTGAAAGATACAGACTTCTTCTTTCAGACAGTGTCCATAGTCATTCTTGTAAGTTTAACTAATAGATTTGTAATGTAACATTGGTGTTTATATAGTGATATTTTAAGTTAAGTATCAGTAGTTTGTTGTACATGTAAAGCCACCGTGCTTTGTCTTTTATGATCAAGTCTTTGAGTAGCAGTAATGAATAGGACATTACTTGTAAACTTTTTTTGCAGCTGCTATGTTGGCGACCCAACTGAATGACCTTGTGTCGAGTGGTCAGCTAGATACCTTTGCTGTCATTCGCCTGGACAAATACTTGTGCAATACAATTTCACCTGATAGGTATGTACAAATGAGTGGATCATGGCTTGATATGAGAGTTTTTAGCTTGTGCGAATATAACTTCTTCCTTTTTCCTGGATACCACTTCTGATAATGATTGTGAATTAATATTGGAACAAAATAATTATGACCCAGTACAATAATATAATCTAAAATAAGTATTATCTAGTTATGCATGTTAATAAAGGCATATGTGCTATGGAATGAACTTATTTATTGTGGTGTATCTCCCACCAAGGCAATACCAATAATTATTACCTAGTATAATGATAAATCTAAAATACCGGTAAGTAGTATCTAGTATGTTGATGAAGGCATATCTGCTGTAGAATGAGTGTTTATTGTGCTGTATCTGCCACCAAGGCGTGTGATGATACTGCTGGACGTCCACATCCTGGCTGCCGGACCTGACATTGGCGAGAAGATCGGTACCCCGCAGGCCTTCAAGGCTGGTGCCAATGGTCAAGATACCGGCGCCTCCTCTACAGCCGCGCCCCCAGCGGCGAGTGGAGGCGCCCAAGGCACGTCTAGTGGTAAATATGCCACTTGACGTCACGTATGGCGCCTATAGTTGGAAGAGTGAAACATGGATATAGTGCCCCGCATATAACAACGCGTATAACAAGTTTACTTATATTAACAGTTAACCGTTTGTACATATCTATAAAGGGTTTCTCTATGGATCTGTACAAGTTTCCCCTTGTTCCCATGTTCACAGCTGCATAACTAGTTCCCTGTGTTCACAGCTGTTTAACTAGTTTCCCTATGTTCACAACTTTATAACCAGCTTCCCTGTCTCCACAGCGGTATAATGGTTTTCTCTGGGTACCGTATAACGATTCTTCTGTGTTCACAACTGTATTGCCACTTTCCTTGTGTCCACAGCGGTATGACAAGATTCCCCGCGTTTACAGCTGTATAACACGTTTCTCTGTGTTCACAGCTGTATAACCAG
Source organism: Arenicola marina (assembly GCA_964019135.1). Classification (NCBI taxonomy): domain Eukaryota; kingdom Metazoa; phylum Annelida; class Polychaeta; family Arenicolidae; genus Arenicola; species Arenicola marina. The sequence goes on along the minus strand of OZ025258.1, from coordinate 18,596,712 downwards.
CTTGCTTGTGTTGCTAGGTACTGGTCCGCGGAGTGCTCCGGCTGCCACGGCGACGACTGGGGGGTCATATTACAACAAGGCACCAGCCAAGCCCGCCGGTGGGGGTGGAGCCAGCGGCGGCGTGGCCGGGGTGAGGGCCCTGGCGGCCCAGAACCCGCCCAACACCCCGGGGGGTACCCCGAGCAAGGTTCACCCCATAGCCAGCCTGACTCCCTACCAGAACAGGTGAGTCGTTACAGGATATGATTGATAGAACAGATGGATGGAGAGATGAGTGCTTAGGCCGCACATCAATAAATTATACTAATTTATAATAACTAAAATTATTTATACAAATATTCCTACCAATACATGTAATAAAGAAACATAAGATGCTGTAGTGAAAGACGAGCGTTCACATTTAACAGAAACGTAACATTTGCTGTTTGGTATGGAATGGTAAATATAGCAGAACAAGTTTTTAATTTGACACTTGATCATTAGTGAAATGCTATGTGTACTACCTACGTCCCATATTTGAGTGTGAGTTGGGCGGAAAACAAGTGTTTGAATGCCTTGAATAGCTTTTGTACTTTTCAAGATAACATATAGATATCTCATATATATAGTACCGGGTAGTTATCCAACTTATAGATATCTGGTATATATAGTAAATAGCCCACATATAGATATTTCATTATAATTATAGAGTAAAGAGCCTTACAACCTGTGTGCTCTGGTTATCACTGACAGATGGTGCATCAAGGTTCGGGTGACGCAGAAGTCTTCTATTCGCACGTGGAGCAACTCGCGTGGAGAGGGAAAGCTCTTTAGCATGAACCTTCTGGACGAGTCTGGCGAGATCAGGGCCACGGCCTTCAAGAATGAGGTGGACAAATACTACGAGATGGTGGAACTCAACAAGGTAGGAGACTCCATAGGAAATACTGATATGTACTTACGTCCATGTAATATTTAGTTTACTCACACAAGTATCGGATGTAGACATTATTTGGTGTCATAATAATGTATGTTTCATATGCTTCGTTGGAACTAAAGATGCCAAACTTATGTAAACTCTGCCTATTCTTATTTCTCAAATAATGACATGTATAGCTAGAGAGCTAACTAGCACCTTGTGGTGGTCAGTAGCACACAAATATAACTGATTACCAGGAAAGTCTAGAACAATATAGAACTTGTGTATTTTGAAATTTGGATGGGATTTGTTATGCAATAATTTATGGAATTCTCCATTTCGGCCATTACCGAATTAAATGCTACCCACTTGATAATTCTATTTTATTATTAGAATATAAATTGCAATACATTGAAAAATCTCGGTGGATTTGTCTAAAATTGTTCCTATCTATGCGTCTGCCTTACACTCTAATAAGACTTTAATATGGTTTGTTTTATTGACATTCAGGTATATTTCATCCGTAAAGCCACCCTGAAGACTGCGGATAAGCGTTACTCGTCCGTTAACAATGATTACGAAATGACCTTCAACTCCGACACAGAAATGATTCCATGCAACGACGACACCGACCTACCTTCACTCAACTTCAACTTCATACCTATCAACCAGATGGAGTCCCACACGGCTCAGAGTATGATTGGTGAGCGGCATGGTTTTCTACCTCCTCACAGATGTCTACGCACCTGTGCCGCAACTGGCATCATCCATCCAGCCATGGAAATGTTTTCATCAGCATTCTTCAGTGGCTGGTTTTTATTGTGACCTAGCGACGACTTTATTTTGACCCGTCTTTGTCGCTTCATTTCGAAGCGCAAACCTTATACGCTTGATCCGTGGGTTACTCATTAGCATGCTCACGTCAGGGAGTAACTGCCTTCCTCCCCTAATACACCATTAATTTATGAGCGCTTCCAGTACCAAACTTAAAACAACCAGCCACGTTCCCTTAACATATGTGGCAACCTCTCTAGCGTAAAAATGGCTGCACCCCAATAATCGCTGTATAACGCTTATTTCCGTTGCTCGTAAACTTACGAACAGTCGTTAAATTAACATGCAACAGATACGCTTACGAATTCTTTGTGAAACGATCGCCAAGCTAAAAGGTACTGGTAAAGCCCGACCAAATCACAATAATAGAATCCCATGTTATTATTTCTGACCCGGTTTCTGTCACATCCTAGCCTTCGATGTGGCCTCCCTGGTGTAGTGGTTAGCGCACTAGACCGCCGATCAATAGGTCCTGGGCTCGAGAATCAGGGCTCGGGCCTCTACTTCGGGGCATGCTTCATCCTTCAACGTCCCGGGATATTCTTTGACCCAATTTAGCCTTCATGTGCACAAAAGCGGCCCAAAAAAACAGCAACATTTCATGTCATTTCCATCCTTGCCTTCAGTGTCATATACACAAAACTGTCCGCCTAAAAGCCCCTAAAATATGCATTTCATTTTCTAGATGTTGTTCTGTGGTGTTGAAAGTATATGTTAAAATATACATTTCCCCCTTCGATCTAGATGTGGCGGGCGTGGTGTTAAAAGTATATGTGAAAATATTCATTTCCCCCTTCGATCTAGATGTGGAGGGCGTGGTGTTAAAAGTATATGTTAAAATATTCATTTCCCCCTTCGATCTGGATGTGGTGGGCGTGGTGTTAAAAGTATATGTTAAAATATACATTTCCCCTTCGATCTAGATGTGGTGGGCGTGGTGAAATCCGCGGCCGACCTGTCCACGGTGACCAGCAAGACGACCTCGAAGGAAATCAAGAAGCGCGACGTTCAGCTTGTGGACCAGACCGAGGCGCTCATCCGCCTCACGCTGTGGGGAAACGACGCCGAGACCTTCGACGCCAGCGGCTGCCCCGTCCTGGCCGTCAAGGGGGCCCGCCTCTCCGACTGGGGCGGCCGCTCGCTCTCCGCCCTCGCCAGCAGCCAGATCATCCTCAACCCCGACATCCCCGAGGCCCACGAGCTGCGGGGGTGGTACGACCGCTCTGGAGTCTCCATCAACTTCAACGAGTACAGGTCGGATGGCGCCGGCGGCGGCGGGGGCGGTGCGTAATCACATGCTCGATAATCTTATTACATCCTGTGTACATCTTTCTTTCTCTACACGTCAGCATCATATGCTGATATCGAATAATCTTAGTGGCCTCTGCAAATGGTAAAATGAGGTATTGCTGTAAGATGTTTAATAGCCGGCTTAAGTTGTTCGCTATTTCTACCACGCAAATTAAAATCGATTTTATGAATTACAATTTGTTTTGAACTGACACATGTGATAGACGCTTATTGTGGGTTGAGCTTTTTCTTGTCTGATGATTAAGGCAACTGCATATGTGTAAGAGAAGCAACAGTATCTTTTTTTTTACAATATTTGGTTAATTCTGTGATAAAATCACCTTATTACTCCTATGGACTAGGTGAACTATGCTTCATTTTGAACATTCTGACCCGAAAAACTATGAAAATTGACGTATTTGCTCCTTAACCTGTATCCGTCTTCTATAGTCTTCCTGTCGCTGTAGTATGGTAAGAAGCAGGTTATAACTTTGTACATTCTACAGGGCACAGCACCAACTGGAAAACGTTCGCCGAGGTGAAGGGAGAAAACCTGGGCAACGAGAAGGCAGATTATTACACGGCCAAGGGGACGGTGGTCTTCCTGAAGAAAGAAAACTGCATGTACATGGTGCGTATTACAAACTGTATATACCTGGTGCGTATTATAAACCAGATACACGGTGCGTGTGATAAAGTGTAGACACGGTGCGTATTACTAACTGCATGGTGCATATATAAACCGCATGTACATAGTGCGTATTATAAACTGTATATACGTGGTGCGTATTATAAACTGCATGCACATAGTGCGTATTATAAACTAGATACACGGTGCGTATTATAAACTGTAGACACGGTGCGTATTACTAACTGCATGGTGCATATTATAAACTGTATATACATGGTGCGTATTATAAACTAGATACACGGTGCGTATTATAAACTGTAGACACGGTGCGTATTACTACCTGCATGGTGCATATATAAACCGCATGTACATGGTGCGTATTATAAACCGTATGTACATGGTGCGTATTATAAACCGCATGTACATAGTATGTATTATAAACAAGTTACATGGTGCGTATTGCAAACTGCATGTACCTGGTGCATCTTATAAACTAGATACATGGTGCGTATTACAAACTGCATGTACATAGTATGTATTATAAACAAGTTACATGGTGCGTATTACAAACTGCATGTACATAGTATGTATTATAAACTAGTTACATGGTGCGTTTTATGCACTATTTCGATTGTGTATATTACAAACTGCATTTAGATAGTAAATTATAAATAAGTCCATTAACAAATTGAACATGATCACGGGATCTTGTAGTTATGGAGTTGTAGTGGCCTTGTGATTCTCACTGACCCCTTGCGCTTATATACTTTTTTTATATCATAGCTCACTGACTCTGGCGACCTAGAATAAGTGGAAGTGTCTCAGCTTCTTTGGACAGGTGTCTCAAATAGTCAAACGTATGATTGCAGGCGTGTCCCCAAGCCGACTGCAACAAGAAGCTGGTGGACCAGAACAACGGGATGTACCGCTGCGAGAAGTGCCAGAAGGAATATAGCAACTACAAGTGGAGACTCATCCTCTCGGTAAAACCTGTGTTTGATTCCCGGTAGCATATGTCAATTCTTTGAAAAAAAGGTATGAGAGAAAGTCATTTATTTTTCAAAAAGTAATGATTTTTTTTTACCAAAATGGGTAAATAGTCATGGAGAAGGCATGAAAGTTTACATCTCCCCCGGTTTTACCACTTCTTACATGTTTCGGCTTTAGTGTCACGATTTATAGCAGTTTTCACTATGCAAATTTTCAAAGGGTTCCATGCTCCTCTTTCTAACTTATGCAAATACATTTAGGTTGAATAGTACTGAATAATACATACAAATCGGGAAGAAGTCAGGAATGTAAGTACTATATCTCTACAATGATATTGATCTATTTCTTTCCTTTACAGGCAAATCTCGTTGACTTTTCGGACAACCAATGGATCACGTGCTTCCAAGACACTGCGGAGGCTATTCTTGGAAAAACTGGCGAAGAACTGGGGAACCTTAAGGAAAATGTAAGCCTTGCTAGTTAAACGTATCCACGGGCTGCTGTACATTAGTGGATCGCGGGCCACAACCTTTGTACATTAATAGAGCGATGTCGACAGCCTGATGTGCATTAATAGAGCGATGTCGACAGCCCTTTGTGCACTTGGACTATCGCGATGACTCACGCGATGAAACATGCTTGAATATTCTTATTATTTTCGCTTTTTATTCTGGTTCGTATACATTAATGTGTGTGTGTGTAGTATGGATTTTATTTTATTGACCATGTCTCATTCATTATTATCGTAAAAACAACTCTTTTCTGCGACGTAATGAAAGGTTTTAAATATTTCTGAAATGTACCGCCCCAACCTTTGTCGGCATAGTCAAGGTAAGGGTAAATAAAACAGGAATACAAGGTGCGTAGGGTGTCTCTGTTTAACGCCTTAGCTGTCTCCAATATATACCTTTCCCTTAATATATTGGATATGTTGATTCCATCTTAGATTAGCATCTGGTTGAACTCATAATAATTTCCGGCTTGATCATTGATCATTCCTCATTGTGTTTGTCCCGCAGGACGAGATTGGATTTGATCAGGTGTTTGTGGACGCCTCGCACAAGTCCTACATCTTCAGAATGAGGGCAAAGATGGAGACCTATAACGTGAGAACCTGATTCATTCATGGAACCTTTTATTATGCTTTTTAAATATTATGTTGTTTATGACACGTACCAAGTTGCTGTTCGATATTTGTGTTGATACCATCACCTGTATATATGGCGTATTATGGACTGATGGCCAGAACAAATTTGTTTTTTCCTTATTATTAGAACCTTTGCCTTTATTGTGGCCTTTATTATTAATTATCTTTATTAATAACATAATATCTAATGCAAGATCCACGTACTTGAACATTTAACTTTAACTCGTTAAATAAGCAATCCTGCATTTTCCTTATATTATTGTCAATTTGAAGTAACAATGAAAAAAAGCCTGCTATCACATTTTGTATTGTATGGTTATGGTGTTCACACAATTGTGTTAAATACTTTACGTATATTATATATAGTAGAATTCATGATGATAATAATAAAAATATATATATTTTTCTAATATTAAATCTGTCAGTAGAGTTATATGATATGTTTGATTACCGTAGCATGTTTTCCTGCAGGATGAGAGTCGCCTGAAGACTGTCTGTGTCGGAGCCACGCCGCTCGACTTCCCCGATTATAACAAGAAGCTGCTCGCAGACATCGACGCCTTGCTGGCTGCGTAATGATCCATTGTGAACCACGCCACTTCGCTGACTCTTCTTTACCTGCTCGACCCTTCTTCCACTGACCGCCACGTCAGGAAGAGATGTCGGAGTTGCTGCTCTTAAACAGCTGATCGTGTACGCTGTACGTTGGTCGAAGAATTATTTCTTAGAGGCGTGGAGTCTCTGCGTATATCGATCCATCAACCGGTCGTTGGCGTCTCAACGCGTTGCTATAGCGACCGTCGGATTGATTTAGCTCGTCGCCTGTCTCCCTGGTTACCACAGATCACGTTACCCCGTTTATTCCAGAGATGACGTCATGAGATCTGGGTTATGAGAGGTTTGCTGCCTTCAGGCTTGAGGCATTACGCTGTTGTGAAGGACTTCCCTTTCAACGTCGTCGGCCGACTGAGGGTTAAATGTGGTTATCGTACTCGAGGACGCGTTCGATTGATGCATTTACCCTGTTAAATGTCGAATGCGCATCGAGCGGAACGATTAACGAGAATTTACTCTGGGCCATGTTGTATTATAACAGAACAGCTGGAGCTCCGATCGTAACGTATACCCACGCCTAGTGTTGGCATGGCTAGCAAGGGATTTCCTGCACGATTTTGGCAAGATTTTGCCGAAAGCAGTAAAGGACGAAAGCTGTTATGAGCTTTATCTAAACTTGAATACATGGCTTTAATCGAGATATTATACATGTATTCGGCCGATGTTTATGATTCACATGGTGTAAAGCAGTCTCCAAGCATTGTTTGACTGCTGGAATTCTTCTTTTCGTCGTTTCATAGATTCTGTCATTTTGTTCTTTACTGATGATACATTGAAGTTCTGATATCCTAGGCATTTATCATTCAATAAATAGGGAGTGTTTGCATGTCGTTATTATTCAGTTGAGGTCCGGCTTCTAGAACAATTCCTTCATGTGCACAAAAGTGGCCTACAACATCAGCATTTTTATTTTTGAAAATGACTGTTTACAAAATAATGGCAATCGGCATATACCGTTGTTTACTAAATAATGGCAATCGGCATATACCGTTGTTTACTAAATAATGGCAATCGGCATATACCGTTGTTTACTAAATAATGGCAATCGGCATATACCGTTGTTTACTAAATAATGGCAATCGGCATATACCGTTGTTTACTAAATAATGGCAATCGGCATATACCGTTGTTTACTAAATAATGGCAATCGGCATATACCGTTGTTTACTAAATAATGGCAATCGGCATATACCGTTGTTTACTAAATAATGGCAATCGGCATATACCGTTGTTTACTAAATAATGGCAATCGGCATATACCGTTGTTTACTAAATAATGGCAATCGGCATATACCGTTGTTTACTAAATAATGGCAATCGGCATATACCGTTGTTTACTAAATAATGGCAATCGGCATATACCGTTGTTTACTAAATAATGGCAATCGACATATACCGTTGTTTACTAAATAATGGCAATCGGCATATACCGTTGTTTACTAAATAATGGCAATCGGCATATACCGTTGTTTACTAAATAATGGCAATCGGCATATACCGTTGTTTACTAAATAATGGCAATCGGCATATACCGTATGTGGCATTCAGTAACCGGCATTTCGTGAATGTTTAATTTACTAGACAAAATCAGTGCATGCAGTTCTGTGTCCTCTTCTGTTTAAACACATGGTCTCAGTTCGTTAACCTGTGGAAAAACACACCAAGTTCGTAAAGCCATACTATATTGAACCGTGTACATTGATTGTCATCGCAACATTAAATGTTTCAAAAAATGAAATGACTTTTAATGTGTTTTCATTCGACACAATAAAAGAAACCGAACCGCTTGTATTTATCCCGGAAATGTTCGAAATTGTATAAATATGAGTAAAAATAATATCATAGAATGTAGGTTTTTAATTGAATTTGTACGTTTGCGCTGGATTAAACTGAAGCTCTTTTCTCGACAAACGGTTATCCTGGCCGTTTAATTATGCTTGATAATGACGTCAGGCCCATGGTACAAACATAATACAAAAACTTTCGACGAGAATTCTCCATTGTTGGCTGTGAAGTCAGCCCGCGCGAGCATTGTCTTCGCGTCAGATCTAGTCTCATTTTTGTCACCCGATATTTTTCTAACCAACATTAATCAACCCCGGCTCTCACTTAACTACTCTCCACAGTCTTCTCAACAATCGAAAAATTCGGACGTTCTAAACTAAACGATATTTTAACTATCGAAATTGCGACGTTATAAACAACGATGTTCTTAACACTACATTGTAACGTTCTAAACTGAACGATGTTTTTAAAACTAAATTGCAACGTTCTAGACTTACCACGATTTTCTTTTTTATCGAAATTGCGACGTTCCTAACTTCAAAACGATGTTCTTAAAACTACATTGCCACGTTGTAAACTGAACGATGCTCCTAAAACTACATTGCACCATTTTAAACTGAAAGATTTTATTACTACATTTTCACGTTTTAAACTGAACAATGTTCTTAAAACTACATTTGTTCATACCTGTCGAAATTGCAACGTTCTAACCTGAACGATGTTCGTAAAACTAAATTGCAACGTTCTAAGCTTCCCACGGCGTTCTAAATACTAAATAACAATGGGACAATACAATTGAGTAGCATGGCAAGCCATTTATTAATAATATATATATTACAGCAACACATTAATCCCGATTAAAAGAAAATAAACCACTAAAAACATTCGTCATTCTATGCAGGGGCGCAACTTGATGGACCATTATACATACCATACTACAGGCACTGGACACAATGCAGGCTTCCAGAAAACTTACAATGAATACATAGAGTTATATATCACGGTTTTCGTGTGTTTAATCAAGGATAATACATTCCGTTTTCCTTGGTTTAATTCAGAGCTGCAGGTACAGCCACAAACAACCTATATTTTTCCCCTACGTTTTTTTCACTTTGCAATAGACATATCGTCTGATCTTATTACATACAGTTAGTACTTTTACGAAATATGACTAAATGATATATTTACAGTTTTTTGCAGTATTAATTGCTTTTATTAAATATAAAGTGAAAACCTAATACCCTGTTACAAAGGGTCCTCATGACGAGATCATCCCATAACATGACGTTTTGCTCAAAACAATATTGCACCAACCAAACATAATCATGACAGTCACCAACATAATATATGACACGATTAATCCCAGAGTGAAACTCATATATATTTATATCCCACGTGTTTTGTACATTATAGGTCGACGAGCTACGTCAGGCTGTAGCAGGATTTTTGTTGATCAAACCTTTCATCAAATAAGATTAATTCACGTTTCATTAAAATGTGAACACGAAAGATTACACCAGCGCTCTCCCGTAAATTAATTAACTTGTACGCGACGCTGAGATTATCGTTGCTTCAACGGTAATTGTGGTACTATATTCCTCCAAAACTTAATATAAATTAATTAATTATTAACTCGGCAGATGAGAAAGAATGGTCGTAACAATAACATATATATGCGTCTACATCGCCATACACGATATGGGCACTAGACTAAACTGATAACAACTGCAATTAATAGCCCACCAGGCTTACCTATATGCACATTGTGATGTGGTTATGACATCGCCCACAAGAGGGAAGCACCGCTCAAGCCCACTTTGTCCCTAAGCAAGTGGAAGACCCTCTAAAACGGCCAGGCATACGAGCTTACGTTGGACACAATCCGGAACTTTGGAGAGGCTTTCTGGAAACTACTTATCACCTTTCGCATCACTATTTGTCTCCGTTAGGAAACTCGTTCAATGATTGAAAGACATCATATTATGGACAGGTCCTATAACTGATTTTTTTCACATGCACTAGTACACATGCACTGGAACATAATGGGAGATGTCAATCATATCTTCTTGAACCTAGTGCACATGCACTGACACATAATGGGATATTTCAATAATATCTTCTTGGCGCTAGTGCACATATGCACTGGCACACAATGGGATATTTCATTCATATCTTCTAGGCGCTAGTGCAGATGCACTCGCACATAATGGGATATTTCAATCATATCTTCTTGGTGCCAGTACACATGCACTGGCACATAATGGGATATTTCAATCATATCTTCTTGGCCCTAGCCCACATGCACTGGCACATAATAGGATATTTCAATCCTATCTTCTTGGCACCAGTACACATGTACTGGCACATAATGGGATATTTCAATCATATCTTCTAGGCGCTAGTGCACATGCACTGGCACATAATGATATATTTCAATCATATCTTCTTGGCGCCAGTACCCATGCACTGGCACATAATGGGATGTTTCAATCGTATCTTCCTGGCGCTAGCATACATAATGCGATGTTTCAATGAAACATTCTTGGCGCTATATAGTGCACATGGACTGGCGCATGAGATCTTTTACTAGTACCCCGTCGACATGCACAGACACTGCCATGTAAATTATGATTGCAATAACCCAACAATTCTCACGATAAAAACAATTTAAAGGGTTTAACGATAACCCAAACTTACTGGCCGATACGAATGGCAAAACAGATATAACGCTTAATCTTGATTAATGGTACATACAGTGGCACACACATATTAATTGCCTGTATGTACTGTCATGACCATGCTTTTGTTTTTTGTTTATGTACCTTAATTGGCTGGATCGAGGCAAGCCTATAGCACGAAATAAACTGTCACTGGCCCACATAAGTATCACGATATCTGATCGTTACTGGTGCTAACTTGGCACACGCTTTAGCAGAAGCTTTGAATACTAAGGGTCTAGCCCGCACAAATAGTTGGTTGGTGCGATATCTTTAGAATCTGACGTTCACTCTATAAAGCACCCCCGAACAGCAATACTCAGAAGCCCACCTTCAGTTGTTGATCTGCAACGAGAATTGAATATTCATTGTAAACGCATTTCTCAGAGTTGCGATATCGTTACATTATTATTGAAATAATGCGCTTCCGATTACGAACGATAGCGCTTTAGGACCAATTGAGTGGCGCGTGCTTATGAGGTACAGATCATGTGTGGTTGCCTTATGCCCGACCGTTTTCGTAAGAATTGAATGAATTAGTAGATTAGCAGCTTCTAATTTATCGTCTTCCGTAGACGAATTTAGATTAAGTTAGATATTATGATTAATGTTGTCATAGCCTTCGCCAAATCAGATACAGCAGCCACGCGTCGTGACGTAAATCATTGTTGCGCAATGTTCTATGTACCTATGATGTTGAGCTTGCAGAGCGGGCAAGTCTGGTGCTTCAGTAACCATGGGTCCACGCAACGCACGTGGTATTCATGATGGCAAGGAAGCACGCGGATTCTCTAGAATGACCATGTTAAAGATATGTCATTGAATGGAAACAGGCAAAGATTACATAATGATCAGTATCACACGATCAAGGAAACATAAAACAAAACCTTAAAAATGTAGTAGTGTTATGGTTGCACGATATATTCCATGATATTTGCCACCACGTACATTGTTGACAGATAGCAGCTTACAAGGCCAATTAAGACGACGAATTATTGGTGTATTCAGTTTCAAAATACTATAGATCTATCCCATCCAATATTCTTTTAAACGCCACATGTTCTATTTATACCTATTCGATGATGTATTTCTATTTTACCTCGTGATGACATTATGAATAAAAAGATTTTGATAAAAAGAAGAAAAAAAAATCCCATGCTGCTCGCTGCATTCAATAGTTAATTATGTCCGGTACCTGTTTAGTACGGAAGAGCTCTAAACAAATAGCGCACGTGTCTCTCTCCATGTCGTCATGGACGTAGCTCCGTGGTCGATAGCGCTTCGTCTGCATCACTGACAACGCCTGCAGAGCTATCCTTCGTATCGATTGCTAAACACGGAAAGTCAGACAAATATATCTTATTTGTAATTGTTTTTATTTATCCTTCAGCTCGTTACCCATTGCGTGATGTGCTATTTTCGATCAGATATTCTGTACACAACGGCACTAAAAATACTTATATTGTTTGTTAAAGTATGCCTTATGACATGCTGCTTTCGTGCTACATTTATACATAAGACCACGCAGAGAAGTCATTGTTTTATTAGCCGAGTGCAAAGACAAATGGCGACATGATGAGCTACTAGCGTTACCCCAGCCCCCCATCGAACACTCTGAATTCACCCTGTATTAAAGTTCCTTCCTCTTCCTTCTTTTCCAAAATTTTCTATCATAATTAAACGCCTCAGGTAAGGAAAATGGCCCAAAACGCAGTGTTGAGTACCCAGCCCCAAACACAAGGCATATATCCACATATCCATATATCCCTGGCTTAATGTGTAGGTATTCAAAGCTATATATGCTAGCTGGAGTCATCGTCTTACCTCCATGGGGTCAAGGTCGTCCCCAATCCCAGCGCGTCCCTTGGCCTTCATCATGAGCAATAGCATGGCCGAGGCCAGGGCGGAGAAGAAGTACTGCCAAAAGTGTCCTGGATCCGTCTTCACAGGGCGATAAATAAACGATTTTAATCCATGAGGATCGATATACGCATTGTTCGCATGAATTGGCGATTCATATATTTCGATTCGAATTAATCACCAAACGCAAGTGCCACGACGCGTTGGCATGGTAACAGGATCGATCAGACCCCTCCGCTAAATAAAGTTTTTTTTTCATGACGCAGCATCAGAAGTGAGGGCGATCGCGACGCTTACAGCAAGCAGCAAAAAGAAGCGATAATAGAGCAGTTGACCTACTTTACTAATTCCAGAGTCGAATCGGCAGACGACGCCGCCCCCGGGTTTATAGCGCCAACACGTGGACCACACCGTAAACGTCTGCAACAACAGACATTTAATAATAAAGTTAACATAAAACAAATCAAACAAAACACGTAGGTATAAATAGTGGTATATAAACGTACACGTATAGGGGAATAGTTATTATATAACGTGAATAAATGTATGTTTTTTTTTCTTTTATTGTCATGTTACTCAATGTTAGTCATAGATGCAGAAACGTACATCTAGGAGTCAACCTATGCATATTTTATAATAATTTTTTAACTCACTTATGTTATGTAATTTACGCTGTGATTCTTAACTAAACCGACCTTCATTGGATATGAAGACAAACTATTGATCTTGGCCCTTAGGTTGATCTTACTGCAAGAAATAAATAATTAAAAAAAAGTGAATGAAAATTAAGTGTCAATATTTAATTGTGTGTCATTGCTTAAAACATTATGCATCATGAATGACATTAATTGAAGCATGACATGCATTAAACAAATTCTTATACTAAAAAACTAATATTTAAGTTTAATTGTAATACGCCCATACCTCCACTGCCCAAACATGCAATGAAACACTGACCTACATGTATCATTAAACATCCGTAAGATCAATTAGCCTCCCCAGCTCAAATAGGCAAAATGATTTATTATCCATGTTTACCTGAGCATGGCATCAAGGATTCTAGTTATATTTTCCACCTCTTGGATCAGGATGACAGGTTTGGAGAACAGCTGAGCAATGTCCAGCTAAACAACAGAAGTTACAAGACAAGTTTCAATATGATGAAATAAATCGGTTTTACGGAAATTGTCCATATCTTGAGTTCTGTTCCTTAGAGAATATAGGAATGTAAGCAAATCCATATTAAAATCTTTAACAACTATTTCAAGAAGTAGATCAGTTTTTTAAAATCTGAGCTACCAAAAAGTGGTGAACGCCAGATTGAAGTAGTTAGTCACCATTGATTGGTACATCCCATTTGTGCATGAGCACTATAGCAAGCCAAACTTTTTTTAATAACTTAAATAATTCTAAACCATTTAATTAGTTTTACAATTTAAACAGAAAAATTTAGTTTGACAGGGCAAATCACCAAAACTACATTTGTTGGTGGGGCAAACTGACAAAACAGTTAAAGTCTATCAATACACCTGTGAGTCATCCATTCTATTGACATTAGTTTCTATCTCTATAAATGCTCAAAATTAGCTCTGCACATTAATAATTCACATAAAAATCTTCAAGCATATATATGTCTATAATTACATGTGTTACAAAAGATACATATGGTCTTTAAGCCTAGCTACTGGAAATATATGTTTACCTCTTTGACAATCCGAGGGTTCAGGACCAGGATTATGATGGCAGAGGCACCAAATACCATGGCAGTTTTCAACTGAATGAAATAACAAACTTGAGTAAAAGAAACCTGATATTTACAGGCAATGATCTAATTTAATAGGAAAAATGCCATTAATTAGTGGTTTATTATATGCAATTAGTTCAGTTGCTTATTAGCAATTATAATATATCTATAAATGTAATATTAATATTTGTACATATATATTCATACTAGGTTTTCATTGAGATATTATAGAGTTCATTGCCAATAATAATATAATATGTGTTGTTTGTTTCAATAGCCACAGAGGAGTGCTACATCAATATTGAGGTCTCACCCTATCCACAACACCTTGGCATTGTGTTGTACCATGTATATGATTGTTATCACTTTTGTATGGATAGTGGAATAGAGCTATCCAGTCCTTATATTTATTTTCCTTGAGAAAAGTTTCATCTTCTTTTCCACATTCATCTCGTGGCATCTGTATAAAAAAAATATGTTGTGAGATATATAAGAATAAATAATTAATTTTACATAGATATATCAATTATACATATATAATTTTTTTTTTTTCATGAAAACAATTAATTTCACAAAAGTATAGTTAACTAAGATAAAAAAAATTAGTCTGAGAGTATGTAAAACACCTTCTTACATATACTATATTACATATTTCTGTTATCATAGTTATAAATAATATTTATTTATCATAGAAGCTTATATAAATTTATATGAGATACGTCTACTTAATTTAAATATAATAAAACAATGTCAATCCTAAAATAAAGAAGCTTACAACCAGCTTAACCTGAAGAGGTAAAGAAAACGTTTTTGAATTGATTATAACTACAAGTATTATTGCAAGGCTATAGATCTATATTAATTAAGTTATTTTATTAAGGCTTATAGTAATCATTCTTTACCATTTATACCTTTATTACTTGTACAATTATTCACATACTTTTTCAATTAAAATGCAAACACCAAGGTATTGAGCCATTAAATACAATAACAGTAAGGCTTAGTGAGATCATATATATACTGATCCCAGTATCAGTGCTTGACTTGCATATCACTTATATCTAGACAACTCATTTGATCAAGGCAATTAATTGTTACCTGTTGCACTACACCTTCTGCCTCACCATCCTCGCCTACGGGACCAGCTGTGGAGTACAACACTCTCAACTTGGCCAGCACTTCATCCCCAACGACATTTCTCCCTGCACCTGCCCCGGGGTCTAACCCTGCCGCTTGGCCTAACCCTAGGCCTGGGTCTGGGCCTGGGCGTGGGCATTCCTGGCCCACCTCTTCAGCCCGCTTGAACTCCACTTCTGCCACGGATGTGGCCGTGACTCCTGCCACTTGTGACAGTGCACACACACAGAACGCCAGCGTCAACCCATTTCGCTTGCTGCACTTGAATATTATGAAGAATAGATGAAAATATGCCAAACTAATAGCAGGTGTTGTCATCCTCCTCCTTCTGCTTGCAAATGTCAAATCCTTTTATTTTGTAAACAGTCTCTTGGGTTTTTCATCGTATGGCTTTGACCCGAAGTTATATTATGATCTGCTGGCTGGGCTGATTCGCTCTTTACAATGTAAACTACAGTTTGGGGTAACCTCTGAGATGCACGCTGTGATCTATTGTCTTTATCAATCGTTTAGCCCAGATTTATCAGTAAATATGTACTTTAATATTACTTTAAAATCTTACATTAATACTAATAGTAACCTTATTATATGTAGCCGGTGTAGGCTATATGTGCACAACATCATATGCAGCTCAGTCGAGCCAGGAATTAACTTATGCGTCAGTTTTTTACCGTCATGCTTCCCGTCCACTGAGAGCTGTGTGTCGTGTGCTTCGCCGGACACGCGTTTATCAAAACAACTCAACTGGAAACTGGTGATAATCTGCCCCGAAATGTGAAAAATAATGCGCCCAAAAGAGTTATATATTGCTATTTAAGTCAACCCGCATAGATGAGCAAAATTGTGGGGTTATATAACTCTGCAGGCATAACGATCTCGGCGTTCCATTTTTTTTACATAGCTCACTATTCGCCCGAAGTTATGTCGCGTACAGAGATAGCTTTGTTTCTTGTAATAAACAATCATGCATTGGTGGTTGATTGGTTTGTGACGGATATATACCATGGTGTCGATACGTTGGAAAGATCCAATATAGGCCAGAGGTAGGAATACGTCCCAGGAACACACCTCTCTACTCTTTTCAAAGGATATGAGGTTTGGGCTCTCCCCGAACATGCGAACATTGGCAAAGTAGGGTCCAGACCCTCAGGCACGACGGCGGGTCTGGCAGAGTGGGGCGTGAACCCTCAGGCCCGACGGCCGGTCTGGCAGAGCGGGGCGCGAACCCTCAGGCCTGACGGCCGGTCTGGCAGAGTGGGGCGCGAACCCTCAGGCCCGACGGCCGGTCTCGCAGAGTGGGGCGCGAACCCTCAGGCACGACGGCCGGTCTGGCAGAGTGGGGCGCGAACCCTCAGGCACGACGGCCGGTCTGGCAGAGTGGGGCGCGAACCCTCAGGCACGACGGCGGGTCTGGCAGAGTGGGGCGCCAACCCTCAGGCACGACGGCCGGTCTGGCAGAGTGGGCGCGAACCCTTAGGCACGACGACCGGTCTGGCAGAGTGGGGCGCGAACCCTCAGGCACGACGGCGGGTCTGGCAGAGTGGGGCGCGAACCCTCAGGCCCGACGGCCGGTCTGGCAGAGTGGGGCGCGAACCCTCAGGCACGACGGAGGGTCTGGCAGAGTGGGGCGCGAACCCTCAGGCACGACGGCCGGTCTGGCAGAGTGGGGCGCGAACCCTCAGGCACGACGGCCGGTCTGGCAGAGCTCATTCGACAAATGCAAAATTGGCCGGTGTGGGGGGGAGGGGGGCTACTTTTATATTATATTATATTACTGATAGTCAATGAACTGGCTATGCATGCATATGTATTCGCAGATAAGCTGGTTACAGGTGTGCCGGGCGAACAAAACACAGATATAACTGCTATAGATTTTTCCCGACGGGGTTTGTAGGTAGTTGGCAGTGGCGGCGGTGATGGGGTTGTTTTTTGGTGATAATCACATGGACGGGGTTTTGCCACCAAACTCCACCTGCGCCAGCAAAGACTTTTTTTGCATACAGTTAGAGACACCCACTGCGGCGAGAAACTGAACCCGGCCGCCATTTTCTCCGCATGGTGTCGCTTTACACGGTTTGGTTGCCATGGTATCATCTCGGCTTGTCTCTCACAGACACAGGTGAGAAAAAAGAGAATGCGCAAGGGGCGCAAAGCAGGCCATACTTATGTGCAACGTTTCAAGTAGCCGCTAACAAGCGCCATATTCTACCTGTCAAAGGCACGACCCAGGCGCCGCTCGCAAGCAGCACCCTTCTCAGCCCCGCCCCTCTTCCCTCACCCTCCTCCTCCTCCTCTTCCTCCTCCCGCGAGGCATCACCGCCCTTTGGCATGGTGGTTCATGTTTACCCGGCTCGCTGGCTGGTTCCTATACAGCGGCTGCTGGTCCGGCATCGACGAGCAATCCGTGCTTATAGAGGAGTTGGGGAGCGTTGACCAGAGCTGATCACAGAGTCTGTCCTGAATACACAATCACTGGCATCAATGCAATCGCGGCACTCACAAGCCCGATAATTCACCCGGTATTATGTCAGATGGATCCACGCTAGATTGATCAAGCAGCGCCATGCCTAGATAAGCCAGCTGTTCTGTGTATACGGCTCTGCGGATGGCATTGCTAGAGGTAAGTTTGAAAGCTGTGGTTTACCTGATATATATTGTTAGCAATGCATTAATTGCTTGCACATAACGATGAAACTTCATGGCTAGATATTTGAAGCCGTCGCGGTGTTTCGTTTTTGGATATTTTGCATTCGGCATGCAACGTCCGATAATGGAAGACAATATATGTATTAAGTTGTGCTTTGATTGTAGGACATGCCAAATCATTCTGTCTGTTATACAAGTTGTAACCGTTTTGTTTCCGTTTTAAAAGCCAAATTATTAAGTCTTCTGAAGCCCAGTGTTTGACGACCACTGCTTATATTCTGTTGGAGATGTTGTTTGAATGCATTGCAGACGTGTGCATTCTGAGAAAACCGCCATGGAAGTATATTAAAAGGAAAAATATCGTTGCGTTAATCAACAACAAATATCTTACAACCATATATGTAGCATATAAGCATATGTATATGTTACATAAGACGAGGTACTTCCCTCGTTGAAAATGAGTAAGAGGTTGTATGTGATGTAAGAATGTGTTTCATTCCGAGAAAGTTAACGTAAAGTAAAGCGAACAAATTGTGCGACACTGTGATGAGATTGTGAGAACACGCCCACTAGATTGTGAGAACACGCCCACTAGATTGTGAGAACACGCCCACTAGATCGTGAGAACACGCGCATTAGATTGTGAGAACAGGCTCACTAGATTGTGAGAACACGCCCACTAGATTGTGAGAACACGCCCACTAGATTGTGAGAACACGCCCACTAGATCGTAAAAACACGTTCACTAGATTGTGAGAACACGCCCACTAGATTGTGATAACACACCCACTAGATCGTGAGAACACGCCCACTAGATCGTAAGAACACGCCTACTAGATCATGAGAACACGCCTACTAGATTGTGAGAACACGCCCACTAGATCGTGAAAACACGCCCACTAGATTGTGAGAAGACGCCTACTAGATTGTGAGAACACGCCCACTAGATTGTGGGAACACGCCCACTAGATTGTGAGAACACGCCCACTAGATCGTGAGAACACGCGCATTAGATTGTGAGAACACGCTCACTAGATTGTGAGAACACGCCCACTAGATTGTGAGAACACGCCCACTAGATTGTGAGAACCCGCCCACTAGATCGTAAAAACACGTTCACTAGATTGTGAAAACACGCCCACTAGATTGTGATAACACACCCACTAGATCGTGAGAACACGCCCACTAGATCGTAAGAATACGCCTACTAGATCATGAGAACACGCCTACTAGATTGTGAGAACACGCCCACTAGATCGTGAAAACACGCCCACTAGATTGTGAGAAGACGCCTACTAGATTGTGAGAACACGCCGACTAGATTGTGAGAACACGCCCACTAGATTGTGAGAACACGCCCACTAGATTGTGAGAACACGCCCACTAGATCGTGAAAACACGTTCACTAGATTGTGAGAACACGCCCACTAGATTGTGATAACACACCCACTAGAGCGTGAGAACACGCCCACTAGATCGTAAGAACACGCCTACTAGATCATGAGAACACGCCTACTAGATTGTGAGAACACGCCCACTAGATCGTGAAAACATGCCCACTAGATTGTGAGAAGACGCCTACTAGATTGTGAGAACACGCCCACTAGATTGTGAGAACACGCCCACTAGATTGTGAGAACACGCCCACTAGATTGTGAGAACACGCCCACTAGTGCGTGACAACATGCCCGATAGATTGTGAGAAAACGCCCAATAGATTTTGAGAACACGCCCACTAGATTGTGAGAACACGCCCACTAGATTGTGAGAACACGCCCACTAGATCGTGAAAAAACGTCCACTAGATTGTGAGAACACGCCCACTAGATCGTGCAAAAACGTCCACTAGATTGTGAGAACACGCTCACTAGATCGTGAGAACACGTCCACTAGATTGTGAGAACACGCCCACTAGATTGTGAGAACTTGCGCACTAGATTGTGAGAACACGCCCACTAGATCGTGATAATACGCCCACTAGATTGTGAGGACACGCCCACTAGATCGTGAAAACATGTTCACTAGATCGTGAGAACACGCCCGCTAGATTGTGAGAACACGCCCACTAGATTGTGAGAACACGCCCACTAGATTGTGAGAACACGCCCACTAGATTGTGAGAACACGCCCACTAGATCGTGAAAACACGCCCACTAGATCGTGAAAAAAAGTCCACTAGATTGTGAGAACACGCGCACTAGATCTTCCACTCGTTGTGTCACCTTTCGCACCTTACTTTGCGTCGTTCATGGTGCGCATTGTCGCGTTGTCACTGCGCATTGTCGCGTTGTCGCGCTAACCATCGTCATCAATATCGTCATCATTATCGCAATGATGAACGATAATGAATGGTCATTATCGTGTTTATATCTCGCGCAGCTTCGCGTTGCTCATTATCGCGTTCATGTTTCGCGTAATTTCGCGTTGGGCATTATCGCGTTCCTTCCTTGCGCAGTTTCGCGTTGACCAGTTTCGCTTTGATACCTCGCATAGTTTCGCGTTGATCATTGACACTTTTCCATCTTTCATAGTTTCGCGATGGTCACGTTATCACTTTGCGAGCCTATTTTCTTTTCGTTATCTCAATATTAATCCAGCAAATTTACAACAGCAAATAATATAAGATAAGAAAATGTTTTTTTCTCCCCGAAATACCGTAAGCGAAAATGCTGAATTTCCATAGAGGGTTCGGGTGGGACGGTTCAATCTCAGATTGCAATACAAAAACAAAATATTATGGTATTATTCTTATAAGCATGTAACAAAGTACTCCTCCGCGCAAAAATTATGATGTTTGACTGTCTTTTTTTTTTACGATGAAACATACATAAAAATACCGGAAAATCCCATAGGCCGCCATGTTAAAACGAATAGGGGAGTGGGGGGCCTTGTACATAACTTTTTTTTAGAAAAAGTAGCCTGAAGACACGTTTTTTTTATTGCAATGTAATAAGCATATAAAAAGCCGTAAGTTTTGAAAAGTAGCATACTACCTTGAACGATAGGCGATCTCACGAGATTAGGAGGGGCACAAACACAACACATTTCACTGTCGCAATGGTTCAACATTTTTTTACTTTACACGCTGACACCACGAAATACTAGGTAAAACGACATGATTTGTAGTTCGACCAACCCTTACCCTGCAGGCATGCCAGGGGCCAATTCAATCTGTAATTGGCATAACATACGCGTGGCAATAGATAGATAGATAGCATAGGTCCATCAACGGACAGGCTTGAGTGAGTAATTACCGCGCAATGGCACTCGCTTTTATTACCTTGCCTGCAATTTAAAGGCGATCACCACACTGGCGTGTACCGGTACCAGTCAACAAGTGATGAACAACAATTTATAGATCGTGACAACCACCATATGTGTGTGTGCATAACGAGGGACAGCTATTACGGCTGGGCCCCCAATCACTGCCTGAGTGGGGGGAGAGGGGGGGGGGAGGAGAGGGGGAGGGGGAGGGGAGGGGAAGGCGGAAGGGGAGGGGTAGGTGCATGGGAAGGGTAGGGAAGGAGGGGGAGGGGGGAAGCGAAGGAGAAGGGGGAGGGGAGGGGAGGGGAGGGGAGGGGGACGGGAAGGGAGGAGGGGAGGGGGACGGGAAGAGAGGAGGGGAGGGGGAGGGGGACCGCTGATATATCATATGCGGCTGCAGCACAAACCTGTAGAACGGCGTGTATGTTAAGGAATGTACTGTTAGAGGCCGACGGAGGCCACGTCGCACACCTGTGAACAGGTAAAGTGATCCCCATCAGGGCGATACTGATTTGAGTAGCCGGATGTCGTGACTGAAATAACGCATGCCGCCCTGGCGACATGGTTTTCACATTGAGTCGACAGCCTGCACGAACAAACCGTGTAGGTTTTTATCTTGTCAGTGCAAACATCGGCCAGTGCGTCTGAGGATTGATGTGAGCGATTTTTAGATTCATGTTACGTTATAAATGCCAATGGAAGTTTATTATTTTTCTTTTTATTGTTAAATTTATCATAGCTCCATGGTCACGTGGGAATGAATGTTGATTTGTTTGCCACGGTGACACGTGAAGGGAAAATTATACCTTTTGATGTCTTGCGTCAGTTGATAGCTTGTGTGTCCTTTCGAAAATTCTTCATTCGAAACACTGAAAGAATCTATATATTGAAATTGTCAAAAAGGATAAAAACGAAATGTCTTCAAACATATGTTTGACTGAGTTCATTGCATGTTTCAGGGGCAAGTTCTATTAGGCAGCGCATAACGGAGATTACAGGCCTACCTATATCAGTTGCGTGAGGTTTGCAATCCGAACGCAACAGGACTTACGCCTACATGAACAAGATGATCAATTGACCACTCGGTACGTGTTAACTTAGAATAATTCTTTCATATTATGAGACACTACAACTTCCTGTCCAAAGTCACGTGACTATGTCGGCGGCTACTCGGAAGACCCGCTCCCTGCATTGTCTCCAGGCGGCGATAGTGGTAATCCTCGTGGGCGATATTACAAGCGCCCAGCGATGTGACGGCCCCGTGGCTGTCGCAGGTGACGTCTCCTCTGACGTCATAATAGGTGGTTTGTTCAATGTCCACCAGAGGGATTTGAATGGGAATGGATGCGCCACGCGGATCAACCCGGGGGCCATGCAGCGTCTGGAGGCCTTCCTGTTCACCATTGATGAGCTGAACGCCAGACAACTAGTGCCAGGTGTAACATTCGGTGAGTATATTCACTGGATATATACACCAGTCTAACCTGTATATTAAATTTCATTTATACCAGCATTCGTTTATAGCGTTTTGTCCACAGAATGAACCTGGAGTGTCATTCTGTAATTGCAAGGTTTAAAGCATCATGGTGGATCCCTCAGTCACCTAAAGCTACCGGTAAAGCAAGTTCGCCAAATGGCGAGTAGAAATGATCCACATATGTAGACCCTCGATCCTGGCAGAAATACAAATATATAGTGTGATAATCATTTTTGGGCCAAGCAACTCACGTTTTGAAAGTGAGGCTTTCTTGTGTACTACGTTATCAAAATTGATCGATTGGTCGAACGATTGTCGCGCTTTGCTAACCTTTAGCATGAAGACCCCAGTACATTAAATGACGCATATCCTATAAACATTAAGACAAACAACAAGGTGTGGTATTCTAATGAATGCCATCACAGAACTTTTAAACATTGAATTTTTTATCTAATCGTAAAACATAGTCCATAATTTGATTGCATCCCTTGACAGGTGGTCATGCTTACGACACATGTGGACAAGACACCGTCGCCGTAGAACGAATGCTGCAGTTTCTGAGGAAACAAAATGGCGCGAATGAGCCATATTGCTCAGGAATACCCAAACTTTTAGGTAGATCCACACACAAGAGAAATATCTTCGTGACTAAATGCGTAATCTAAATCGACCATACGGAGAGTGACGCCTTTCAGGCGGTATATTCCGTTCAAGGCGCATATAGGCTCCGGTTTCTTGAATGTTTTGGGATGGATCTGATTTAATGTCAACCAGACGATGTACAGAGCATAACTGAAGCCCCTACACCATAGTATCCTACGCAAAGTCTCTCAGCATTTATCCAAGACGCGATCCCTCTCTTACACACGTAAAAGCGCGATGATCCTTTAAGCTGCACTTATGCTCGTGAACTCGACGATAAGCAGCACATATATTCGGGGTAACATAAAAAACTCCTTTGATAAATTAATCACATGTTGCATCAAGTTACTTTATATTTTAATAACAAAGAAGTGTTTTGCCTCTCATATGGCAATATTGATACGGGAGGCCTTTCGGTGTATTGCTGTACCGTAACAATATACCGACATAACTATTTGTTATCGTACAGGAGTCGTAGGGCCTCACCACAGCGAACCGGCGACTGAAGTGGCTTCGTTGTTGACTTCCGCCAAATTGAGCCAGATCAGCTATGGCGCATACGGCTTCAAGCTGGGAAATAAGGACAAGTTTCCATTCTTTCTTAGGACTTTGCCCAGCAGCGAACTACCTGTTATGGTAAACACTGTTAATTTTACCTCCCTTTGAAATCTTTTAAAACGTATTTTCACTGCGTCATTATCTTGAACATACCTTTGTAACCATCGTCATCTTAATTTATCTAGCATCACTTTAATATTCATACATTAACGTTCTAGAGAACATGGTTACATTATGGCATTTAATGCTTATATTTCAGGCCGCATTAGACATTGTTCTTGAACTAGGATGGACTAGTGTTCTCATAGTGACAGGCGATGACACTTACGCGCATGAATTCAAGTCTGAGTTCATGCGTTTGGCTGGAGGTCACCGCATCTGCGTTACCAAGGTGATTGAGGTGCGAAATGATGACTACACGTTTGGCCATGCGATGAGTTCCTTGGCACAGTCATACCTGGACGGTACGTATGTCATTTTCTTTTGTTTTATGTATAATGTTTACAGATCAAGATTTAGATGTTACGTTTAATATATACAAATGCACATACAGCATTGTTATGCAATTTTTATCAGCTTTATACGTTAATGGTTCGTATTTTATTTGCTAAACGTACTGTAAAGTTGTTGCATACTTAAACACGTTATGCGGCTTTTTCATGACAACACAGGGGCGTGTGCAGCAATCCTTGAAAGGGGGGGGGGGCAATAAATTGACGACCGGGGTTGGGGAGTTGGGGCTGAACGACATTGCAACCAAGGGGCCCATTATGTTTTTTTGACGACAGTGGGGGAGGGGGGGGGGGGCACATAATTTGAAAAGGAAAGGGGATGTAGGACTGAAATGGGGGGCACATGCCCACTGTGCCCCCCCCCCTCCCCATCCCCGTGTATACGCCCATGCAACATGTCGCCTAAGTAAATCTCCTGATGACTTGCATTGTACTGGCATATATGCTAAACGTACAGTGATACTGTTAAATATTTTAACACAGAATATGGATGACAATGTATAGTAATATGTGATATATTAGTGTATATGTGCTACATAGTGTATATGTGCTACATAGTGTAAAGGAATGGCTGTCACCCGACAGGTAACGCCGGTGTCCTGCTGATCACCATGCCCCAGACAACGGGAAACCTGTTCCGCAGTCTTAACACGTACGCGGCGTCATTGTATCCCAAGCTCCTATCTCTGCACTGGATACTGGCACTTCCATTCGAAGATAGCACTGATTACCAGGGGGTTCTAGCGCATGTCCGAGGCGTTGTATCCATCCAAGAACATATCAATCCAATGATGGATTTTGAGGATTATTTTACGAGGTTAAACCCGGCGATGAACTCGAGAGATCCCTGGTTTGAAATCTATTGGCAGCAAGTAAACAATTGCACGGTCAATCACACTTGCGACCAAACTCACGCTACTGCGCATGCGCGGGCGTTCCGGCAGGACCAATACGCTGCGCGAGTGATGACGTCAGTGATGGCGTACGGCCACGTCTTCAAGGAGGCCCATCGGGATCTGTGTGGAGGAATCCCTGGACTGTGTCCGGAGCTCTCTGCAATAACTCCGGAACGACTGGTGAATTATCTGCGACAAGTGTCCTTCGTCAGCTTGGATGGCAGCAAGATGTCCTTCAGCCAAGATGGCGATCTCCTCTCCCCAGATGCCTATTATGACGTCATAAACGTGCAACTGAATGGTCTAACCTATGACGTCAACGTGGTTAGTCATAGTTCCCTTTGGTATCGATTAATATAACTTCTTATGGACAGCTTTTTTTTGTTGCAAATTGTTGTAGCCGTACCTCTGGTCTCCGTATTTCATGATATTATAGTTATATTCATAGAAACAAATAATGTATTTAAATAAAAGATATGTTTAGGCGCGACAAGTAAATGATATTTGCGAACGATCCAAGCGCATAAATGTGCAAAAAACGAAAATATAATGGGTTGAGGTTGAGGGTGCGAGCCGCTATCCTCTACTGATCGCCTATCATCTTTATAGGCTATATGATCATCAGAGACAAACTAGGTATCCTTATCAACAACAAGATGCCTTTATCAACGTATCTCATATTCTAGATAGGAAGTTGGACTCCTACGACGGGACTCTATCTGACGTCACCGCTCAGAATGTATGACGCGGCAGGTGACGAACTGACGTCATATCCGGTGTCGGGATGCGACCCTGAATGTACCTGTGTTAACCACATGGCGGATGATAAGTAAGATAATACAGCACAGCATAATATAGCACGGAACATATATCACATCAACACGATTGCATGGGTCAAACTAATTTAAATCGCATGACGCCATATTAATCTTCTAAAAAAAATATTGCGTAAGGCCGTACAATGTAATGGGGGAAAAATAGCATATAATAATAATAAAAGAAATACTTTGTGGTAGTTTGTGGTATATCAGTTTACATGTTATATCGACTTTTCCACTTTTTCCATTATTAATTGCAGCTTTGGCACACAAGGGACCGGAGACGCCCTTCTAGTGGGAGTGTTTGATGTTCACGATAAGGGGTCACGTGGTTCTGAATGCGACCACACGAGAATCCACGAGACGTCGATTCAGGCCGTGGAAGCCTTCCACTTCGCCGTGGCCCACATAAACCAAAATTCCGACATTTTGCCCGGGATTAAACTGTCAGCGGTGGTCCTGGATAGCTGTCGTGAAGCGCAGCGCGCCAACCGGCAGGTTATTAAACTACTAAATGGCGAGCTCAACGTCAAGGATAACAACGGAAATCCCATGCGTCCCACGGCGCTCGTCGGCGCGGCAAGTAGCCACGTGACTATGAAATTGGCGGAGACGCTTAATCCTTATCATATACCGATAATCAGTTATTCCTCGACGAGCCCTGAACTTGAGGATAAGGTTAAATATCCCTATTTTTTAAGAACTGTCGGATCCGACCAAGCGCAGGCGCGAGTAATAGTCAACATCATTGAGTCATTCAACTGGAGTTACGTCACGGTGATTTACTCAAACAGTCCCTACGGTAATGCTGCATTTCGGGAATTTGCCCTGTTGGCGGATGATAAGAATATATGTATAGCGACACAGGTGCGACTCGACGACCACATAGCCAGGGATAAGGCAGCCATGGGAAATATTGCTCGGTTTTATCTATTGGAGGGGTTCCCGGAGTCGCGAGTGGTTGTGTTATTCACCACTGACACAGAGGCCCGTGTCCTAATAGAAGCGGTCCAGACTCAGAGAAACAGGGGTACGTCGTATAGCAAACCGGGATTTGTCTGGCTGGGGTCTGATTACTGGAGTTCTAGGCTCTCAGTGGTGAAGGACGTAGAGGAGGAAGCTCTCGGCGCCATCACGGTGGGCTTCTACACGAAGGAAGTGACGTCATTCATGCGGCACTTCAAAGAGAGGCACGTGTATGACAACGGAAGCGACGCGCGAAACCCTTGGTTCGTTGAGTACTGGCAGCATCATTTCCAGTGCTACACCCAGACCGCGTTCCGCCCTGTCTACGCCAGGCCATGCCAACCAGAATGGACGCTGAGCAAAGAGGAACTTCCCATGGCCGACGCGGTTCCTTACGTCATTGATTCCGTCTACACCGTCGCCATGGCAATGCATCAACTCATCTTTGAGCACTGCGGCAACGTCACGGCCCCGATCTGTAACAAGGCCGAAGTGAACATGCATAAGCTCTATGGGTACATGAAAAATATGGATTTCTTCAATGGTATAACTGGTCTGAATGTCCAGTTTGATGCCCTGGGAAACGGCATCCCTCGTTATAATATATGGAATTATCAGGCCAACGGCAGTGGGACACATGCGTATGTCAAGGTGAGCTCATATTGCAATGCGATGAAATTATATTCACATATATATGCTATATTCTTTATTATCCTTGCAGATGTATAATCTATATTCACTCTATGACCGTTTGTAATGCCATGATAGCATTCATTGGCATTTTATGCTTTATGTTTTGTTCGGAAACTGATCTTCATTCGACGGAATTTTTCACATATCTTAGTTAGCTCCATTATGTAGCCTTGTACAATGCAAGGCTGCATTTCCATGAACTCAATTTTTTGTAAGAAGACATCTTTTGATGGAGATTCAGCAAAAAAATGTAACATGGAAAGAATAATGTCTCATTTATTGGCCTGTATGGTTTAAGCGAGTTGAACTGAACTTAATTCAAGATGATCAGGCCATTTTATCTCGAGATGCGCCCTGCTTCAATCAAGCAATTTTGTTCCACCATTTTGTTTGTTGAATCTGTCCAATTGAGCATGCACACTACGTCCATGCTTGCGTCGAGTCTCAGTCACTGCTGCATTCATCAGAGGGCGATACTGCATGCGTTGTTAACGCGCATGCGCCAGGCAAAGCCTACCGGAGAATGGTGGCTAAAATAGTGAAGATCAGCTCCATGCAGAAATGTGACCATAGTTGCCCTTGGAAGCCTATCTTGGCATGTTTTCAGTCTATTCCAATAGAGTAAGTCGTTTCGCCAACTTTGCAACTAAAACTGCCCCAACGTTTTACTTTTATCTACTGCAAAAATTAACGGTAGGATTTGTGGCGTTGTTCCCTGCAGCAAAGCCACAAGTTTGGGGTTGGTATCTTAGTGTCACTCGCAGGCTTATTTGCTATATGCATCACACATACTGACAACAGATATGGAGCGTAAATTGTTTTCCTAAGGAACGCCAATTTTAATAACAAAAAATATATTCTTCCCCATATGCATAGTCCCCATGCAGTCGTAATGAGTGGAACCAATCTTGTCAGTTTGGGTTTCTCTGCAAATAAAAAAGGATACCGCTTGTTTTGGTATAGCGTGGACATTTCCAGATCCCAAATCATTTTGAGCCTAGTGTCATCATCCAAACTGCATTTATTCATCTCCAGTTGGGCCAGTGGTTCGAAGGAGGCTACGAATTGGACCAATCAGCAGCCATCGCTTACGCCGCTTCCAATGGCCGCCAAGTGCCCACCACGAGCGTGACGTCATCATGCGCGTCATGCCAGTGTTCGGACGTGTCGATTTCAGACTTGCAGTTCCAGTTAAAGCACGCTCGTCTCACGCTGCTGGGGTACTTCCCCATGCACCAGGCTGCTTCCGATGGCTCGCCCTGCGCCAAGTTCCGGTCCTGGGACGGTTTCATCCAACTGATGGCCTTCAAATACGCCATCGAGCGCGTCAACCGGGACGCCATGACACTGGCCAATGTCACCTTGGGCTACATGGCCTTCGACACGTGTTCAAACCCCGAGCATGCGCAGAGGGTGTATAACACTTGGCAAGGCGGTTTGCGGTTCTTCAGCCAGCCGCCAGATGTACCCGTGATCACGTATACGCACGTTTTCATTGGTGGATATGAGGATGACGTCACCAAGGCGCTGAATATCGTCAACAGGAATGGGCAGCCTCTTGTGCAGGTGCGCATATAGTTGATTACCTAATATGTTGTTATCTTTTTTTCATACCGGAGCATGAATAATTGGAAAATATGTTAACTAATAATGTCGCTATGGTAAGGGTGCAACTATTGATAATGCATAAGTAAGAGACTAATATTATATTATGATGTTTTACGGATAGTGTTTTTAACAACATAGTTCTTTTTTATTTGAACAATATATGCACATTCTTATGCAAAACATGTACATGTGTATGTATTTATGCAATGCAAGGACATAAAGACATTATTTCTATTTTAAAAGACGTGTAAAGACCAGTGTGCCGGGAAAATGCCAATCGAAGATTTTGTATGGCTAAATTACACTCCCATTGTATGAGGATTTTTTTGAAACGTACTTGATTAGCAAATGATATAAATAGCATTACACCTCTTTACGAAACTACACGAAATAATTTTCGATAGAAAGTTGCGAGCAAATTATTATATGCCGCTGACTGATTTCAATGTCTGTGGACAGATCAGTCCCGCATCACGAGCGAACGACCTGAGCTCCCGGGAGCGATATCCGTATTTACTGCGGACTGTCGGCCCTGCGAGCGCCGAGCAGCGGGCAATGGTGGATGTCATCAAATCACTGGGATGGTCCTACGTCTCCCTCATCTACCAGGACTCCACCGACGCGGACCACGTGACCACCCGACGAGCCCTGGAGGACGCCGGGATATGCGTCGCCGTGGCGATTGAGGTCAATGCAACCGGAAGTCATGATTATTATGAGACGGTGGTGAGGGAGTTGCTAAATCGGAAGGGAGCGGTTGGGGTGGTGACCTTGCTCGAGGTCACCACCATGCGGGGGTTGCTGGCGGCGGCCGCTGAGGTGGGGACGGCGGGCCGGCTGGTCTGGGTCGGCGGAGAGCTCTGGGGGTCCAACCCCGCCGCCTATAAGACCGTCTCTAGCGCTCTGCAAGGCTCTATTATCGTCATCCCCGAAGTGGTGGAAGATCCATATTTTGATCGCTACATGCAGATCCTGACGCCCGAAAGCGATCCACAGAACCCGTGGCTGAAGGAATTCTGGCAGGACTTCTTCCAGTGTAATCTGGATCACGGTGGCGCCCACTACCGGGTGTGCTCCGGACGCGAGACTCTGGCGTACTCCAACTTTTCGCGCCACCCCGTCGTCGCCGGAACTATCAAGGCGGTGTATGCCTACGCTTACGGCATGGCTAAGTTGTTGGAGGAGCAGTGCGGCGGGACGTCCATGCCGCCGTGTGCCGCCACTGTCGATCCGGATCACAACACGGAGCTGGCATACAACTATATCCGGACGGCACGGATCCCCGGTCCCGATGGCTCCATGCGGACACCCTTCTTAGCCAATGGGGACGGAGTTCAGAAATACCTGGTGCTCAATTACCAAAGTCGGGGTTACTACAATTATACAGGCTTCGTTCCGGTAAGACAATGTGTTGTCTTCAGTATTATTGTGCCGCATAATGCGGATAACTAGTTTCGATCGAATGTGTTTGGTATATGCCGGATAATTTTAAATATCACTGTAATATGTCATTTTGTTATGTAATGTTTTTAATGTATATGATTTATTTTTGCGAGGGAGGGGGGACGGCGGTTCGGATGGTTTATAACATTATTAATAATTTGTACAATGGTAGTAAGCTTATTAATGATAAGAAGAAAATAAGACAAGATGAGATAAGATAAAGTTTATTTAGCGTCGGTTTATAAAAGCCAACAATAAGCATTTTCTATTGACCGACAATGATAAATGGGAAGAAGATTATCGTCATTTATCACGTTCTTGATGACGTTAAAAACACGCTTAACTAAGTAAAAGTCAAAGTTTCATTTATTTTTCTGAACGAGTAACATGAGTAACGTAACCATCAGAAGCGAATAGTGGTTTACAAGGGGAAGAAAGAAAGAACGACACGTGTGTATCAGTTGCTAGTCTGAAACGGTGGGTAAAATAATATATGTTCTTCCTTCTATCCGCACCAGATTGGTTCCTGGGAGGGTAACCGCGTCTCCCTCAATGTCACCTTGATGCGTATGTACCAGGCGGACGGGACGGTAGCGCGGCCCAGGTCCGAGTGTCCCGGCACCTGCAACTGTTCCCGCCCCGCCCTGCAGGCCAAGCTGGACACGGAAAACGTGCCAGTCCTGTTCATGGCTCACCAGACAGTCTGGGGTGTCATAGTCATCACCGTAGTCTTATCGGGCGTCTTCTTCTCTTTTGTCATCATGGTGTTGTTTATATTAAAGTCGGAGCACCACGTGGTGTCCGGCGCCACTCTGTCTGTCAGTCTCCTGCTACTCTTCGGCGTCGTATTATTATTCGTTGTCAATTTCGCCTTTATGACGTCAGCTACATGGGCCACGTGCGGTTGCCAGCGTTTCGGGCTCGGGTTCGCGTACTCGATCATCTTCTGCTGCCTGCTGGTGAAAGCCATACGCATCAATAGGATCTACCAGAGGGCCACAGAGCCCGGGAAACCGGCCTTCATCAGTGGAACCAGTCAGAGCGCCCTCGCCCTGATGGCCGTTACCGTACAGGTGGCCTTCCTCGCCGAATGGCTCATCCTCAAACCCCCGGATGTGCAGTGGCATCTCATTAACGTCAGCCCGGATGGGTTTTACCCGATTTACGATGTCGAATGGCGGTGTACGCATTCCGCGACGTCATTGGTGACGTCACTGGTTTATGTGTACATCTTAGTGGCCGCGACCTTCGGCGTCTCGCTGAGGGCGTGGCGAGGGGCGGAGTTTCACCACGAGGCGCTGTATATCGCCATAGCAACGGGGCTGTCGGCCGTGGTGATTCTCTGCTGGACTGTCGTGCTGTGTGTCGTCGGCGGTCAGTTCGCCGTTCCCGCCGTCTGTGTCGGCATCACGGCCAACGCAGCCCTGGTCCTCACGGTCATGTTCCTGCCCAAGGTGCTCCAGCTGACCGCAGAGCAAGGCGACATGTTCAGCTTCACCGCGGAGAATGGCCTCGAGAGGGAGCCACATAAGGCCATGCGCAAGCGCAGACCTGGCAAACCCGTTCCACCAGGTAAGTTGGCCTAAAGATAGTTCGCCCTTATGATATGCTGGGATAACACCGAAATAAGAATAATATGAGAATATCACTCGATACTTTCACCACCGCTTTGAGTATTTGCTATATATCATGATATGGATATATAATAATATTATTAATAATAATAATAATAATAATAATATTAATAATAACAATCATAATAATATTAATAACTATAATAATAATATTAATAATAATAATAATAATAATAATAATAGTAATAATAATAATAATTTATATTCTTGGACATAGTATAAGCCTTTAGTCTATGCAACTAAGGTACTACATGTATACGATTGTGTCGATATTGTAATGTAATATTTTTCGATGCATGAAACTACGTCAATCTGCATGTTGTCATTGAAAGGCTACTTCTGCTCGCATGAATAATAGGGATCAATCTCTGGAGATGCCTGTTTTGCTCTAATAGCCTAACAACGCCATCAGATGTAGCATGGGTGTCTGTCAGTACAAGATTCATCTTCCACTCTATTGCTCCAGCTCTGCGTGCTATTCGCTTAAAGCGGGTGTCCAACCTAATTTAATCGTGATCTGCACCGAAAGTTTACATCTTAAAGTTAAATTGTCGAGTGTTAACGCTTCGTTTCGGCCGACTGGTAAGGAGAACAAAATTAAGGCAAACCGCCCCCAGCCATGTCGAGCAGAGCGCCATTTTGCCGGGAGCAGTGACGCGTATTGTGACGATTAATGTGGCACCGCCTTATGTTATCACTCGCGGAGAGAGAGATCAGGGTCGCAATTTACAGATGAACAGCGGCAGTTCCAAGCCGCGCAGTAGAACATGTTCTTAGTGTTTTATGGAAATGTACCATCCGAACAAATTGATATACGTCTTGCGACGATTGACTCCGCAACAATGCCATGATTTGAGTTAGAATCGCAGCTCTTTATATTAGCGATGATCACGCGCTCTTGTTTTGCTCACACAATAGGCGCAATTTCCGGCTTGAATAAATTAGAGTATCGCCTCCTGATTGGTCAATCGCGGACACACCTCCAAAAAGGGCTGCCGCCTGGGTAGGCGGCGAAGTCGTGCCCGGCGGTCACTTCTAAATTTTATTGTGAGCTATAGATAGAACGAAAAATTCTGTAATTTGGAGGATAGATAATTAGGTATTATATGAATCGGTAAAGCAGCGCTAGAGGCCAGGCTGGCGGTTCCCTTTAACAAACTCATTTCATTGACCTTTGTTTCCCGAAGGTAACATGAGATTTGCATCCGAGCATGCGCTCTCTGTGGTGAGCGGAAGATACCGCTCACGTGATTGGTCATGTGACTGAGGTCAAGGTCGTCCACATATTCTCCAAGGGCTGAGGGTTCTGACCATATTTACAGGTGCCTGGGTATGCGCTATTAAATTTTATATTTACGGAGAGGTAAATATCTCCTAAATGAGCCGATGAAGTTCATTGTGATGCATGGCATGGAATTCAAATTCCCCGTGGTTTAATGACAACTGCGATGGATTGCTACAGATAAAACGTTTGTTTCACCGCATGCTGGCTAATTAGTTTTGGCAACGCTTTTAAATTATTCAAAAACGTTAAGATATATCATAGTATGATATGAGGATTATGTTCTGCAGAAAAATAATAATCTCATAACCCCCACAAAAGGACCCAGGAAATAAGCTCTACCGCCACCTGTTTACAGGCTGGAAGCCTCGCGTGAATGGCTCGACCAATGGCAGGGACGCCCTTGAATTACGTCATCACCGCGCGCGCTCAACTGCGGTATCCTCTGGTTACTCTTCTTGTGCACGTGACAAGCGTCCTCGCTAGACGCTGACCATGCACTCACTCGTCTATTGAACGGATTGTGTAACATTTTAATGTAAATACTGAGTTGCCGGAATATGACATTGTGAAGTTCGCCTTTGGGATAATGTAGTTCCCACGAGCTCCGAGTGTGTATATATGAGAAATGAATGGTTGAAAGGTGCGTCTGCTTCGTGGATCCTTTCTCAGAAGAAATAATGGTGACATAATAATGACATTATTTAGTGAGACTTCCCGGTTCCAACAATGTGGCCACTACCTTATTGTGGATTACAGGCAGAACATGATGTAAACGCATAGATCATTTGGTCCGTCATTGAAAAAAATATGGCTGGCGCAAAGACTTCGAGTTCTTGGAAATATCTTCATTTTGTATTTTGTA
Source organism: Arenicola marina (assembly GCA_964019135.1). Lineage (NCBI taxonomy): Eukaryota > Metazoa > Annelida > Polychaeta > Arenicolidae > Arenicola > Arenicola marina. The sequence continues at coordinate 18,561,760 of OZ025258.1, read as the reverse complement.
TTTAACATTGCATTACGTCCAAAAAGTAAATATTTTTCTTGGCATGGCTGACAGTAATGAGAGATTAATTGCATAAATAATTCGCAGTGGCGCCTCACAGTGGAATAATCTGAACTGCGATGTGCGAAGTTCTCTATTGATCTTACGACGACGCCTTGGACGTCATACAATGTTATGCTATGGATGAAATATCGTGCAGTGAATGTTACAGTGTCCTGCAGTGAATGTTATACAGTGTCCTGCAGTGAATGTTATACAGTGTCCTGCAGTGAATGTTATACAGTGGCTTGCAGTGAATGTTATACAGTGACTTGCAGTGAATGTTACAGTGTCCTGCAGTGAATGTTATACAGTGTCCTGCAGTGAATGTTATACAGTGGCTTGCAGTAACTGTAACAGTGTCCTGCAGTCAATGTTATACAGTGACCTGCAGTGAATGTTGCACAGTGTCCTGCAGTGAATGTTATACAGTGGCTTGCAGTGAATATGTTACACATTGTCCTGCAGTCAATGTTATACAGTGGCCTGCATTGAATGTTACAGTGTCCTGCAGTGAATGTTATACAGTGGCCTGCAGTGAATTTTATACTGTAACAGTGGCCTGCAGTGAATCTTATACACAGACATGCTATATGACAGTCACACATGCAATTACAGTTAATAGTGGTAGTCTTATGATATGTGCAATTCCGCATCTGTTTAACAAAGACTGTATTAATGCTTCTGCCGTCGCTGTTGAATAGTGTCGCAAACTGATGTGTGATGTGTTGTGTCTTGACATGTCCTTTACGATTCTCTCTGGCCATGTCCTGTACAGGGGCCCTGGCCTTGGCAAGGCGGTCTGTATCCCAACTTAGTACACGTTATTTCCAGATGGCGATATTAATATCGTGTGCCAGGGCAGTATGGTAGTCGTCGAGGACGTAAGTACGGCCCTTTAGGTCATTAACAACATAGATATGGTGTGCCAGGGCAGTATGGTAGTCGTCGAGGACGTCATGAGTACGGCCCTTTAGGTCATTAACAACATAGATATGGTGTGCCAGGGCAGTATGGTAGTCGTCGAGGACGTCATGAGTACGGCCCTTTAGGTCATTAACAACATTGATATGGTGTGCCAGGGCAGTATGGCAGTCATCGAGGACGTCATGAGTACGGCCCTTTAGGTCATTAACAACATTGATATCGTGTAGGTCAATAGCATTATCAGGATTTGTGAATAGAGATCGGGAATCCAGTCCTTTGAGTCAATAACAACAGCAGGATATATCGGAACCGTTATAAAGTACGGCCCTTCAGCTAGGCTATTAAGAATATTCGAGATTCGCTTCGGGCAATTCCGTCATTGATTTGAATAGTCAATATGTAGATTTTTGTTCTTGAAATCGACGTCGTAATTCAAACAGACGACGACACACAAACGTTATTGCAGACATGTGTAAATTGTAGGTCTGTTTGGTGTTCAGTTAGCTAATGGAATATTTTACGTGGCGCGTTTGGTTGTAGCTAACTTTAGTCAGTGTGTTCTTGTAAATTGCAACTATTAGTGATATTACAGGGCCAACATCATACGTTCTTAACACAAGTTATATCTATAGTATTTGCTCAGTTTACTTATATATGTATTTATTTATATAGATATGTAAACTGGGAAATACCAACTACATGTGATAGCACATATAATCCGATTGAATGTGTTATGTGAATAAATGCCAAATGTAAAGGTACGGAGGATGAAACATGCTGATATCCCACACCAATATTCAAAGCAATCCCGGCACACAAACAGTATAAACTATGAAACACTGACACGTACAGTGACACATCTGCAGTATACATCGTTTTATTTATTTATGTATCTATATCGTTACAGGGGTTCTATTACAAACGTTGTAACGGCTACAACAATTCTTGTGCACGGGGTAAAAAACACGGATTCTAATGTTTTTCCTATTATATTTGACACGGGGACCTAATTACATCTGGCTTACGTTTGCCACGGTCGCTGACGTAGGATTCAAAACAATCCTTCTGGCTGATAGGTAAAATCATTTCGGCCGAGAAGCGATATCATATACATTTTTACACGAACCTTAGTAATTAACTTCACCCCAGTATATTAAATTTTTTAATGAAGTAATGAACGTGATATATAGATTGATCACGTCACTCAGAGCTTGTGATATACCAGTGGCGGATCTAGCGGGAGGGGGGGTTAGGGGGGTTATATGTTAACATACATGGTAAAGTCCTAAGTCTTCAGAGAGCACCCCCACCCCCCCCCCCCCCTTGGGAAACTGAACATGCACTGTTAAAGTCTGGTTCTCCAAGCACGTCCCCGGTCGCAGATTTTTCAGAGAGCACACACCTCGGTCGGACGTTTTCAGAGAACACCCCCCCCCCCCCTTGGCGAATTCCTGGATCCGCCCCTGTACACTGATCATAGCACATCAACGCGCACCGATCAATAAACTATTTGGTGTCCGCCACCCAGATATGAATCCATTTTCTCTGTGACCAGGGACGACCCCACCCACCCCGCCACCCCCTTTGCCCTTAGTCTGTGCAGCGCTGAATGCGAAACCGGAGATCCCTAATCCATCCATAAAAACAGCGTTGCGAAAAAATATTGAAGGCTGACTTTTGAAGTTAATTAAGCGTTGTAAGTAAATGAAAGCCAAGTACGTGATTAACAAATATGTTACTGTCAATTCAATTGCCAATTAAAGCTGCAACCGTTGATTCGATTACATAATGCATGTCATTAATTTTCCAGTCCTCAACAATAGCTATATATATATATATGTATATATATCTTATGTGCGGGCAAGTGTGTCTAATTACAATGCGTCACGAGCTTTCAATATAAAAAAAATGTCTCACTCCTCCCTGTACAAATATGAGAAGAATTATATAATGTGGCATATGTTTTTGTAAAAAAAATGCGTTAAATTATGTACATGTTCAAATGAAAAGGATGAAGGTCTATATATTGTATGTGATGTTTGCAAGTTTTGTGAATGTAAATACAGATAAATATCATAACGTCATCATGTCTTGGTTTTAACTTCATCATCATGGCTTTGACCCAGAAAATCTAACATTTTACGCACAAAATAGCGGTCGAACGTAGGAGTTGTGGTACAGGATGTAGGGAAGGGTACCAGGCTAGTACTGATAAATATGTTCCGTTTGGTTCTATATTTCAGGTATATATATCTTCCAAATTTCAGGTATTCAAAATTCCCTATAGCTGGGGAACTATTCATCGTTCTAGCCTTCATCGAGCAGAAGTTACCGCCAAATTAAAACGAAATAGATATTCATGGGTCCTATATATGGAGACTATTCATTGTGTCTTTAATGTGCCTGTGCCTCGTGCGACCGCCTTGAATCAACCACCAGCCGGTATCTGTAAGAGATTGACCCACCTCAGAGTCTAGCTACCTCCAAAACTGTACCTACACCGACAGGGACGGACACAGCATTTAGACAGTTTGTAGTCGGTAGATTTAATTGGTCTCAACCGAAGAAGCGCCAGATTCGAGGGGGTCCAGCATCTTAATACACTGAACGTACTCCTAAAGTAACGGAAGGGGCGGGTGAGTCAATTACTGGGTTATCGGGGAGGTGGACACATTTTGAGAACCTGTCGAGGGCACTCCACAGAACCATTGATAATAGCGACACAAGCATCCACGACGAGGAATACAAACAAACGGATGAACTGGTAAATGTACCGTGGTGGGTCATTATATAGCGTGGCAGGGTAAGTGGCGCATAATGATTGGCAAATGTTACCTTTCCCAGAGAGTATGATTCCATTAAAGGCATCGTGGAATTTATCTAGTCCTATATCGATACAGAAACATAGACGTTTATAAAGTTTGTAGCGCTTGCACGAGCTGCTCAATTGGTTAAATATTCGTATTGTCAGTAACAATTCAGGTCCCCTTTTATGAAATATTAAAAACTTATAGGCATGACTATTTAATTCATTTTTTAAAGAATATTTATACCAATGGAAACTAATGCTTGTTGCTGGTGAAGGGTAACCTTGCTTTAAACAAACGCCCCTCCAACCACTGCCAAAGCGATTTATCGGCGACAGTTAGCCCTCTATTTATCATTTAGACAATGAGCTTGGCGTTAGGTGTAGTTTCCATTCACGCGAAGAGGACTTGAGCACCAGTTGATGACGTCATGGCCTACAAAGATCCGAGGTCTGTCAAAGAGCGGTTAGCTGCAAGAGGGAGATGACACAGTTAGCGAATTCCGGCATCATGGCATTGCCATGTTATGTGGTAGAGTGTAAATCTCACAAAGCTCAGATATCTTATATCGGGCCGTTGCACTGTCATTGCATTCAAAGTAATGTGTCTAAAATACAATGGAACAATATCTATAGGCATCCATAATAAAGTTTAATTATCCAGTACGATATAGTATTTATGTTATTTCATGTGTGGTTAAGAAAGAGAAGTGAGCGTTGAATAATTTCTGATCCATATTTCATTCGAATAATAGCTTGTGACGATTTTTTTGGGCGCCAAATGTATGCAATGACTACATTTTCAGATACTTAAATTGGAATATCAATAAGTGAACGACACGATACAAGCAATAATATATATATGTATATATATGACCTTCACAACGCCCTTGTGAGTGCCATTCAGAGATAGAGATAGTTACCTCTCGTCAGGGTGGCCTGCCCGTTATTACCGCCGCGGCTTCTTTCGGGCCGCGCGGTTCCGTAGTAAATATTTTCATTCTGGTCTGAAGGCTGTACAGCGTCATCTCCCAGGATCGTCTTCCTTCCGGTCAGCTCGTTAGACATGCGCAGTACGCGAGTCGTGGCGTAGATGCTGTCGCGTCCCGCTGGGGGGCGCCTCAAGACGTACTGGCCTTGGTAGATAGGAGCGCTACGCACGCTCGCGCTGTCCAGCGTCTGAGTCGCACCGCGCATGCGCCCCTTGTCGTGACGTAAATAAAGGGCATCTGAAACAGAGTTTTGAGATTGGGGGACTGAAAAGAAATGGTGTCAAATAGATTAATTAATATGAGTTTTTTATTATCAAAATGTTTCTCCGTCTCTGGACGGACACACACTACAGAGGGACTGCCGAAGACACCTGTTGGAGGGACGAACATATGAACCGTCCAAGCCGGCTCATATAAACAAAGATTAAAACATGCGAAGAAAGTAGATATAGATGAAGCTGAATATATTGACATGCATATGTTACAAGCATAGTTCGAAAAGGCAATAATTAGGGCGAAAGTAAACTGAATAGAAACCCCGAATTACTGGATTTAAATAACTAAAGCGAAATATATTGGCATGCAAAGCCAATATTGTCATTTGCAGACAATATAAAGTTACCACAACTAAAATACAAATACCGCAGTTAAACCGAATGCACCAACAGAAAATAAATGTAACCATAGTTAAGAAAAAGTTCCGGATTATAAGAACATAAATTGAATGAACATAGGATAGATAAATGCAATGTAGTAATGTAGTAATGGCTATATACATGTAGAGATGCAGTGACAAGACTACACCAGAAATATAAGAAAGTATACTTATTGACGACCATAATCAAACTGAAGGTAGCCAGAGTAGTCCACAAAAGAGAAATATATATGAGAAATGCCTACAATAAATCTGCGTATGTAACGCGGTAAAGATTATAGTACTGATAGTAAAGAGTATAGCGTTAATAGTAGAAAGTATAGAGTTAATAGTAGAAAGTATAGAGTTAATAGTAGAGAGTGTAGATTTAATAGTAAAGTACATAGTGAAGAGTGTAGATTATATAGTGAAGATTAAAGACTATAAAGTGAAGATATATATTTGTGGCCAAAAGAACGTCACCCACTGTTGAATGGTATACTCGGTGGCCACCAGGGGCGCTGTGTGACAACCACGTGACTTACTTGGATTGGGCTTGTGGTGTCGCACTGGGTTACCCTCACGTGGCTCAGTGTACATATCACCATTGGGGATGAGGATGACCGATCCTGCCTTGCTGGGGGCGTACCCGGTGACGCTCGGGGCGTACCCGCTGACGCTGGGAGCGTACCCGAACGTCGTACTGGGCGCGTAGGTCGCCAGGGTCTGAGTGTGGCCGGGCAGGGGTCCCACGGTGCTGGCGGCGGGGGCCACGAGGCTGGGATCGTAGTCTGGGGTGTCGTCCTCGGCATAGATGCCCTCCACCCCCATGCTGTTCAGCTGGCGCACCTTGGGGAGGTACATGTTGAACATGATGAGCGTCGTCGTGGTGAACAGACCGAAGGCCAGACACGGGTCCTGGAACTCCGGATTGTCGATGAGCATCCCCAGCAGGATCCAGGCGATCCAGATTGGGATGGCGAACCCGGCGGACAGCCCGATGAAGATCCCTTCCCGGTGGTTGGTGGAGATGCCGTGCGTCTTGATGGCCACCACGGTGCAGATGACGATCAGAACCATGACGTAGATGAGCGACATCACGTGGTCTTGGAAGGCGTTGTTGACGCACACCCAGCGGTCCGGATCCGTTGGACTTGGCACGACCCCTGGCGGGTGGAGAATGAGCCACTGGGTGTCGGCGGCGATCTGCACGGCCCAGGCGAAGAAAAACATGAGGACCTGGAAGACGCCCTTTAAGTAGCCGACGGATTTGGAGCTGAGGATGATCATGAGCTTGACAAGTAAGATGGCAAAGCACATGGCGTAACAGACGCCGACGGCGAAGCGGATGATGCCGCAGGACGCGGCCGTCGGGGTGGGGACGAAGGCGAAGAGGGTGAGGTACGAGAGGAGGATGGCCACCAAGAGGAGCTGCCCCAGCCACATGCTCCTCCAATGCTTCACGTAGGGAGTGGCGTAAATTTTGGTCATCAGGAACACCTCCAGGACGATCACCAGCAGGATCCCCAGCCCCGCCAGCACCACCAGCGCGATGATCCAGCCATCGGATCTCATCCTCAGCGGCGGCCCGCCACCCTCTGTCCCATCTCCCCCGCCGCTACCCACACTGCCCCCCGGGGGTCCCGCTGTGACGTTGGAGTTGGTCTCGCCGCAGATCTCGCAGGGACTCTGGCCGCACACTGACGTGGTCCCCGGGATTCGCTTCCCGGTGGGGCCATAGATCTCCAGATCTGACACCCGGACCTCGTCCCTAGCTGTATTGTAATCTCCAATCTGCCAAGACAAGAGCACGGCCACCTCACACATCATACACATATAACTATAGTCAGGTTGTGGCACGATTTATCCTACGGTTCACATTATCCGTCATTTATATTTTACACTAAAAACATAAATTGCTACTATAGCGATGACACGTAAAAAATATATTAAACTATTTTTAATGTAGGAATTTATATTTTACACTAAAAACATAAATTGCTACTATAGCGATGAAAACTAAATATATTAAACTATTATTAACGTAGGAATTTATTGCATAATACAAAATTCCTTATAGACGCTATTAGATCTATGAAGTGTTGCTAATTTGTTTAAAAACAATGAACAAAAAGTAACAAAATATATTTCTCTCATGCTACCATAAAGCCCTGGGTGGAGAGCCTACATTGGCGAAATATGCGTGAATTTGACCGAAATTTTTGAAAGCGATTCAATTTCATTATTGCAGCGCGCAATGTTTTTTTCGGGTTGAAAGTTATTTGACCCCTGAATATAGGCACCACGCAGGTCATATCATAACATACCATAAGTCCTCGTGCGTGGTATAATTAATGAACTCCTTACGCATGAACTAATCTTTTCTCTTAATCACACAATTTTAGGATCGAATTTTTCTTCTTGGTAAACTGACGACCATCAAGAGAGGACATTTTTTACAGAAACATATTTGCAATCTTTTATTGAAAACAAATTGCAGGGACAACCCTACGAATACGGCTCCGATGCGCCACCGATTAAGCTAACCGGGCTTCACAGTCACAGGTCGCACTTGAATTCTCCCCCGCATTTTATAATAGCACCTTTAATTGCTTTGTAGTACTTACATACATTACACCATTAACTACGCACCAGCTCAACTCAACATTGCAATGTCCCGCTAAAAACTGTCTGCTCAGGACATCCTTTGTTTCGACTACGCGACCGTTAACTATGCACCGGATGACCCCTCACCTCGACATAGCAGTGTCCCGCACAGCTTCCGTATCTGGTCCGGTAGTTGAAGATGGTGTAGGTGGACTCTGTTGGACTTCCGGTCGTGACGTTAAAGGTCAGGGGTTCAAGGACGCTAGAAACGCCGTCATAGACGCTGCTCAGCGGGCTGCCCTGCAGGAAGTCGTCGCACAACTTCCGGGAAGACCTTTCGCAGATATTCCTCCGCGTGAGGCCGATCCCGTTCAAGATGGCGTCCACCGCGAGGATGGTGTAGGGCACGTAGACATCCATAGCGATCCCCCGCAGGCTCTGGGATGTGGAGAAGATGGGATCGCACAGGGTGTTGTAGTCGTTGGACGGGCCGTCCGGGAAGTAACACTTGAACTTGTCGCTCCAGTATTCCTGAAACCAGGGGTCTGCAGGGGATTCCGCCGGGTTGGAGTCGTAGAAGTAGTTGGTGAACTGCAGCGCCGCGGCGGTGGTATCCAGGGAGAGCGTGACAGCGCCCTCTGCCGTCTCCTCCACCTCTTGCACCACGGCTTCATCCGTAGCCCACGCCGTGGTGCCGAACCACGTGAAGAGACCCCTGGTGTTGCCTGTGGTGGCGGCTTGGAGAATGCGTCTGGCGACGTCATCGTTCGTGAAGAGCACTACCGCGCGCGTCTTCTCGTTGTCACGGAGACTGGCCACTATGGCATCCATGTTGGTTTCCATGGCGGCGACTTGCGCGTTGACAACGCAGACCCCGGCGTCCCGCGCGGCACCGAGGAAGGCGTCCCGACCTGACTCGCCGTACGCGTTGTCGCTGTAGACGAGCTGTACGACCTTCCATTCCTGGCGTACCAGCAGCTCCACGATGGCGCGTACTTGCGCCGTGTCCGGCGGCACGGTGCGCAGGAACCTCGGGAAGGCGTCCCGGTCGGCAAGCTGGGCGCTGGTGGCGGCGTGGGACACCAGTGTCGCTCCCTGGGGGCCTAGGAAGGTGGTCAGCGCTACGGCCTCCGCGCTGCGGTCCGGGCCGACGTACGCCAGCAGCGAGGACGGCGGTACGACCGGCGTACCGTACCCCACCACGCAGTCGCGGAAGTTCGCTACCTGCTGCTGTACTTTAAAGCTACTTGAGCACGAATCGAAGGCCAGCGCGCCGATGTTAACCTCCTGTAACTGACTCCCCGGGTAGCGTGTCTTGTACGTCTTCACGGCCCAGAGGAACGCCTCCAGGTTGTGTACGCCGCGCGTACGTATGGCGCCGCATTCACCGGGTGTACCCCCGGCATCGTGTACGCCGAACACACCGCCAATGTAGAGGTAATCATTGGGTTCACTGGCGTCGTCATGAGCCGACAGAAAGGCGTACTGGTCCACCGGGAGCGCACTGGCAGGCGGCGTACAAGCCGATAAGGCGGTCCGGTACGCCAAGCTGATCAGTAGGAGGACGACTAAATATACCCGTGGCGCCATGACTAGAACCTAGGGGGAGAAAACAAAACTATATTATTGCATCGTGAATAAATAACTACGAACTAACAATGGGTAAAAATAACAGTAACCTTGACGTCATAGAATGAAAGATTGCTTGATTATGTGTTCTAGGCCACTGTTTGGTACATATGGGTAAAGCGTACAACGGAATGATGATATGAGAGGATGAAACAGCCTTAAAAACAAATTGAGAAACGAGAAATGTTAAGTGCATGTATTGTTCATTTGGTCTTTTACGTCGTTCCGTAGTGTCAGACGCCAGATATGATCCTCTGGTTTCAATGCAAGTTTAATACTGCATTGTGTGGCTTACAGGGCCATTGGCATGTAACAGATGAAGGTCGACGTGACCTTCACGCCTATTGACCACGTGCTACACACATTGTGAAGATCACAATGGAAAGGCCGTTAATATGGTATATACATTGTACTTAGGGCGAGAAGCCCACTTTGTAGGTTTATACACTCAAACACACGCAATAACACGGAAGACATATAATATCAAACCATTCCAGGAAGTGATTAAAATCATTCACTTCCGTGAATCGTGGTGTGTACCTATACGAAAATTGCCGAAAAGTAATTTAATGACATTTTTTTCGCCGTCTACTCTTGTTCTTATAACTTGTTCAACATACAACGATGTCTATGGAAAAAAATTCTTTCAGAGTCTTTAATACATTTATATAAAGCTGTAGTTGATGCTATGACATACCCAACCTTTCACCGGCAATCGAAGAGCCCTTGTACGCCACTTAACATCCCACCCCCCTCACCACCCCACACTTTTCACCCCACACCCCCTTTGGTACACCATCCCCCATCCAACCACTTCACTTGGCGAGCCGTCACGCCCACATACATTTACGCCCATAGTCGTGAACCCCATGAAATGAACCGCCTACCGCATTCAGATAACAGGATTCCGCAGTTATTGTCCTCATGTGGTTGCCTTAGGTATAGAAGTAGGAATTCCAATTGGCATTGTAAAGTTGTCTTGTACGTAGTCACTCTTCAAATATTAGTTTAGTACTGGCCCTAAATTTTATTTCGAAAAATATCACGACCATAAGGCGAGGCAAAGAGTAAAATTGAAGGAAAACTTGCCAAAAGAAAGTTATAATGTATGAGTGTGGGACTTAAATGGGTATGGACCATTAATAACGGATAAAGAAACTCGTGCATCCTCCTTATTTCTCCGAAAATTAACTTTTTAGATTTACATACAGTTTACAGCTAACAATAAATATTGACCAATCGTTGCCTCGCCAGCATTGGCCGCGTAAAACCAGTTTTGCTAGCGTACTTAAAGTTATATGCCGATTTTACGATCCAAACTTTCTTTGTAATCTTAACGGATTCGCCCTGTTCCCAACTTCACCGTCGCAGAGTGTTTCTTTTAGGTTGACTAGCGTCGAGAGTAGATAGTCAAATAGCACTTAGTTCCCGCAGAAACCATCTTAGAGTGCTCGACACGTCTGCGTCTGCACGCATGGATAATGCCGCGGTGAGCAGGTTACCTGTCCCGTGATGTCACGTCATGGTAACACACCAGTTCAGACAGAACGTCGCTAGGCATTCAGGGCACGTTACGCGCCGTGGCCTAGAACAAACACAAACCAAACAACTCTACAGCCTTCATCCCCTGGACCACCACGAGAGGATATCCGCCCGCTAGAGCTGTTCAACATGCACGAGGTGTCCAGGTATTCGACGCAGCCACACAGTGTACATGGGCGCTTTACACTCATAACCCTCCGCCATCAAAGCGCCTACCTGGATATGTATGGCGCATTAATACAAAGACAGACGCCTTGGGCTCTTTTAGTTAGCGAGGCATCAGACCATAAGATTTTCTGAGTTTTTTTTGGTTAGTAGCGATGGTGACTGCGACTCAGGTCTAGTACGATAGGGTTAACTGTGAAGCAACGCACAGCGTTATCTTATTGCACATGCAGAATCCGCGGAATCGTTTACTGCATTAGGCGGAGTATTTGGTCTGGATGGAAAATGTCGACGAAAGCCATTTGATATGTAACAAAATTATCAGCATGTTATTCAAAGTGTGTATCTATGTTAAGTGCTACATGTTTATACAAATTTATATCAGGTGTTGGCATCCGAAACCTACGTTGAGTGATAGTGAATTTGTTTGTTTATTTATTTCAGATCCACATTTAATCTTTATCTTTCATATATTATTTATATAGACATTAACATAGTAGTTTGTACTGCTTGCCAAGAGTAAATACATGTTGTTTGCACAAAAAAATTATTACAAAGAATGAAAACACAATTCGAGATTCAGACTTGCAACTTGATTCGGCAATGACAATAATATTTGAATGTTGGAATACCCTACGCTGGGGTGTTCGTCGCGTTCTCACGAGGTACAGACACCGAGAGCCAGGCCCAACATTCCTGGCATTCTCACGGTGAGCTGACACGGAGAGCCAGACCAAACATTCCTCACGTCCTCACGAAGATCAGACACGGAGGGCCAGACCGAACATTCTTCACGTTCTCAAGAAGATCAGACACGGAGAGCCAGACCCAACATTCTTCACGTTCTCACGAAGATCAGACACGGAGAGCCAGATCCAACATTCTTCACGGTCTCAAGAAGATCAGACACGGAGAGCCAGACCCAACATTCTTCACGTTCTCAAGAAGATCAGACACGGAGAGCCAGACCCAACATTCTTCACGATCTCAAGAAGATCAGACACGGAGAGCCAGACTCAACATTCTTCACGTTTTCACGACGATCAGACACGGAGAACCAGATCCAACATTCTTCACGTTCTCAAGAAGATCAGACACGGAGAGCCAGACCCAACATTCTTCACGTTCTCACGAAGATCAGACACGGAGAGCCAGACCCAACATCCTTCAAGTTCTCACGAAGATCAGACACGGAGAGCCAGACCCAACATTCTTCACGGTCTCAAGAAGATCAGACACGGAGAGCCAGACCCAACATTCTTCACGGTCTCAAGAAGATCAGACACGGAGAGCCAGATCCAACATTCTTCACGTGCTCAAGAAGATCACACACGGAGAGCCAGACCTAACATTCTTCACGTTCTCAAGAAGATCAGACACGGAGAGCCAGACCCAACATTCTTCACGTTCTCACGAAGATCAGACACGGAGAGCCAGAGCCAACATTCTTCACGATCTCAAGAAGATCAGACACGGAGAGCCAGACCCAACATTCCTCACGTTCTCAAGAAGATCACACACGGAGAGCCAGACCTAACATTCTTCACGTTCTCAAGAAGATCAGACACGGAGAGCCAGACCAAACATTCTTCACGTTCTCACGAAGATCAGACACGGAGAGCCAGAGCCAACATTCTTCACGATCTCAAGAAGATCAGACACGGAGAGCCAGACTCAACATTCTTCACGTTTTCACGACGATCAGACACGGAGAACCAGATCCAACATTCTTCACGTTCTCAAGAAGATCAGACACGGAGAGCCAGACCCAACATTCTTCACGTTCTCACGAAGATCAGACACGGAGAGCCAGACCCAACATCCTTCAAGTTCTCACGAAGATCAGACACGGAGAGCCAGACCCAACATTCTTCACGGTCTCAAGAAGATCAGACACGGTGAGCCAGACCCAACATTCTTCACGGTCTCAAGAAGATCAGACACGGAGAGCCAGACCCAACATTCTTCACGTGCTCAAGAAGATCAGACACGGAGAGCCAGAGCCAACATTCTTCACGATCTCAAGAAGATCAGACACGGAGAGCCAGACCCAACATTCCTCACGTTCTCAAGAAGATCACACACGGAGAGCCAGACCTAACATTCTTCACGTTCTCAAGAAGATCAGACACGGAGAGCCAGACCAAACATTCTTCACGTTCTCACGAAGATCAGACACGGAGAGCCAGAGCCAACATTCTTCACGATCTCAAGAAGATCAGACACGGAGAGCCAGACCCAACATTCTTCACGTGCTCAAGAAGATCAGACACGGAGAGCCAGACCAAACATTCCTCACGTCCTCACGAAGATCAGACACGGAGGGCCAGACCGAACATTCTTCACGTTCTCAAGAAGATCAGACACGGAGAGCCAGACCCAACATTCTTCACGTTCTCACGAAGATCAGACACGGAGAGCCAGATCCAACATTCTTCACGGTCTCAAGAAGATCAGACACGGAGAGCCAGACCCAACATTCTTCACGTTCTCAAGAAGATCAGACACGGAGAGCCAGACCCAACATTCTTCACGATCTCAAGAAGATCAGACACGGAGAGCCAGACTCAACATTCTTCACGTTTTCACGACGATCAGACACGGAGAACCAGATCCAACATTCTTCACGTTCTCAAGAAGATCAGACACGGAGAGCCAGACCCAACATTCTTCACGTTCTCACGAAGATCAGACACGGAGAGCCAGACCCAACATCCTTCAAGTTCTCACGAAGATCAGACACGGAGAGCCAGACCCAACATTCTTCACGGTCTCAAGAAGATCAGACACGGAGAGCCAGACCCAACATTCTTCACGGTCTCAAGAAGATCAGACACGGAGAGCCAGACCCAACATTCTTCACGTGCTCAAGAAGATCACACACGGAGAGCCAGACCTAACATTCTTCACGTTCTCAAGAAGATCAGACACGGAGAGCCAGACCCAACATTCTTCACGTTCTCACGAAGATCAGACACGGAGAGCCAGAGCCAACATTCTTCACGATCTCAAGAAGATCAGACACGGAGAGCCAGACCCAACATTCCTCACGTTCTCAAGAAGATCACACACGGAGAGCCAGACCTAACATTCTTCACGTTCTCAAGAAGATCAGACACGGAGAGCCAGACCAAACATTCTTCACGTTCTCACGAAGATCAGACACGGAGAGCCAGAGCCAACATTCTTCACGATCTCAAGAAGATCAGACACGGAGAGCCAGACTCAACATTCTTCACGTTTTCACGACGATCAGACACGGAGAACCAGATCCAACATTCTTCACGTTCTCAAGAAGATCAGACACGGAGAGCCAGACCCAACATTCTTCACGTTCTCACGAAGATCAGACACGGAGAGCCAGACCCAACATCCTTCAAGTTCTCACGAAGATCAGACACGGAGAGCCAGACCCAACATTCTTCACGGTCTCAAGAAGATCAGACACGGTGAGCCAGACCCAACATTCTTCACGGTCTCAAGAAGATCAGACACGGAGAGCCAGACCCAACATTCTTCACGTGCTCAAGAAGATCACACACGGAGAGCCAGACCTAACATTCTTCACGTTCTCAAGAAGATCAGACACGGAGAGCCAGACCCAACATTCTTCACGTTCTTACGAAGATCAGACACGGAGAGCCAGAGCCAACATTCTTCACGATCTCAAGAAGATCAGACACGGAGAGCCAGACCCAACATTCCTCACGTTCTCAAGAAGATCACACACGGAGAGCCAGACCTAACATTCTTCACGTTCTCAAGAAGATCAGACACGGAGAGCCAGACCAAACATTCTTCACGTTCTCACGAAGATCAGACACGGAGAGCCAGAGCCAACATTCTTCACGATCTCAAGAAGATCAGACACGGAGAGCCAGACCAAACATTCTTCACGTGCTCAAGAAGATCAGACACGGAGAGCCAGACCAAACATTCCTCAAGTTCCCACGAGCATCAGACACGGAGAGCCATACCCAACATTCTTCACGTCCTCACGAAGATCAGACAGGGAGAGCCAGACCCAACATTCTTCACGTTCTCACGAAGATCAGACAGGGAGAGCCAGACCCAACATTCTTCACGTTCTCACGAAGATCAGACACGGAGAGCCAGACCCAGCATTCTTCACGTTCTCACGAAGATCAGACACGGAAAGCCAGACCCAACATTCTTCACGTTCTCACGAAGATCAGACACGGAAAGCCAGATCCAACATTCTTCACGGTCTCAAGAAGATCACACACGCAGAGCCAGACCCAACATTCTTCACGTTCTCAAGAAGATCACACACGGAGAGCCAGACCCAACATTCTTCACGGTCTCAAGAAGATCAGACACGGATAGCCAGACCCAACAGTCTTCACGTTCTCACGAAGATCAGACACGGAGAGCCAGACCTAACATTCTTCACGTTCTCAAGAAGATCAGACACGGAGAGCCAGACCCAACATTCTTCACGTTCTCACGAAGATCAGACACGGAGAGCCAGAGCCAACATTCTTCACGATCTCAAGAAGATCAGACACGGAGAGCCAGACCCAACATTCTTCACGTGCTCAAGAAGATCAGACACGGAGAGCCAGACCAAACATTCCTCAAGTTCCCACGAGCATCAGACACGGAGAGCCATACCCAACATTCTTCACGTCCTCACGAAGATCAGACAGGGAGAGCCAGACCCAACATTCTTCACGTTCTCAAGAAGATCAGACACGGAGAGCCAGAGCCAACATTCTTCACGATCTCAAGAAGATAAGACACGGAGAGCCAGACCCAACAGTCTTCACGATCTCACGAAGATCAGACACGGAGAGCCAGACCTAACATTCTTCACGTTCTCAAGAAGATCAGACACGGAGAGACAGACCCAACATTCTTCACGTTCTCACGAAGAGCAGAAACGGAGAGCCAGACCCAACATTCCTCACGTTCTCACGAAGAGCAGACACGGCAAGCCACACCCAACATTCCTCACGCGCTCACGGCGTGTAGACACGGAGAGCCAGACCCAACATTCTTTACGTTCTCACGGCGTGTATACACGGAGAGCCACGTGGCGCTGACATCGTTGAGACCATTTCTCAGAGAAAACCTTGACACTTCTGAGGCCAATTCATGTGGTCACGCTCTGGTTAGGATGACTTCTCTGTCGTGTGATCGGTCGGCATATGTTCCTTCGATAGACTGCTGGTGTTTGGCATAGACCCCACCCCCCGTCCCCCGGCACAGGGCTTCGCAGGCTTCCATAGTTGAAAGAAAATTAAGTTGGAAGAAATCCTAGGACTACCTGGCCACCTGTTATATATATATATAACATTACAAATTCAACAATTTCGCCCTTCATGCTCAAATTATACAATCTCAACATTCGCTCGAGCATCACGTTATCATGTTTACTTTATTACTTGTTTACTGTCTGATAATCTTTAGAACCCGACACATACAAAACGGATTGAAGCATAAGTATAAAAGCACAAGTTCCCCCCAAAAAATCATATTGGATACCCAGGAGGGTTCCAAGGGTTGGATTGTCGAACATTTGATCCAATGGAAAGATGTTTAGTTCAAAGGACGTGATTGGTTAAGCAAATGGGACCGTTGCCAATGACGAGAGAGCACTTCAGATCACAATCTCATAGCCGGGATGTGCTTGGTCAAAACCATTCATACAGCTTTTCCAGTCACTGTCATTTCATTATCGAACCTGTTTCGAAATAATCCAAAAAAAATTGCAAGAATACTATATTTTTAGACCAAATTGATCATTACATTTTATTACTATATTATGTTTTGGGGCTTTATTCAGAGTCAATAGATTCTAGATCAAGTCTTGATCCACGTTTCAAACGCTCCTTTTCAGTCTGTCTTACTATAATATGATTTGAATTTCAAATGCAATTGAATATACACACAAAGTTAGCAGTAAGCTTAGCATAGGACACAACCTGTTTGCTTGCTTGCACTGCTCGTGTCAGACGTGCTCGTGTTATCAAGGGATGCTGTACACTATAGACAACTAGTACGGCCGCAAGGGCCATGTTAAAACAGCATGCACGCAACTTGAATGCCGCACAAGCCACACAAACATCGAAAAAAAACGTGTCCACAACATAGCGGACATTAATTGCTCACCATTACGCAACTTAACGGCTTCTCGCAGCGCGTCACAAAATGTCTGACGTCTGGAAGCGTGTTTATATGCGAATAACATTATCCTGTTCGCCCGACATCACGAATATCCAAGCCCCGAAGAAGCGTGACATCTTAATGGTTAACATATAAATATCTTTCTTGTTTATTCCTTTTTATCGCCCACATGCAGTGCGTGCTTATCCGCTGCGACAAACATACAAAAAAGGTTGTGTGTCTTGCTACTCCAGACACCTGCTTTCCTCGCCGCCCTTCGTTCAGTTTATGTCACTGGTAGATACTCCATCCTTAAACGCCAGCCACCGCAACCAAGCCAGGTGACGAAGCATAAATACTACTGGCTCCATCCTTTTCAGTTCAGTGAAGAACATTTTTTGCAGCGTTGACGCTCTTCGCGAGTTGGTGGGGGGGGGGGAGGTTACGTTTGCAGGCACGTTGAGGGTGGAGAAAGGCAAGAGGTGGCGAGTGATCTAGGGCAGGTGTAGAGATGATGGTGAGATATCTATGCGTTAACTTGGACTGAGGCCATCACGCGATGAGGCGGATAGCTGCCGCTACGCGTCGCTGGATGTCGTATACAATTAAAGCGACACATAAGGTTGTATATCAGCACGGCCTTTACAGTTTTATCGAAGTCCCAGATAACCAAACACTTTTTTTATTTCAGATGGGTAATTTTTTTCAAGGAGCGTACTGTCCACGTTTTTGGCTTCACCGGGAAGCTCATGTTTACCCTTATGCCTTATATGCTTTTACCCGTCCAGTAACGATTATAATAAATTTGAAACTAAGCCACCTGTCTACCTATAGAAACGTGGCTTTGCTAGTGAGCTAAACAAAAACTGATCTATAACTTGTGAAAGTACTTTGGATTTTTCACCTGACGTTTTAATTTGATTTCTAATAAGCAGAACCGGGTAATTACCAACAAGAAAACGTTATGTGTTATCTGGGGCTTGATTCGGTAACACCCTAACCCGTGGAATTATTCTGAAAAAAGCTAATGAATTCGTCCGTACAACTTCGATGAGAAAACATTTTCTGACACATATTTATATTAGGTTCACCTGCATGTCGCATTGCTGTACGTAGGTTACACGTGCATTGACGCGCAATTACCAAGAGGTGGAGGGGAGGGGTGGGGGGGAGGGGAGGGGAGGGTAGGGGAGGTGAGGAGGGAAGGGGGGGGGTGCGGAGGTGACGCGAGTCGTCACGCTATATGGTGAGAACGGGAGGGAGGGAAGGATGGAGGTACGGGTGGGTGCAATGGAGAAGGAGTGGGGGGGGGGGGGGTATAGAGCCGTGAGAGGTGACGTCGACATGGCACGTACATATACTAGACACGGTCCAGTCTGGGTGGAACGCTAGATAGCATCGATCACCCACACCCACCCCTAACCCCACCTTTACCCTAACCCCCACCCCCACCCCCACCCCCACCCCCACCCTCACCCACCCACATGTGACCATTGCCCAAGGCTACAGTGAACGCATACCAGATGCATAACAGTAACTGGCGACCCAACACACTGCACCTAGCCTTCCCCATTCACCCTCTTCCCACCCTCTACCCTCCTCCACCCACCCCCACCCCCTCATCCAACTCCATCAGACCCGTCAATAACATGATCATAGGTTTCCGAATATAACGAATTTAGTCAGGCGGAACAGGTCACGTGACCCAATGACGTCATGACGACGTCCATCAAAGTGTGAGAGAGATAGAGCGATAGGAAGGTTGGGTTGGGTGGTATGGGAGGGTGTATAGCGGGGAGACTGATGCCGCCTCAGTGGGGGTGGGGGTTTTAAAAATATAGGTGGACGAGGCTGAGAGAGGGGTGGGCACTGGGAGGTTCAGAAGTGGGTGGGGGGGGGGAGTTGAGGAAGTCAGGTCGGGTCGGGTCTGTCTACAGTCAATCCAGGGGCACCCCCCGGGGTACACCCACACCGCAGGCCAATGCTAAACACTCAACTCGCCACCTGGAATAATGAACAAGCAAATATTTAATGACCGTCATATGTATGGAGTGGCGAACTCTGGTCTCTTATAGACGCCTTCAGGTCGTGACAGTCTGATATTATGTCGCTACCAACACCGGCGCTGAGGCTATTATGTGGTCTGGGCCAACGTTTCAAAAAAGCGAAAAATCTCTATATATATAAGCATTTAAAATGCATTCATGTACCCATTCGCTACGCACTCATTAAGTCGTCTCATACGAAGTGTACCCAAGGCAGTCATGGTCACACATGCTTCCAATAGTATGTGCACACCTTTTGTTCAATTTCACTAGAAGGAATAAACCAAAGCCTCAGTATGTACATATCTAGAATACTTGAGGTGTTTGCATTTATATCCCTCCCCCCCCCCCCCCCGTGAAAACAGATTGGTCTGTCATGAGCGGACAATAGGACCTGCAACATGCCCGATTTACAAAGAGGATTCCAGCTAGGCTTTAAGTCTCACATTTCTAAATTCCCTTTATACGGAGACAAAAACATCCATGTTTATACCCCTCCCGCAGGGCACCTTCCCACACAATAGCGGTCGCTGTAACCCAGTATATAGGCTCTTACACAGCCTCCAAGCGCGCCACGTAGCGGTGGGCTGTGGATGAGACTATAGCCCAGTATAGGCCTCAGAACACACCATATATAGACAAACACGCGTGGGTTCCCTCCCGAGCGGTAAAGTTTGCCTTGGGATTCTGCACCCGGCTCTGACTTTTGGGGTCTTGTCCCCAATTGTTTGTACACCAGTGGACACCTTGTCGACCTCTTGTAAGACAGATACACCGCCGACCCTCTGACGGTCTGGTACACATGCCATTTCACCCCGGGGGAGTTGAACATATATTGTTTGTATGCACCTGACGTATGACACCTCCCCGAACCCCCACAACCCTCCGCCTCCCACCCACGACCCGACCAGACTCTCTCACATTCCCAGTTTGCCTCCATCACGCATGCGATTTTTGAAGACGAGTGAAATGCCACCAGTCTCATTGTGAATGGCCCTGCGGTGGAGGGAGAGAGGGGGGTCACCCCAATGTTGTCTGTGACTTCTGCCAGGCATGCTTGACTTGTGGGTATGTGTGTATATACGGGGGACCCCAGCGGACGGGGATCCGAGCCCAGCGATTCTGTCGTCCATGCCATGCCCCCCACGTCACCACGACAACCATACGTTCCCCGTCCAAATATCATATGTTATGTAATCACGCTAGAAGTTTTCACAGTTGTCATATTTGCGATCGCAGTATTTGCCTGTGTGTAATCAGTAAGGGTTTTCTGTGTTTAGTCAGTGTCGTGTTTCTGTGTTTATAGTCATTAAGGGTTTCTCTGTGTTTAGTCAGTGTCGTGTTTCTGTGTTTATAGTCATTAAGGGTTTCTCTGTGTGTAGTCAGCAGTGTTTTTATTCAGCAGGCTTCTCCTGTGTTCAGTCGTTAGGTTTTGCCAGTGTCTTGTCAGTAGGCTGTGCATGCGTCTAGGCAGTAAGTTTTTCCTGTGTCTAGTCAGTAGGCCTTTAATTGGTATATGCCAAGAAGCAACCTGCACGACTGACATCTTGCATTTCAACCTGTCTCTATGTACGTATATAAACTGTTGCTGGATGTATATACGCTGAACACGTGCAGCACACTGATGCGTCCGCTTCAAGGTATAATACAAAAATTCATTGCTCGTTGCCTATACGAAATGTCACCAATTTTTCACCACATCCAGCGACACACACTTGATATCCTATCATCTTCGACATCTGAATTGGATATCTGCCTATGCACGATTTGAAAGCCCTTGGTCCTAATTCTCGCTTCAGCCATAGAATTACTTTGAGGCAGACGCTTTGTGTCAATCTCATTTCAAGTATAATTACCCGAGCGATGTGTTTGGTTCTCTATATATATATATTCATACGTGTACCGTGTACCTTGATGTTGGGATATTATACCTTGCCATGTACTCTATAAGCTCTCAGGTGTGCTCCAAAAGTAAGTCTCGCGCAAATTCTCGCGCCCGAGAACCCACAGTGATAGGGTAGGTAGATGCCTTCAACATACCAACCATAATATTCAATAAGATTCTTGGTCCTCCCGTCCGTATCAGAATGTTTCACACCCCACTGCAGCAAGCGAGCCT
Organism: Arenicola marina; assembly: GCA_964019135.1. NCBI lineage: Eukaryota > Metazoa > Annelida > Polychaeta > Arenicolidae > Arenicola > Arenicola marina. Next base: position 18,540,126 of record OZ025258.1, on the reverse strand, counting down.
CGAGAGGCGGTCCGTCGCGACTTACCTGCTGAAACCGGCGCTCCCTTTGGCCTCGCCACGCAATATATATTCGTGCGGCCGCGAGTGTCACTCACTCCCTGCAGAATCCAGAAAGACACCTCTCCATGACTGCCGTGAGTCCTGAGATGTTACACCCACACACAACCCACACACGAAATCCCAATTACGGACGACAAAAAGGGTGACCAGATTGTATGTAGATCGACAGCGTGTAACGCGACCAAAACCCGTGGCGGGGGGGTTGGTCTGGCAGCGCATCGCGGTCAAACCAGTGGAACGAGGGGAGTGGGCTGTGTGCTGGCGGCGGCCGGCACGCTAGCTGAGGCCCCTCTCGGCCCCCCGCTCCTCCTCCCGCGCACACCCGCCCCCCTCTCCCTTCCACAAGGTGTATATAGTTTTGCCTTGGGCTCGCTCCATTGAATTGTGCGGTGCGCTATTCGCGATTGATTGAGCACTTGGTATGGAATGGCATCGCTCCTCTCCAGGGGTTGGCCGGGTTTCTATCGATCTGATGGCGCGCAACGCTACCGTAGGACGCCTGCGGTGGAACCACATGGGTAATAACATTGAACCCACATGGGTAATAACAGTGGACCCACATGGGTAATACCGGTGGTACCACATGGGTAATAACAGTGGACCCACATGGGTAATAACAGTGGACCTACATGGGTAATAACAGTGGACCCACATGGTAATAACAGCAAAACCACTTGGGTAATAGCAGTGAAACCACATGGGTAATACCAGTGGACCCACATGGTAACAACCACAGTGGAACCACGTGGGTAACAACAGTTGAACCACATGGGTAATAACACAGGAACCACATGGGTAATAACAGTTAAACCACATGGGTAATACCAGTGGACCCACATGGTAATAACAGTAGAACCACATGGGTAACAACAGTTGAACCACATGAGTAATAACAGTGGAACCACATGGGTAATACCAGTGGTACCACATGGGTAATACCAGTGGACCCACATGGTAACAACCACAGTGGAACCACGTGGGTAACAACAGTTGAACCACATGGGTAATAACAGTGGAACCACATGGGTAATAACAGTTGAACCACATGGGTAATACCAGTGGTACCACATGGGTAATACCAGTGGAACCACATGGTAATAACAGTAGAACCACATGGGTAACAACAGTTGAACCACATGGGTAATACCAGTGGTACCACATGGGTAATACCAGTGGAACCACATGGTAATAACAGTAGAACCACATGGGTAACAACAGTTGAACCACATGGGTAATACCAGTGGTACCACATGGGTAATAACGGTTGAACCACATGGGTAACAACCACATTGGAACTACATGGGTAACAACATTGTAACCACATGGGTCAACCGTAGAACCACATGGGTAATAACAGTGGAAACACATGGGTGATAAAAGTGGAACCATATGAGTAATAAAAGTGGGACCACATGGGTAATGACCACAGTGGAACCACATGAGTAGCAACAGTGGAACCACATGGGTGATATCAGTGGAACCACGCGGGTCAACAGTAGAACGACATGGGTAACAACAGTGGAATAACATCGGTAATAGCAGTGGAACCACATGGGTAACAACAGTGGAACCACATAAGTAATAACAGTGAAACCACATGGTAATAATGGTAGAACCACATAGTAATAATGGTTGAACCACATGGGTAACACAGTGGAACCACTGTAACCAATCCCCCTCGGGTCATCAGACCCCTCCCCCCCAGCCACCTTCTACCCAACCACTTCGTATAGCGCATTCACGGCTCCCACCCACCCGACAAAGGGTTCTTTGACCGACCGCAATCACCCCTTTTACAGCTCCCCCCACCCCCCCAAACCTTGCCCCTCCCTCGATACTCCACACCCTCTGGCTCACCTCCTGTGACCAGTGGCCAGTGTGTCACGCATCACTGACGCCTCTGTCTCGCCCTGGCTGTCTCCACGCACTCACCCATCAAATATGTAAGGACCATACAGCGGACAGTGTGGAGGTGGCGGGGGTCTGGCCTGTATGGTGGCGGGGGGCGGACCCAGGGTGGTGGCGGGGGCGGACTCAGGGTAGTGGCTGGGGGGGGGGGGGGGTCGCAGATGTCCACATGCCGCATCCAACATCGTTTTGGGAATAACTAATGCACTATTTATACACCGATGACGCGGTGAAATGAAATACCACAGCGTGTGAGCTGAGGCGGTATGCACGATGCGATGAGTTGACTGATCTCGGCGATGAGTTGACTGATCTCGGCGATGGGTTGACTGATCTCGGCGATGAGTTGACTGATCTCGGCGATGAGTTGACTGATCTCGGCGATGAGTTGACTGATCTCGGCGATGGGTTGACTGATCTCGGCGATGAGTTGACTGATCTCGGCGATGAGTTGACTGATCTCGGCGATGAGTTGACTGATCTCGGCGATGAGTTGACTGATCTCGGCGATGAGTTGACTGATCTCGGCGATGAGTTGACTGATCTCGGCGATGGGTTGACTGATCTCGGCGATGAGTTGACTGATCTCGGCGATGAGTTGACTGATCTCGGCGATGAGTTGACTGATCTCGGCGATGAGTTGACTGATCTCGGCGATGAGTTGACTGATCTCGGCGATGAGTTGACTGATCTCGGCGAGGATCGAGTTGACTACATAACGTCATGTAACCGTCAAGGTTGCCCCCACCCCCCCGCCCCCCGCCTATCAATCTCGTGGTGCATGTCGCCTCTAATATAACGGGTCGCCGGTTATATCGGAAATAACACGATCGTACAGATAGAAGCATATAAAACTTTCATTGTAGGTTTTTGATACCAGTGAAAGGTAGTATCCAGGTTACCTGGGCCGTTACAGACTGGTACGGTGTCGCACTCGCGTTACCTTCACTACTGTCTTACCTTTCACAATTTAGCGGCAGAATACGGGGTCACTAAAACTGGCAAGGAGCATGGCCGTCTCAATATGGATGCTCGAAACAAAACTCAAACCCCTGTCACCATCATACCGAGATGTAACTCGTCTTGTGAACTGGTGAGTCATGAGGAGATAGTGTTTGTAATTTTGGTTCTAGTATTGCACAGACCCAAGACCGCTTTGTACTGATCATGTTTCATGTTTATTACAGGCCAGGAATAAAATTTTAATTTAATAATAATTCAACTGAATAGTGTCATTGTTTCACATGATACTTTGCTATATATTATCTAATAGGGCTAATATTCAGCAATACAAACCATTATTGGTCGATTGGTTTAAGTAGGACAGTTAAATCTCTGTAAGTCATATGGCGACTGTAGAAAGAGCCATCATGGTAGATAGCACCCATGTCTCCGGTAGAAACTTCCTACAATTTTCGAAGAAAGACTCTTTATCTTACACCAACATATAGATTTCCACTGGTGGGGTTCGAACTACGCACCGGCCGCTTAGTCTGACCTGAGCTGAGCACACTCGACAATAACCGAACACGGAACCCAATAACAGACGAGATGGTATTACAACTCTTCTTTAAACACAACGACACACACGATCGATTTGATATGATTTGCTTGGGTTTTTACGGCACTTTCAGCCTGTAAGGCTATATCGAGCCATACCGGTTAAGTTCAATCTCACACACGATCGAGGTAGACCACTAAACATCAATAGTTATACATTTAAAATCCATATTTCATATACATGAATTACGCATTATATATTTTTATTTTGCAATAATATTTTGTTCGGGAATTGATTACAACCGTTTCGCTTTGCCTCCTGTATTTACTGTGTCACTATGACACATTCTTACAGCAGTTTCTGACATGCAGTTTGCAATCGTCGTTCTTTCATATTAGGGCGAACTATTGTTTCCACAAAGGTCCCGACATACGACCCAGGCCTACCATTTACTATGACCATTTCGTGGATTTTATCAGGGATGATGGACCTTTGCTGCGGGCCTTTCATAGTGCGGCGTGTAGAAAGTCACATAGCAGTGACCGCTCTTGCGTGAAGGTCGTGACCTATGACGTCATGATGGAAATTTGAAAGGGGGATGGTGGGTAGGGGGAAGGTCGCCAGCTGTGACCAGACGGCTTGTGTCCAACCCGAGCGTCCAACCAACTATGACTGACTGATATTATCACGTAAATTGCTTCGAAAGGGACGCCGTGACGTCACTTCCTGCTAGTACGGCTGTGGGAGAAGGGGAATGAATCTCCGCCATTTAATGTCGATGGGTTTTCAAACAGTCTGAATGCCAAAGATAATGAGACAAGCTGTCATCATATCGTGTAGAAAACACGAGGGATTCGGTGAAGACCAATTCCAACATCTGTTATTCTTGGGTTAATTGTTGAGCATAAGTTATGTAGATTACACTTCTGTTAATAGAAACCTGTGCCGTATGTTTCAGAACTGTTATTTAGTTATTTACACTTAACGACAGAGGTGCGGTGTGTCACTAATGAAGAGCTTTACCATTATACTTACCCAGGAATATAAACGAAGGACATACAGTCACAGTCAATATATGAGATGATCAAACCGGGATCATTCCCGCTGAATTTGCTCTATCTGCGGACGTTTACAGACAAATTCTTTACACAGTTTTGGATTCTACGGGAGGGTGAATACTGTAGCTCCACCCACTAGCAGAGCATCGACTCCGGTGCTGATATTCAATGACAGAAGTTACTCAACGTAACAACAACATTTCTTCAGAGCTTTTTCGTCGAAAAACAATGTTTCCCAACGTCACATTTTCGTTTTTTTCCGTTTCAATAAAAAGAAGCACAAAATAGCGGAATGAGGGGGGGGGGGGGGGGTGGAGCGATGAAAAAGTGGGACGGGCTTGACTGACTTTACAGTACTATTATAGCACCGAAGAAGGAGACACATATACACTCGTGTCGTTCTGAGTATGAGATGGACCTGAAGTACTGAGGTGTGCACCGCGTCCGTCCCGCCAAGGTTTGCTGGAGGTTGCCTACCCCACGTACATTAACATTTCATCCAAAATGAAATCTTAATATCAATGTGCTGCAGGTACGCACTATTCGAAATGCAGTGCATGCATGGTATGATATCATGGGACGATACAGTGCATATATGTGTTTCGTGTTGGGCTTTTGATTATCGTTGTATTTGGAGGGTATTTGGGATGAAAGAATCGGCGCTACCGGCAATCGAAACCGGGACCCGCCTAAATGAGACCTCTACCAAGACCGAGTGAGCGAATTTACGGATTTATACGTATATAATAATGAAAAGAAGGTTATTCTATACAGAAACATAATTGATTTTGTTTTACAACAAAAAAAACGCTGCAGAAGTAAATGAGCGAGTTTATAGCTGCAGCATGACCATGTACGAGGTTTTATGGGCCGAGCAAGGTCGCCATTTTTTTTCTCTCAGAATAAAAAATAAAATGTGGCGCATTACAGACACATTTCACTAACTGCACACCCCTTCCCGCCGCTTCCCCTCCCCTGCCTGTCGCGCCCTGATCCCCCCAACACCCCCAACCTTTCGCGCTCCTACCCATGGACCCCTATATCATTACACAAGTCTCGGTCGGAGCGAGGTTGTTTTACTGCCAAGCATCATTTAACCCATCTCGATGTCAGACACACTACACTCCTTCTCACAAGTACAGGCCATGGATATACACCTTGCCACTCGCCTCCAAGTCGATTATATAACATGAGTTTAACATAGTGCACCCGATACATATGAACGGAGGTTATCAACCTCCGAACCTGATCAGTGCACTGGTTCCTTGTCAGAATCTTAACTGGAGGATGCATGCTTTAGATTATCATGATTGGAATGCACAGTTAATTAATAATGTTATGTTAATCAATGACCTCACCTAAACTAATGGATGGTGAGTTATATATTAACATGATAGTATATATATGTCGTTGTGATGAATGTGCCAGCTTAGCCAATTTTATATTTGCTGGTGACATTATAACCTGACAGCTAGATATTTATAGAACAGTTGGCCACTTGTTAGTACCATTCGTACGTTCTCGTGTTTTGACGTACATATTTTTCCAAAATTAAAAGGTTATGCTGCGATCTGTTTTCCATGTGCATGCAAAGATGGTGGTATTCCGTATTTACTAAAATGTAGATGAACGTGATTTATTTTTCTAAATCTATAATAACTCCGACAGTTGGAGAAAAACTGACCTAATTTTATTAATAGTTTATTTGATAGTGCGTACCGCCGCGGCTTTTGTCGCGCAGTATACGATGGCGCTCAGGTAGTGCACGGTCGACTGGTTCTGCCATCGGCCAGCGTGACTCTGACTCCTGGGTGCAGCTTCCACTCTCCCACCATGGCTCCAGCCAGTCAGGTAGCCACCCAGCTGAGACCACCAAGCTTGACCCCGACCAATATACCCGTACAGCTCGTTGGTAGCCGCTACCCTTTGTGTCGGGCTTACAGTTTGGTGCATGCAGCGGACCAGTGGCGTGGCTCCCTTCTCACGGCCTGCCGCCTACATCACAGGTGACTCGACGCCCCCCTCCCCCCCCACCACATGTCCTCACCCCATCCACCGCCTCTCCCCCCTCCCTATTCCCATTTTTCACACGCCCCCCGTCTCCACCCACCCCTCTCTCTCTGTTTCCCAAATTGTCCGGCATTCCGCTGCCATTAGCATATTAACGAAGTCAAACTGACATGTTTTCATCTCTTGTGGCTGGATAGCAGGCTGGTTGCAGAGAGTAAATTTAAGTCATGTGAAAATACAGAATATCTGCCTTGCGCCGAAAATACGCCACCCGGATTTATAGGTAAAAACAAAACCTACGCGTTTTCGTGTCTCTTCAAAAGGGTGTCTGTAGACCCACGGAGGTCGCTCCGTTAAAGGACAGTGTGTACCTAGAAATAAACACCTCACACTCGACAGAGCGACGTTTCATTTACATATCTCTCCATCTATGTATGCACAGCCATAAGGCACAAGGAGCCGCTTGCCCTCCGCTAGTCTCTGCTGTCTAGTTGGAGAGCGACTCGCGGCGGCAGAGACAGTAGTCTGTGTGTGGTGGAGACTTTACGCGGCTTCCGTTTCCTGCCCCCGGTGGTGGTGAAGTGAGGACCACAGCCCTGGTACTGCAAGCGAGGCGGGACGTGAACATCGCCTGAGGAATAAGTGTCATGCAGGCGTAACGGGACCACTGAATGACGGACGGACAATAAAGGAATTCATAACAGCCAGGTAAGTCTAGGTCTACCGTATATATAGTATTCTGCCTACGCTGTTGACCCATGTCCAAAATTATTTCTCATATATTGTTTGTATTCGGTCAGGCATGACATTGACAAATTTTAGTGCGGACGTTGATAGGGCATATGAATTCGCTATCGGTAGCCATAGTAAATACGTGAACGTTGTACAAACAAAGATTGACTAGGCCCAGTGGTTTTTGTTCGCACCTTTTTCGTCATTTCAACGCCAGCTGAAGCCGATCAAGAGCAGTCAGACCAAAGCCTTTCACATTGATAAGCACCACAAACAACCTTCTCACTGACAACGTCTCGGTAAAAAGCCACGTGATCCGGCCAATCTTGGTAAAATACAACGAGATCCTGCTAGTCTCGTTAAAAGACAACGTGATCTAACCAGTCTCGTTGAAAGACAACGTGATCTAACCAGTCTCGTTAAAAGACAACGTGATCTAACCAGTCTCGTTGAAAGACAACGTGATCTAACCAGTCTCGTTAAAAGACAACGTGATCTAACCAGTTTTTCGTCACACCAAAGATGGCATGGACCTGTCTGTCCAGGAAAAGATATAGGAATTTGTATTGCAGTTGTTTATTGCCTGTTACTTCCGCACAAAGGTTTAAGCATGCGGCAGTTTTAATTGATAGAGGAGGGTTTTTTTTATCGCCGATCATATGACGCCAGCTACAATAGATAAGAAAACAAGGAGGCCATGATATATTAGAACATAAATATATCACATTTGCTCAAAACAACGAGCGATTGTTTAACCTGTAACCTTGCTCGTGTCCAGTTATGCGTCAGCTTCCATTGACAGTCACGATTTCTGTGGCTTTCTATGGCGTTGGCTTGTTTTGCCTGCACGAAGTAGGCCTATAAGATACATAATGAAAAAGTTCCCTTGGTGCTATACATGGGCACCATTCTGCAGGCACGGACATAAGCGAAATTGTGTGATACGACATGACTATTCGGAGACACCACGTTGTCAATACGCCTGGTCTTGGCACACGGCCTTATAGTATCGTCAAAGGTGCTGTCATTAAAACCGCATATCTTGTATTATTTCGCGGCATAAGACACTGCCGATTTGATTTCAATCCAGTTTTGCAATAGCGCAGAACGCTATTTGAGACGTGGGTGGGGGTGGGGTACCAATTAATGGGCTGAGCTAGACTCCGAAACCTGTGAGCGGGCCGGGGGTGGGGTGGGGGGTGGTGGTGGTGGTGGTGTGAGGGGGGGGGGGGAGGGTAATGGGATCATGCCACCCTGTCCATCCTCCGGGTTCTTCCACCCATGCTTTGATTTCATGTCGATGTCGATATATTTCACGAGCGCCATCTGGCGTCCATTTTAAATTGGACCGTCAATTAGTTATTCAACAGGCCGCATATGCGACAGGGGCTGGCGGGGGCGATGAGGGAAGAGGGTGGATGGGGCGGGGGACGAGGGGAGGGAGGGGTGGTGAAATCTATGATGGTGGGGGAAGACTGGTGGGGACGGATGGGGGCAAAGTGATATGGCGCATTGTGAGATACGCTTGACAAATATCGCTCACTACGCCAATAGTGGGTCCACCCATGTTAACTCAATATTTATTTTGGTATTTACAAACATAAGCAGTCATCTTTTGTGTTTTAATTTGTCCCTGCCCAGCAAGTTTTCAAATTCACGCCTCACACCCTTTGTCGGTGGCTTTCATTACTTTACGAACCAAATGAGTCATCACCATCAAGGTTTTTACTCATCAATCCTCATCAATCAACGTAAGTAAGTCGCGATAATGCCGAGTCATCCCGTGGCCCAGTAGGGGAGGGGGGGGGGTGTTCCCAAATCACGAAGAATACATTTCTTTATTCCCATGTCACGAAAAAATTAGAAGGAGAATTCCCCGCGTACAAAGCGAGGGCGGATAATGCTATACACTGGCGAATTCCCGCTTCACGGTTACTTAGTATCAAAATTCCCAGTTCACGATTAATGAAAATCCGTGATCACGACGGTCGGTTAATATCCAAAGCCCATTCCCGCGGAACGGAAATACCCCTTGCCATCCCCTCCAGTAGGTATCGAGTTCGGCTGTTGTCGAGTGTGTTCTGCCAGGTCAGTCCAATCGGCTAGTGCGTGCGTGGTTTAAACCCCACCTGTGCAGATGTTTCTAAAAAAGAAATAGGGGTTACTTACTCTCAAGGACATGACCCCCGCCCACCCCTACCTTGACCCTTCCCCCATTGTCGCGATATGCTGTCCAGCGTCGTACTTACACCAGTCAACCAACGAACACGATTATGTCGGAAAAGCAGGAGATAAAGGTGAGGATAGTGATTTAGCCAATGTCAAAGGAATATCAATGAGTTATATGTTTAATATTTGACACCTCTTAACTTTCACAAAACGGTCCTAATTGAGAAACCGAGCCGTTGAATCTCCCTCGAGGTGAATCCGAACGACTGGTGGATCACTCGAATTTACTGTATGTAAAGACTGTTCTCTCTTAAGCCTGCGAGCAATGGAACCAACATGTAAAGACATGTAAGGCGAGAACGCCGTCTCTTATACCGTCTTTATGAGCGAAAGTCCGTCATACGGACTCCGCAAACATAAAACGACGCCATGTATAGACTCAGGCAGAACATAAATTATCGTTTTTGCTCATTTAAATTTGCGAGATGTATTAAAGACACGAAAAGAAATTAAGCCAGAGCAAAACCAGCGAAGCAATTACTTCCAGGAGAAAGCCGAATGAAAGTCTTCCGCGGTTGACAACCTGTATAGCCTACGACAAACACGTTAAAAAAGTCAACGCGCCCGGTTAAACAGCCTAGAACAGTTCACTGAAACGAGGAAAAACGTTCTCCAGTGTCTCTTTATCTCCGCCGTGCGGTATGCATCTTGCTACTATTACCGGCGGCGACCTGGTGTCAAAGGTGGGATGTACAGTGCATTTGGGGGCCTTTGAAACTGTCGCAACTCCGGCTTTAGGGTGTGTAGAGAGTTAGGGTGTTGAGAGAAGACCGGTTTTGGTCTAGACTGCCGTAACCACAGGCGTTGATTCAATGTAATGGCTCGTCGGGTTTATTTGTTGTCGTGCGTCATAGGGCCTGTGTGTCAACATACCCTGTGGTTAGACTGCAGGCACGATATTACTATATTTGAAGGTATATATTGGTCTTGCAGGCATGAAATGTTAAGCATACGTCACGGGTGTCTGGAGGTTACACCCAAGCGAATACAATTGTCATGAGGCGTTTTGTAAAATTGCAGTAAAAATGTGAGGGTAAATATCAATGAGTCTGCTTAATTACCAGGAAATTAGTAAAGACTTACAGACTATACGCATATTATGGTAAAAAAAGAGCCGGTACTAACAAAGACGCAACTTACGTCTAATATTAAGTAAGTGTGATATACGACTGTTTTTATTTTGTTTACGCTTTGATACCATATACTTTACTGCGAAGCACTTGTTGGTGTGTAACCTGAAGTAACCATATCATTGTCAATAGGTACATGATTCATAGCCAGCAATGCACGAAGTGATTTCTGGCTCTACCCTCCACTGATGCGATGGAGGCAGGCCTGGTAACCTTGTCAGATTTGTCTATATATGTATATTTATCTGTTTCGGAATTGATGTCCCTTGTGTTTCAGAAGTCATGGCCACTGTGAGCTTTGTCCTGTTACTCGTGGTGACGTCATCGATGACAACCAATGGGCTTCGAGCAGACACGTGCGCTCTGTCAGGCCGGAAGTACGTTATAGAACCGGACGCAGCGGCCGTTATTGGCGGCGTTGTATCCTTGCGCTTGCCGGGCGCGGATGGATATGGGTGTGGTGAGCCCTTCGTTCCCGGCATGCAAGCCGTGGAAGCCATGAGGTGGACCTTGGAGAGACTTAACCAGGATTCGGGAGAGGTTGGGGGCCTCAATGTCTCCGACTCGTATGTCCCTGGGGTCAAAATAGGTAATTTAGAATATGATATTTTTATTGCATACTTTATAATAGAGTTTGTTTTTTCTCTTTTTTTGTGTGCATACTTTATGATGGTCAAAAAGCGTAGCAGGTCATGGGTTCCCGCCCTGTCACCTAAATCTATGAGATCTGGATTTGATCTCAACTCAATTTCATCGTTTCATTCACGTCATCGTCCCGGGATGTGCCAGATGTTGCCTTTGTTTGCACAACTATAACCTTTAAATCTAATAAATGATGGCTTCAAGCAGAGCACCACTACAAATATTCATCGATATTCTACTTGTTTTAGAAAATTGCTATATGTGAAAAGGCACTGAGATATATACACGAGAATGCGAATATAGAATATCATCTCATTCAACACTTACCATGACGTTGACTACATGATCATACTCGGACGAAGCCATAAATAACAAAACTTACAGCTGAAAAGAAACATATGCAGCTAACACATCCGATGGTATGCGGGTTGGTACCGTAAATAAGTACTACCCAATGATTTCTCGGATATGACATTTCATGCATACCAGCAGGGAACCGAATCTGTCCTTCAATTAAAATCTTGTCCCGTGTGACTTTAACGATAACCTGTCGAGCGAAAGGAGTGACAAATGACAGTTCCGCGCTTCAGTGACCCTGACCTTTACAAGGCCCGTACCGAATAACCTGTAAACCGAGGCTTGTCCGGGCCCCGGCCGGTACTCCCCATATATATATAGTAGTCACTGACAAAATAAAGAAGACAAACTATTCGGGGGTCGTTTGAGGCAACTGGACAGCAAGTGTCCTACCAGTGGGTTAATGTCCCTTAAAGGGGTAGGGTCCCGGGGGGTTAGGTGTAGGGGAAGGGGTCCTCCTGATAGGGTGATTAACGATCGATTATTGCTTTGACAGAACGATAGTTAGTGGTAACAAGCGTATCTGTTTTATGGAATTCTGCCCCACTGTGTATAGAAGGGGGGTGGATGCCTCTACTGTATGTACCGATTGTGTAGCATAGAGGGAGTAGGGCGTGGTGTGATGCCAAGAATGCAAGAATGGTGGCGCTAGTATGCGGGCATCTAGGTTAAAAAGGGTAGAAAAGTTCAAGGCTGGAATTCAAGAGGGATACTGGCTGATAACATTTCACTTCAGTGCAGCCTACACTTAAGTGCAACAACGTCACCAATCGTAGTACAGTACTTAGTTACAGAATGTGGTGGTGAAATGTTCCCAAACCATAATATTAGACTAGGTCCACGTGCCGTGACGTAACGACTATTACGGTGACGAACTGACTCACTTCTGGGTGTTATATTCACTTTTACTTCAACGTTACACTCGTAAATATAACTTTTGTTGTCACTAACTAGGTCTCCAGATGGCTGACGCCTGCTTTACATCTGAGGGCGCCATTTCCTCCGCCATTGATATTTTCCCGGAACTACTTTCTGCTCAGACCGCCTGTCAAGATGACAGGAGTAAACTGAGTCTGGGTAAGAAATATTATATATCTGTTTTATCCTCTTCATTGGGTTTGGTATCTAATAGACAAGTGCTGACCTTATTTGTATATACATAGCATTTGTTTTCCTCGATGACACTAGTTTTCAACTTACATACAGTGCAAGCAACTTTTAAAATGATTCAAGGGTTTTTGCTAAAATATAATATAAACAAACATCGAACAAAATTGGATAATAAATATTTGAGATTTAATATATATTGCGTATATGTTTATTGCTTCAAGGGAGCCTTGAGGAACGAGAATGCAAATCAATATAAAAAAATTATATTACATATTATATATTACACTTTCTAAAATCGAAAATCCAGATACACTAATGTCTATTACACTTGCCATCACATGTCTTGCCTCACATAGGTATCATTGGCGACTTCCTCAGCTCAACTTCAGCATCTCTAGCGGACTTTCTGGGCAACTTTGAGGTGCCCCAGGTTTCGTACGGCGCCTCGGCCCCAAGCCTGAGCGACTCAGACACCTACCCTTACTTCCTGAGGACCGTGGCTCCCGACACAAGGCAGGCCGAGGTGGGTGATACAAATATGGTTGGCATAGTAACGGTTCCATTTTCAAATTCACGAGGTGGCGCCATCTTGCGATAAACGGAAGCCGACATAACGTTACTTGGTAAATGTCATTGCGTGGTAAAGATAAATAATAGATAATTCAAAACGAAACATATCGCGATAGCTAGCCGAACAGAGAGAAAAAAGAAGATAAACATTACCTTTATAGTATAATATATATATAAATGGTAATGGAATATGAAGGTGTACGACTGCGACACGAACGAAAGATAGGCGAACTGCTCAAAATGGGCTGCCAAACATGTCATAAAGCAATGCCGTAATAATGAAAATATCATCGCGTGTCTTTGATGCACCGTGACACCGGTATGGGGCACTGGTGAACGGCAGATGGACCAATATCCCGCATCCCTTCATACGTTCTAAGCGGTTAATATCCCATTCATGTTGCCTCTTCAGGTGATCGTGTCGGTTCTGGAGGCCATACAGTGGCACTCCTTCGTCATAGTCCACAGCGCGGATACTTTCGGTATGGAGGGCGCCAGTAGTCTGCTAGCGGCCTCCAAGCTGAGGTCTCTCTGCCCCGCTGACGTCATTGAAGTCCAGGCCTCATTCCACTCCGAGGAGCTCTTCGACAAAGCCATAGCCCGCGCGCTCCGGGCCCGCGTTCAGGGCGCGGTGTACCTGGGCACCGAGGACGGGGCGATGGCGCTGATGGCCGCCATGGGGAGGGTGCCTAACGCCGGCCAGCTCCAGTGGTTCCTCGCCGGTGGGGACTTCAACAGCCTAGCGTCGGCCGAGTATCTATTCGCCAGGGGCGCACTGGGTGTGACGTCTTCCGTGCGAGCTATCCCAGAATTCCGCGACCACTGGCTGTCGCTGGATGAGAATAACCCCCCGCCGGGGAATCCCGTCTTCCGGGAATGGTACGTCGCCAAGCATGGATGTAAGCTCCCGGGTATGACCGGAAGTGACGTGGAGGGACTCCCGGATTGCGTGCCGCTTAGTGACGAGGATCAGTTGCGTGATTTCTCGCAGCATGCGTTCACCGAGCCCGCCATCTTGGCTGTATATGCCTACGCCAAGGCCCTGAAGAACGCCCATCGCCGCCTCTGTGGAGGAACCCCAGGCGTTTGCCGCGCGCTTTCCGATCTCACTTCTGAAGAGTTCTTCCGGTCGTTTCTGTCCACGTTGGATTTCACGTTTTCGCGAGAGGACCGCCTCGCGTCGCTGGCTTCGGCGGATGTCGGGTCTGCGGAACGGTTACGTTTTGACGGGAGCGGTGACCTGGCCGACGCTGGTTATGACATCTGGAACATATACGGTACGGAGGGCGACGTCAGGAAGTCGGAGGTATGTATCTGTTAATCATGATGAATTATGGAAATGAAACATGGAATCGAAGTAAACAATATTGATAAAAATAATTTGATATGGCTGTAACAAAAAGTTGCGGTTTTTAACACTTGAGTAACCAGGTGGAAACACGTTATATTTACCAGTACCACGACATGAGATATTTACTATTGCTATCAAACATGTTAGGTATATGAGTAAGTTAAGATGTAAGACATGAATCATTAATAAATACATGTTATATACCCCTGATTAGTATAAACTTAAGATCATTATTACGATGCTATATGTACCATATATATTGAACATTATCATATGTATCATAACGTATGTGAAGTATACTGCTTTTATACTAGGCAATACAACGTAATCGATGATGATGCGTGTTGTAGGTTGGGAACTACACCAACGGCCAGTTGAACATTCGACTGGACGCCATAAACATGTACGATCCAGACCGCACCCAGGCCCGGAACGTGTATGTCCCCTCGCCATGTCCAGGGGACACCTGCCAGGGGTGCCTGTGGCGTCTGCCTGGACCCCGACCCCCGGTTTTTGCCTTCATCCCAGGCGATGTCGTCATCGGTGCGTCATTTCCGGTCCACGGACGCGTTGGCGGCGGGCTGTTCACGTGCGGAGATATCGATGCGCTAGATGGCGCTGTGATGGCTCAGGCGTTTTTTTACGGTCTGGAGTTGATCCGCGAAGCCGGGATCCTCCCGGATGACGTCACACTGGGGGGTCTGGCTCTCGACGACTGCGCATCCCCGGAAGTCGCACGCGTCGCGCTTGCGCAGCTCGACCAAGGCGCGCTTCTTCGGCGAGGCGACAAGGCCCCGGATGTGGGCGATGTACATGCGTTCATCGGCGGGCACAGTGATGACGTCACGACTGCGCTGAGCCAGGTGCTGGGTCAGTTGGACATCCCGCTTTTGTCGCCCAGGTCAAGGGGACCGGTCGGTGGTGACCGTGAAGGGGTGTCACCGGCGTTGTACGCTGGGGTGCTCCCCGATGAAAGGAAGGCCATACGGGCAGCCACTCTACTCCTGAAGAGGATGGCCTGGGATTACGTACAAGTGGTGGCGCCAGCACACGCCCAACAGGCGTCATTGGAAACATTAATGGACGAAACGCGGAAACAGGACATTTGCATCGCTGTAACGCATCGCGTGGGCGGAGAGGACGATGATGTCGCCAAGAACCTTGCTAGTAATCTCAACATGAACTCGGATGCCAAGGTGGTCATCCTTCTGGGCGACAAATGGTTCTACCAACCTATCATACAATCACTTACGACTGGATCCGAAACTGGCGATTTCACGTATATCATAATAAACGGGGATGCCAACGGCGTGACATTGGCTGAAAACGCGACGTCCACTCTGATCTCCTTGCAGATCCCGATTCGAGAAGTGGAGAGCTTCGAGGAATTCATCGGTGTCCTTGACCCCTCCACGTACGCGGACAACCCCTGGTTCGTTCAGTGGTATGAAGATATCGCCCAGTGCTCCATCAAGAGTCCCCACAGTGGGAATACTTACCCCGATCATTGTCCGCAGGGTATATCCATTATAGAACTACCCGGCTTCATCGGGAATACAGCCGTTGTCGAAGTCCTTAACGCCATGTTTGCTACCGCCTATGGCTTGGACTCCACTCTGAGTGATTTCTGCGGTAGCGGGTATGACTCGGTCTGTACCCAGTACCTACACGCCGAAAACCGGTCTCAGGTTCTGATGGACAACATCTTAAAGGTGTCCTTTAATGACGTCACGGGATCTCCGTTCAGCTTCTCCGAAAATAGCGGAAATGACGTCATCAACGTGATTGTCAAGCACCAGGGCCAAGAACAAGAGGTAGGATTGCCGATAACATATTATAAGAGGGCACCAATTTTATAGTACGATAATTACCGAAATCATCAACGATACTTTCAAAAATATTGTCTGGCTTTAGTATTGTTATATCCTCTCTCGCTTTCTCTCTCTATCACCCAATTGCATCTTTTTTTTCTTTATTCAGGGCGAACATCAATATACATTAATACGTAATATAACATGGCGGCCTGCCGATATTTGTACATAAATTGCCTAAATCAAAGTAAAAAAAAGTGGTGGAAGTAAATTGTTCGCAGCTGCTTGAATGCGCCGGGACTACTTCTTAACCGTTCCCAATTATCTTTTTCTGGTCAAGGTGGGTGAATATCGACCGGCAGAGGACGCTCTGACCCTGGCGTTCGACTCCTTGAAAGACGTCGCGACCTCTCGCTGTTCCGGAGGAGCGTGTCCGGAATGTCTCTATCTGGATTCACCGGAGATCCCGGGAGACAACCTCGCCTTCCAGGACGGGGATTTCATCCTAGGAGCGCTGGTCAACATCCATAATTCCGTCCCGGGGAGCCCTTTGCACTGCGGAGGGTTACGCGACGGCGGTGCTGCGGCTCAGCTCGTGGAAGCCTTCAACATGGCGGTCGGGATGGTTAACGACGGAAGCGGCCCTGTGGCTCTGCGGGGGGTCCGTCTGGGTGGGGTGGTGATGGATGCGTGCAGCAGCGGGACAAGGGCTTCCGGATTGGCAGTCGCGACTCACACCGGTCTTCCGGATCTTAAGGAGATGATTGAGTATCCGAAAGGGACCGTCGACGGACTCTTGTCCTGGATTACGGACGGAAGTGACGTCACGAATGGCATCGCGGACGCCGTGTCGAGTCTTGGACGAGTGCAGATTTCACTTTCAATGGATAAATTCCCCGGGGAAGAAGACGGATTTTCTTTGTCTCAGTTTAGTTTCGTCCCTAGTAATGAGGCTCTTGTCCAAGCTATGGTGGGGCTTCTCAGTAGCGAAGGGTGGAAGACCATTCAGGCTGTCTTTGGCTCAGGGAAAGGAGACAAAGCCATCATGCAACTCGTCGAAGAGAAAACGAAAGAAAACGGCATCTGCGTCCTTGACTCTTACCAATATGGCGTCGACGGTCGAGCAGACGACATTTTACAGAAGCTTCTCACTTCCCCGACAGATGTCGTGCTCGTCTTTCTCCCGCTGGAAGACAGTAAGGAGCTACTGAAGGCCACGACCACCAGTGCTGATTCACCAGATCGCCTCGTCCTAATCATGGCCGACATATTCTCTACCACACCTTTCGGTTTACTCACCAGTCCTGGCGGAGATGGCCCGGCAACTGTGATCACTGTACGCGGGAATGACACAGCCGCGGATTTCCTGGAAGGTTACATCGATGATCTAGCTCCCGAAGACAAGCTTGCATCAGACCCGTGGTTCGGTGACTATTACGAGTACCTCTGGCAATGCAACTTGAAAAATAATTTCGATTATTCCATATCTTGTAACAACTTCATCGGGAGATCCATCACCGAGTCGGCTCTCTACACGCAAGATTCGAAACCAATGAAAATGGTCAGAGCCGTCTTCGCGGTGACGCATGCATTGAATTCCATCCTGCGAGAATACTGCGGGGACGATTATGAAGGGGTCTGCGATGGTCTCCCTAGCAACGATTACGTCAGGTCGTTAATAGCAACCAAACTGCGCACGTTGTCCTTCATTGATATGGATGGGCAATCTTTCTCGTTGGGAACATCCGGGCAATATAGACAGACGCTGACCTTCAATATTATGAACGAGGATGGAAGCTCGGAAATGGTGAGTTGACAACGTCAGTTGATTATTTTGCAAGTTAGCATTACTGTTCATTGAGGCCTGATACAGCTGGTTAATATAAAACAAACAACAGTGACCAAAATTGTGTTAAAGTGGAAATGTTTACTTCTATGTTAGTGTGCGCTAATTTACTCACGTTATAATGGTGTAACTTGTTGTTACGCATTAAGGAAAGAGAAACGACGATGCTGTTCGATAGCGCCAACATTTCGTTGTGCTTGGTCCTCCTCTTTGTTCGTGATACAGAACTCTAAACCATGAAGCACGTCATTCCCACATCCCCACAATTACACTGATGGACATATACCACTGGACATACCACTTTGCAAGATATAATTTGATGTCGCGTCTTAATTCAGTACTTGTTTATATATTAAGACTGACATGTGCCCGATTGTTTACGTATTTTAAAATATTTTCCGATATTTGATTACAGGTCGGTAGTTTCGATGGAGCGTCATTGCTGAGCCGATTGGATTCCATGGACTTTGATACTGTGACAACTGGTTGTGGCACATTGTGCGCTCGATGTCAAACCGAGGCTCAGGAGGTCAAGGTCACCTTCACTCCCGGAGATGTTTTACTCGGAGGTACAGTCCTTTGCAATATTAATCAAGAGGGTGTTTTCTTTTTTGTGTTAATCTTAATCATTAATCATAAAAATAATTGATATGATTTAGTGATGAGGATACATGGTCATTAAATGAAACTGATTAAATTTGCCTGTAATCGGTTACTGGAAAAAACGTCGCATGTGAGGGACATATCCATAATGGCAAACGAAACGTTTATATCTCTGGCAATTCGCTTTTCTCTTCATTGAAATAAGCGATAAAGCTAGATCGATATATCATTGCTACGATATGCGACATGAATTATTATATAACATACATTAATAGAGATTACCCTGCCCTGTGGCATCCCTTTAATAATGGTGGGCTTTGTTGTCTTCCCGGGTCAACCCGTGGCCTAGTAGATAGCGCGTTCGGTTATTGTCGAGCAAACGGCCAGTGCGTGGTTCGAACCTCACTTTGCCAAAATATGTACGTTTGCGCAGGAATACGATCTCATGTCTTTCTTAGCAAATAGTGGAATGCGATTAGTCCCGAAGAAATGGCTTGTCTTGACCTTGACCCTTCCCATTGTGGCGTTATAGCCTACATTGGTTAAGGCGTTCTACATATTAAGTCAATCCTTGTCCGAGGTTGTCATTGAGTTGTGTATGCGCTGTTGATAACCTCGTCAATAAGTGATAAGTTTACACATAAAATAAGTCAATCAATGCTTGTCTTCCCCTCAGGTGTCTTTGACGTCCATCAGGCCGGTCCCGATGGCTTATCCTGCGGGGCCCTCAACCCAAACCATGGCTTCCAACTGGTGGAGGCTTTCAATTTCGCCATCGACTACGTCAACAAGAAGCGTGGCGTGTTCTCTGGCAGGCTGGCGGGAGTCACTCTGGGAGGGATTGCCCTGGATACCTGCCAGAGTCCTCTAAGGACGGCAACCCTCCTAGCACGTCTCCACAGCGGGGATCTGGCGCTAGGTGACACCGTTCAGGATCTGAGAGTGGACGACATTCATGCCTATATCGGCGGGTTCGACAGCGCCACATCGCGGCAGATGGCGGAGGTTGTGAACCGGTTAGGATTGCCTCAGGTTAGCTACGGCTCCTCCAGTTCCCTGTTTGGGGATCGCAGCCAATATCCCATGTTTCTGACGACCGCGCCGTCGGATAAGCAGACGACCAGGGCGATGTTGACCTTTCTGCAGCGCTATGACCTTGAGTACGTCCAGGTTCTCCACTCGGCCGGAAGTTACGGACAGTTCGCGGCCCAAGCGTTCGTAGACGCCGCCAGGGATTCGCGGAAAACGTGCGTGGCCCAAAACATTAGCTTCGGAGACAGATACGCGTCCGAAGTGTCACCAGAAGAGGCGGACGCCGCTGTGGCTACTCTGCTCCAAAACCCGGATGCCAGCGTCGTGATACTCTTCCTGGATCGTCAGGATATTCCAGCGTTCATCGAAGCTCTGGATCGCAAGCAACAGGATATCCAGGACGCTGGATTGCAATTCGTCGCCTCGGAGACTTGGGGTAATGACGTCACGCTTCTGAGGAACGCTGGAGCGTCCGTTGCTAACTTAGTCACGTGGAGTGTGGTGACGTCGAATTCGCATGACTTCGATGAATACTTGGACGGGATAACACCGGATGGTTCCACGTCTGGATCCAATCCCTGGTTTAGAGATTACTACCAGTATATCTACCAATGTTCTCTAGAGGACAATACATGTCCTAATAATCGGGAAAGCATCCCGCGCTCGCCGAACTACTTCCAGGATTCGTACATCCAGTACACGATTAATGCCGTGTTCGCCACGGCTCTCGGTCTGGATCAGGCGCTGCGGGAGGGCTGTCCACAAGCCACTTCCGGTCTATGCTCAGCCTTCAGGAATGCACCAAACAGAAGTCGATTGCTGTATGAAGCGATTCAGAATGCAGAGTTTCAGGACATCTCGAGGCAGACCTTTAAGTTTACGGACGAGCGATCGGGAGACCGTGGATTTCAGCTCCACAACGTGGAAGGCACTCCCGGGGGACTGTACTACTCCAGTGTAAGCGTCCGTGTACATGC
This sequence comes from Arenicola marina, assembly GCA_964019135.1. Classification (NCBI taxonomy): domain Eukaryota; kingdom Metazoa; phylum Annelida; class Polychaeta; family Arenicolidae; genus Arenicola; species Arenicola marina. The sequence goes on along the minus strand of OZ025258.1, from coordinate 18,519,199 downwards.
TTTGACCTTAGCGACTTAGACAACTGGCGAAAGTTACATTATATTTTGATGTCCATACTGCTTAACTAAATAGAGAACAACGCCTCCATGATGGTCACTCAAGGGACTAGACAAAAGGGGCGCTAATACAGTAATGACCGTAACACGGGCCTTCCCAGAAAGGGGGTTCGGATTTTCATATTTCTCCCAAACGGTTTCGACCTAAACAGTGCGTCTCTCGATCTCGACAGTGCATCTTAGACTATGTATTACAGGGTTTAGCCAATACAATACAATACAAAAGAACATAATGTAACAAACAGATATATTGTGTGATATATGTAAGTGTAGCAATGCTCATCAATGCACATCAATGCACATCGGGTCAGGTTTTGTTCGTACATAATTGTTAATAAAATGATTTCGGTCTCAGCAGTAACTTCTTACATTGCCTTTGCAGATCGGGAGCTTCGACGCCAATCAGAAGCTGACCATATCCTCTGGCTTCGAGCCTGGGTGGGAGTCGAGTTGTGCCGAAGGGTGCGCGGAGTGTCTGCAATACCAACAAATCACGAAGTCACGTGCCGCCAACATGGCAACCGGAAATGACCTTAATATCTTATCATTCTTCCCCGTTCACCGAAGGTCGTCCCAAAATCCTTTGCAATGCGGAGACGTCGATATGGATGGCGGTTTCCACGACATGCTGGCGTTTTTCTACGCCATAGATGCACTCAATAGCGGCGTCCTGAACCTGCCGAGTGACGTCACAGTGGGCGGTAGCGTCGTCGACACGTGTGGGAGTCATTACCGCGTGACGGAGCAAGTCTACGAGACGCTGAAGGGAGACGCCACGTGCTCCGCGCAATCTGACGTCACCGCGGAGAATCTGATCGGGTTGCTAGGGACATCGCCTAGTGACGTCAGAAGTCTTGTTGACGTCACCGGTGACGTCCCCGTGACGGTAGTCAGCCTAGGGGGGTCGTCGTCTGAGCTGAGAGGCGCGACCAACCTGCTGAGTACGTCACTGACGAGCGCCGATGAGGGCCGGGTGCTGGCGGACGTAGCTAACCGAATGCAGTGGGCCTTCGTCGCCGTGATCTACTCCGATGACGAGGAAGGGCGAGAGGCTGTTGAGGCGTTCTACGAGGCCGCTTCCGGTTCCGCCGGGAATTCCGGATCCAGCGTTTGCGTCGGGAAGAAGGTGAAGCTGACGTCAGACGCCAGTTTGGCGTTCGTCAAAGACGTTATGGAACAGATCCGTAGAGTCGATGGCGTACGCGCCATCATCCTTCTCACGAGTCAAGGTCACACGCGGCTGGCCCTAAGCGCCGTGAAGGACAGCGGCCTCGTCGGCAGGTTTACCTTCCTGGGCGGTACGAGATGGCCCAGGGACGTTTCGTCCTCGGCGTTGGCTGAGGTAGCCCGTGGGGCGTTATCGCTGCAGGAATATTCGGATAATCTCCCGGGATTTGCCGGTTACATCCGGGGCCTGACCGTGGCTAGCCACGAGCCAATCCCAGACGACTGGTTCGAGGAGTTCTGGCAGAGGTCGTTGCGGTGTCGGCTGGACAACGCTACCACCATTCTGACCCAGTTCACCCAAGTGTGTTCGTCTCAGGGACGACTCGCACCGGATTTCACCCAAGACCCAGGCCGGCTGCACACTATCATCGCCGCTCAAAGTCTCGCGCTTGGTGTCGCTAGCGTCGCGGAGTGCGTCAACTCTCCGTTAGGCGTCGCTACCTGTATCAACCGCCTGCCCAACAAGGCTGGTGCCATCTATCGGAGCACTAAGGGCATAACGTGGAGGAGTCCAGTCGGCTTAAGCGGGAAAGATATCAACTTCCGGTTTACCGAAGACGACTTGGGAAGCCTTGGATACGAATTGGTCAATCTGAGAAAAGACGGATCGTACCCAATGGTATATGTATATGCCTTCTTTATGTCATTCAAATCGAGAGTAGTACTGCTTTATAGTGCCAATCTAAAAGTTTACAGTTTGTCGTAATTGCACGACATAGAAGAAAAAATACGCATCGCCTTTTAAATAATTAATTAATTAATAAATTTTGGGGCAATCTTAAGTTAGTAGCTAGCTTGAGAAGTTTTTATCTTTGTGTTTTTATCGTGTTATCTTTGTCGTTTGATGCTGGGATACAGTCGACGTATTTTATATTAGATTCTATCTCGTCTATTGTTTCATATTATGTAACTGTTTTATATTATTTAATTTCTTTTTTTAAATAAAAAAATGTTAATTATTAATTATTAATAAAGTCTTTCTCTTTGACCTCAGGTCGGTTACTACGTGGACGGGTCCCTGTCTCTGGAGCTGACGCTGTACCGCACCTACGACAGCCGGGGCGAGAGTCGCACCAACCCCCTCCAGTCCCAGTGCCCCATCGGCCGCACCTGTGTCTGTGACGGGGTTTCGGGCGGCGGGGGCACGGGGGGCAGGCCCACGGGGGGTTCCGGGGGTGCCAACGCCCTGCCGGCGGTGGACCTCCACACCTACTTCCACCAGCCCTGGGGGGTGGTGCTGGCTGTGTTCAGCGGGGTGGGGATCCTGATTACCTTGGTGCTCTTCGTGTACCTACTGGTGTCGTACCCCGATCGCGGCGGGTCCTCGGTCCTCGGGTACCTCCTGCTCTTCGGCGTCATCCTCGTCTACGCGGTCAACTTCGCCTTCATCCTCCAAGCCGGGGAGGCCATCTGCGGCATCCGAATCTTCTGCCAGGGCTACGTCTACGCGCTCTGCTTTTCCTGCATGTTACTCAAGTGTATCACCAACTGGCAGCTCATGCCGGACGACAGCGAATCCGAGTACCAAGTACGCCAAGTACCGGTCTATAGCCGAGCCATGCACCCGGCCTGCCTGTTTTTCACCGCCCTGGGGCTGTCGATCGTCCAAGCGGGCCTCATGGTGGAATGGATCCTTCTCGTCCCGCCAAAAGTTGACTGGGTCACTTTAGCAGACGACAGCGGGGTTTTGGCGCGCTGCGCCGAGAGCGCGTTCCACAACCAGGAACTCGTCATCTCCTGCGTTTACGTCATGCTGCTTATGGTCCTCACCTTCGTCTTCGCGTGCGTCACGTGGAACTGCGACGAGAACTCGCGAGAGTCGCGCTGGATTCTCGCCAGCGTGTGTTTCACCGTCATCATCTGGGTTCTGTGGGGAATCCTGTCCACGCTGTTAAAGCTGGAGTACCGTGACCCCGCCATCGCCATCGCCAACCTCGTCAACGCCTCGGTATTCCTGGCCTGCATATACTTCCGGAAGCTGTATCTCATGAATAAATATCAGAAGGAAGAGAGACAAGCAGTCTCGCATTACTCACATACATACATCGAATCGGATCCGCAAGGTAAGTCTCAATGGTCTCGTGTGTATTTGTCTTACAGTAGCTGCATGAGGCAATTGTGAATCTATTACAAATATACTGGTATGCAATTAACTGTCTTTTGATTTTATGTTGTATGATAATTTCTTGTTGTCGTACTTATAATTAATGAATATACCTTCACGTAAGCTCACGTATTACTCACGCCTGCCACTTACTACAAGACTGCATTTAGCGGGTTCTAACATGGCAGATGGACCCTGTTCTCATTTAATGCCTTGCAATCAAAGAAACAACTTGCTTCCACCGTTGAGAATCCTAAGATCTTGGCCCACTCTGAGTTTCGAACCGATTAAGATAAACTCCTGAAGAAAATAGAGGCAATAGCAAATACACCACGCTCAATGAGACAATAAGCCAATATCAAAGACACTTTCTCCCCTTTCTTCGCAGGAAAAGATGGTTTCGCTCCGGTGTTTGTCAACAGGGCCTACGATGGAGCCACTTATAACGGAACCGTGGGTTCACACAGGGCCTACGGTGGAGCCACTTATAACGGAACCGTGGGTTCACACAAGACGGTGATTTCTACCGGCGGGGACGATAATGTCTACTACAACACCACGGGGACCATGGTCATGAAAGGTAATCCTCTTAAATAACTGCAATCTGATGTCTCATGAAACGTGCAATATATGAAAGGCTGCGTTGACCCTTTGGTACTTCTTTTGTTGGAAATTAGTACTTTTACCGCTTGTAATTAATACTTACAAGTCCATGTGTCCATGAAATTCAAAGATGTTTTTTTGGCATTTAATCGGCAACTTTCATTTATGAGTCGTGTAAATAGTAACACGAGAACAGTATTACGCTATGGACAAAATTAGAAGAACATGGAAACAATCTTCAAAGACTACTGTACAAGCTTAATTCGTCTACAATAGATACGTTGGGTCTACGGACAACTGTCCTCGGCCACTTGTTGTTTGTCCCTGATGGAATTATTCTCTATCGATCATATATATATATATCTATTACCAATAGGCCTATCCTGCATATGTTGCAGAAGCTGACATCCTCATGTGAAGACATTTAAAGAAGCGACGTGCGTATACCAGCCAGAGACGAAGAATCGGACATCTGGAAAATGTGACATTTCCCGTGTTCTCAATCCACGGGTTTTTGTACATAGACTGTACAATAATTTCAAACAAGACTTGATTAAATACCGCAATTGCTTGTGCTTCACCATGTAGGCGCCTCAATCGTGTTTGTTTAGTTTAGAAAATTGCTGTAAAGTATATAAATTAATGGTATTGTAGTTGTCTATTGTTAGACCTGACACTACTTAGTGGTTGTAGCTACTTTTATACTTTTTCTATACTTAATTATTTTAACAGACATGTTAACTCCTGTCGCAATTCACCTGCCTATAGCATCGAAAAAGTAACGCTTTTTACTTATTTCTAACGGTGTATGCTTCATCATAAAACTTCATTTCACGGGAGACCGGTTATTTGGCAAGAATCGGCATTGTAAGGAATACATATCATTTCACAAACTGCTCCGCGAGGAGGTAAGATTAGATAAATGGCCTGAGAATTAAGTCAAAGGTTATACTGCAAACCCCACATAAATAGTTTTAGCTGAGCAAAACCTTTATGGTCTTTATGATATACATGTTTGTAATTATATAACACAAGAATACAACCAAAAAGTCTTGTAGCTTCCATCGTTTTACTATTTAAATTGGTATTGTAAGGCTAGCGACCAAACATTGTGTCAACAACATCTTACCACTTGAATATGAAATGTTACTGGATTGTAATAATGTCATTTTGTACCTGATTGCAACCCTTTTCGTTGCGGCAATAAATTGATAAGAAAGAGAACAAAATAGTTGTCCTGTCTAGTGATATATATTATCTTATAGGTGGACACAATTTATACGTTGATACAATTGTACGACGTTTCACGTGTGGTCATTAGGAGTATACCAACCTCGAACACTGGCGGATCCAGTGGGGGGTGGGGGTTGGGGTGGGGGGAGCAGGTTTCCGGAGCTCCCACCTTTCCTTTTCGAGCGCAGAGGCCAATAGGCCTACTGAACCTTCCAATCAGAGACAAGAAATCTGGCGGGGGGGGGGGGGGGGGTCCAAATCACATATAAGGACGGACCACAATTATCTAAGATTAGAGATCGGGGCGGAACACAACCTAACATCAGAGATCGGGGCGGAACACAAGTTAAGATCAGAGATCATGCTGGAACACAATCTAAGTTTAGAGCGGAACACAATCTAAGATCAGAGATCGGAGCGGAACACAATCTAAGATCAGAGATTGGGGCGGTTCACAATCTAAGATCAGAAATCGGGGGGGAACACAATCTAAGATCACAGATCAATGCGGAACACAATCTAAGATCAGAGATCGGGGCGGAACACAACCTAAGATCAGAGATAGGGGCGGAACAAAATTTAAGATCACAGATCGGGGCGGAACACAATCTAAGATCAGAGATCGGGGCGGAACACAATCTAAGATCAGAGATCGGGGCGGAACACAATCTAAGATCAGATATCGGGGCGGAACACAATCTGAGATCAGAGATCGAGGCAGAACACAATCTAAGATCAGAGATCGGGGCAGAACACAATCTAAGATCAGAGATCGGGGCGGAACACAGCCTGAGATCAGAGATCGGGGCGGAACACAACCTAAGATCAGAGATCGGGGCGGAACACAATCTAAGATCAGAGCGGAACACAATCTAAGATTAGAGATCGGGGCGGAACACAGCCTGAGATCAGAGATCGGGGCGGAACACAACCTAAGATCAGAGATCGGGGCGGAACACAATCTAAGATCAGAGCGGAACACAATCTAAGATTAGAGATCGGGGCGGAACACAATCTAAGATTAGAGATCGGGGCGGAACACAATCTAAGATCAGAGATCGGGGCGGAAAACAATCTAAGATCAGAGATCGGGGCGTAACACAATGTTAGATCAGAGATCGGGACAGAGCCCAATCTAAGGTCAGATATCGGGGCGGAACACAATCTAAGATCAGAGATCGGGGCGGAACACAACCTAGGAGCAGAGATCAGGGCGGAACACAATCTAAGATCAGAGATCGAGGCGGAACACAATCTAAAATCAGGGATTGGGGCGGAACACAATCTAAGATCAGAGATCAGGGCGGAACACAATCTAAGATCAGAAATCGGGGTGGAACACAATCTAAGATCAGAGATAGGGGTGGAACACAATCTAAAATCAGAGATTGGGGCGGAACACAATCTAAGATCAGAGATCGGGGCGAAACACAATCTAAGATCAGAAATCGGGGCGGAACACAACCTAAGATCAGAGATCGGGGCGGAACACAATCTAAGATCAGAGATCGGGGCGGAACACAATCTAAGATCAGAGATCGGGGCGGAACACAATCTAAGATCAGAGATCGGGGCGGAACACAATCTAAGATTAGAGATCGGGGCGGAACACAATCTAAGATCAGAGATCGAGGCGGAACACAATCTAAGATCAGAGATCGGGGTAGAACACCACATTAGATTAGATATAAGGACGGGACACAAGCTAAGATCAGAGATCGGGGCGGACCACAATCTAAGATCAGAGATCGGGGCAGAACACCAAATTAGATCAGATATAATGACGGAACACAATCTAAGATCAGAGTTCAAGAGAAAAACTATCTAAGAATAAATTTAACACGGAATGTTTATTTTATTTGCCATGTAACTTAGTCTAGACGCAGTACGTGAACCAATGCTATAAGGTAAATGTCGGCAATCTTGATTTCGATTACCAGTGATGACGTCACATCTTGTTTCATCCAGAATACCCTCTAAATGCGCTATTTCAAAGCCCAAAACAGTTCAGTCTCATGTGTAACATTTCGAAATACAGACACACTTGGTCAATAGCTCTGTTAGTGTAGTCAATGCCTGATACATACCATATTATACATGGTCTAAGCCCACTTATAGCTCAAATGCAATGAAAGAGATAATTCCAATCGATAGTCGCATCATAAGCTAAAAAATTAAGCTTCAAAAATCCAAAGGTCAATCACGAATATGTTGAGCATGGCACGTGGCAATGGATTGTGTAGTTGAATTATTTCAGCAGCAATGAGCAGACGGTGTTGCCGTCAACTTGCACCCGTCTCTTAATGGTGACGACCTCGGGGAGGAACGTCTGTCCGTGTTTCCCTTTGGGGAGCGGCACCTCAAAACGCTGACCTTCCGATGACCCACAACTCTCAAGGTCAAGTTTGCCAAGCGTAGACGCCCTGTTGGAGTTGTTGAGACAGAAGTGCAACGTTTCCCCGTCACAGAGGTGGTAGTCGCTGGGTTGACTTATACGTAGGATATCCTTAGAGGACACGGTCCGTTTGGATGGCGAGAAGCCTGGTAACTCACGATGGACATGGCATTTAATCACCAACAGCTTACCCGCCTTTTCCGGTCGATTTACCACGAAATCACAGGCCGCGGTTTTGCCATTCATGACACCCAGAGCTAATTTGATGATCTCAGCTTTATCTTCGAGTAATGCGCCTTGAGAATTGGGTTCTTGCGTGTCGTCTTTGCTTATGGTTAGGACGGTGAAAATCTGAAGGCTACAAAAGTGGCGAAGCTTTATCAGGAACGTTTCACCCTCAGTTGTGACGTCACCGCGTTTGTTTTTCCACTCCGAGTCTTTCTCCTTGGAGCATATCCTTTGACAAAGCACGAGTAATTTGGAGGGGCCTTTGTTGATCTCGTCCTGGGCGTGTGTTCCGTGAGTGCTGTCCTGCAGATTGTGGCTGAGTATGGATGGTTTAGCCAGCGATAAGCCATGAGGCTGTATGCTGATACGCGGCCCCAGCACCAGGACTTCGCGCAGGCCCGTGGCGTCTAACGCAGCGTGGATCGTCCGGCAAAAGTCATCGTCGCTTATAGCCATTAGTGACAGCTGCATCGCTCTGGTTTCTATAGCATCCGGCGGCACAGCCAATGAGAACCCCGGAACCTCGAGGGTGCCGCCACCTGGTGACAAAGTCTTCTCACATACGGAGCAAGCCACGATATTTTCCCCACTTCCCACGGAACCCAGAGCGGACGACTCGATTATCGGAACGAATATATTATTTGAAAGATCATGCTGGTAAGATTTGTTGATTATTTCCAGCTTGGCGTCCATGTTGGTCTCGTCAAACAGCATGGGCGAAACGAGACCTCCTTTGAGAACTAACGCTGGTAATCGTAGATTAGACGTCTTGGGCGTCGCTGTCGACACAGATGGCGCCACCTTGCGGTCTGGGATCTGAAGCAATCCTCGTTTCTTGTTGTCCAACCTGGCCCGCAAGAGTTCCAGGTCACCTCGGTACATCGCCTCCCGAAATTTCATGCGCTCGAGTTCGGCATTGCGCTCGCGCAATATCAGCGACATTTCATCGATCCTGAGAGTGAGTTCGGCAATTTCGGCTTGGTATTCTTGGTCGCGGAAGCGTCGCAGTGCCAAGCCTTTCTCCCTCATCTTCAGCTTGCTCTTCAAGACATCCTTGCTGTGCTTGAGACGGCCGATCTCAAGCGCTGCGTTGTTTTGTTTTTCAGAAGCTTGAGACACCCATTCTCGCAATCGCTGCTTCTCTTGCTCCAAATCCGTAGTCCGATCGCGCCATCGCTGCGCAGAGTTCTGCGCATGCACCATCCTCATACTTCCGGTTTGAACTTGAACTTCTTCAGCCATCGCGTCTACAGAAAAGTATAAATTTGATACTTATTTAGTGCCCTTACACTTAGTCACCAGGTATCGCTGGTAATAATTCACTCCCGATAAGTAATTGTTTCATTGTCTATGGATAAAATACGCTGCAACAATATATTCGTTAACTCACATATTATAGTAAAGATTACACGTAACCTCGGAGATAAGCAACACCGAAGAGAAATTCGTTATTTTACTATCACTTCGAAAAAAGGATTGTTTTGTGGGGATTTAGGCCTACTTAGACCTAAGTATCCCCCGGAAAATTATATAATATAAAAAAAATGTATTGCTATGTATTCGTTTATAGGCTTATAGGTTATAAAGAGCAATGCGCAATGCGCAGTATGATGCTCAGTTTGGTACGATGATTATACTCACCAATAACCGTAGGCCAATAACCGGCGGTCACATCAGGAAGGCGTGCGAGATAATTCCATACACGACCAGCGGACACCGGCGCCCCGCTTCAAATGAATACAGAGAGCCGCTAGAACTGCGTCTGTAAGCCCCCGCCCCCCACCCCCTTAGCCCGAGTCCCCCCTTCGCCCAATCTATCGCGTGTTGCTCTAACCCCGGCCCGTCGATATCCAATCTCCTTAAATCAGGCGGTGACTGCCGCGTTGGACATTCAAACAGGACCGCGGTAAAGCCATGGGTTATGAGAGGGGAAGGCGGCCGGCCGGGCTGCCAGACGGGGGAAGCAGCACTCCAGAGTTATGGGGTCATTGGCAAGCTTTAGATGTTATATATATATATATATCTATATATATATGGAGGTACTATGCGCTTCTTAACGCGGGAACAGCGGCGGCCAGCATATGCCCAATGGAACCTATCAAATTACCTTGCATGTCGCAACATTGACCATAGAATAGCATTGCGTGGCGTGGCAAGGATTAGATGGATACACAGAAGATCTTATAGCGTGCGGGCCCAACGGAAGGTGGCTGTTTAATAATACATATCTGTTTGTATGCATGCTAACGACGGTGGGCCGGGCAACCCCATTGATCCGTGCCACCGGATATCACCCCCCCCCCACCCCCGCCGTCCCCCTGGCCTCCACAGTCAGGTCCCTTTGGCTACGTGGCTTCCCGCTGCCGCCCGAATCCAATATTTGGGACAAACCACCCCGTTGCCATGGATGCGAAGACGGCCAGGTGCGAACACACTATTTGCTTCTCCTGGCAATGGTATCAACATTGGATCAGGTGAGGACGGGATGGACGGGATCGTCCTTGACCTTTTAACTGACTATACCCACCCTCTAAATACATATTTAACGTAAGAAATGTCAGGGAAACATTACTAATAAAGACACATCGTGGTCAACGGAGGCATATCGCTAAAACCCCGCAAAATGGTGATAAATCTAACTGACAGTAGATAGCGCAATAAAAATCAGACAAATTGATCATGCCCAACCAAGCCTTAAATTTTGATGAAATTAAAGTTCATCTAACAATTAGTCAACGTTAAATGTGACATTAACGTATTTACGCAGAGCGATATAAGTATGAAGCATTAGTCTATGTTAACGTCTCTTTAAACGCAGGAAATGCCAGGTACCCGGAAGTCCGCACCATGCCCAATCCGCCAATCACAGGGCTGCATACATCTGTACCTGTAGATGTAATTAGCAACCCGCCAATGACACGGCTGCATACATCTGTAACTGTAGATGTGAGGCAACCCGCCAATCACAGGGCGGCATACATCTGTACCTGTAGATGTGATACGCAAGGAAGCAATAATACGGAGAGCGAGCACGTTGTTCACGGATGCGCCTTTCAGCCAGGGAACGCGGTTATCGCTAAAATTCCTTTAATACCAAAACCTAAACAATTTCACCGCGGCATATAGATCTGTGATCGCTGAGTGTCTTCTGGACCGAGATCCCGAAGTAGGGTCAGCATAGTGTGAGCATCCCCGGTGAAGCTGTGAATGGACTTCACTCGGGTGTTTCATTAGATCGTAAATACATACATAGGCATAAGACTTACATCGCACATAGGCCTATGTATACCAACCAAGCTAAGATACACCGATCATTTTTGTTTAAACATGTGAAATATACCAGATTCCACGTTGCATCTGTCAAAATGCTAAATTATATGTGAGATATTTAATCCAGGTCTTCTATGGTTCCATTTTCCTTCTCCTTGCGATTCGGATTCACGCGATGAGTGAATGAGAGGCGCGTACAGCTTCCTCAATGACACAGCTCCAGGGAAATGTACTTAAAGTTGCATGTTGAGCTCTTTCCTGCTAAAATTAATGAGATCAAAATACAAATAAGAATCAGTCCTTGAATCATTCAAGACTTCTTTTGTCTGTACTTCACCCATGCCAGACTGCCAAATAGTGTCTCTTAGCCTTGCCCGTGATATCAATTTACCACAAGTTTTCATTTTAGTGGTAAACGTCATCAGTTTGTGTGCTTCGCGATGCTTTGGTATAAGTAGCAGTGCCGCGACCAAGTTATGTGGCTTCACGGGATAGACACGTTTACCATATCACAGCCGAAACGTCGATGTTCATCAGGTTTCTGAATTTATGGAATGAAACAATCGAGTTTTCTGCCAATTTGATATAAATTTCGCCTGGGCTTAGTTTTGGCGGGAAAGAACTCGACACACAACTTTAATCAACATCTCGTTATTCTCCCTGTGTGAAGCTTAAACGAGGCGATGGCCGAACAACCTCTCTAGGTTTCTCGTTTTTTTCTTTTATTAGTTCACCTTGGATACACATTTAGGCATTCGTTATCTGATTTGAAGTGAGGGTCTTTAACTAATGGTTGATGCAATGGTGGCGAGGTAAGTGGCATTGGTGTGTTAAAATATAGACAAATAGCAACCACTATAATGACTCGGATACTTATTTATTCAGTCAAACTAAACTGGTTTACATGTAATCACACGATTTATTCAGTCCAGCTACCTTGGTTTACATGTAATCACACGATTTCTTCAGTCCAGCTACCTTGGTTTACATGCAATCACACGATTTATTTCAGTTCAGCTACCTTGGTTTACATGTAATCACACGATTTATTCAGTCCAGCTACCTTGGTTTACATTTAATCACACGTTTTATTTCAGTCCAGCTACCTGGATTTACATGTAATCACACGATTTCTTCAGTCCAGGTACCTGGATTTACATGTAATCACACGAACACCTGAATCACACCAGCGTGCGATGAATTCCCTCGATGAATAGACACTCGTACGTAGATATCGCCTATTGCTACATCTCGTATTTTTAATGTAATCTCAGATTATCCAAAATGTATGCTCTGCAAACGTAAATATATAGATCTAATCTGTTCTGTTCTGTAAAAGCATTGCAAATGGATCGGTTTCGAAGTAGATTAACATGAAAATAGCTTCGCTTAACGCCAACTTTGAGCGTGGACTTGAACTGGAAACTGGGTCATGTGGCCTAGGGGTCATGTCGCTATGGGAACAAGTGCCGTATTACAGGCTCCGTGCTACAGAAGTTGCGGAGGTCACCTACCTCACAAGACTTGGCATTCTGGCCGCTCACATCTCATAAAAACATACGTAAAACTCCCCGAGTACCAGAATAGCGATAAATCTCGGTAAAAACAAAACTGACGTACGTTTTAAAAGACACCAGTGTCACACCAACATCAAAACAGTCAACTATAACCATGACCAATAGCAATATTCTTACGTTTCCACCGAGAGGACGATAATAGAGGTATGTATCAAAACAAGTTGTATAATCAATCATTATTGACCAATCCACGAATTTCTCATACTTTTGTTTAATGGCAAATATAGAAGATAAAATACCGCAGAATGATGAGTTTTGTGGTACGATATCATTGATATTCGCACAGGAGACAAATACTATAGATGTCGGGTGAGACCGTAGCATATAGTTGTCATATCCTAAGCTCGATAACAACACATGGACACATGTATATGTGGATCATATATCAATACATTTATATAAAATATATATAGATAACTTCGTGACAGTACAAAAACGATTAATCAAAAGACAACTTTACTGTTCATGCACAGCATGGGAACACTACGTGGTATGTTCGAACGAAGATGACAAGCGCCTGGTCACTGGCCACGACACACTGGCCGAGCTCTGTGTCACTGACCGCACAGACTGGCCGAGCTCTGTGTCACTGACCGCACAGACTGGCCGAGCTCTGTGTCACTGACCGCACAGACTGGCCGAGCTCTGTGTCACTGACCGCACAGACTGGCCGAGCTCTGTGTCACTGACCGCACAGACTGGCCGAGCTCTGTGTCACTGACCGCACAGACTGGCCGAGCTCTGTGTCACTGACCGCACAGACTGGCCGAGCTCTGTGTCACTGACCGCACAGACTGGCCGAGCTTTATGTCACTGACCGCACAGACTGGCCGAGCTCTGTGTCACTGACCGCACAGACTGGCCGAGGTCTATGTCACTGACCGCACAGACTGGCCGAGCTCTGTGTCACTGACCGCACAGACTGGCCGAGCTCTGTGTCACTGACCGCACAAACTGGCGGAGCTCTGTGTCACTGACCGCACAGACTGGCCGAGCTCTGTGTCACTGACCGCACAGACTGGCCGAGCTCTGTGTCACTGACCGCACAGACTGGCCGAGCTCTGTGTCACTGACCGCACAGACTGGCCGAGCTCTGTGTCACTGACCGCACAGACTGGCCGAGCTCTGTGTCACTGACCGCACAGACTGGCCGAGCTCTGTGTCACTGACCGCACAGACTGGCCGAGCTCTGTGTCACTGCAGGACAAAAACCAGTACTTATCGCATCGATTCCAATGAAATGTATAACGAAACTTCCAATATAATGTATGACAATTGCAAAATGTTGATATGAAAGTATATAATACAATATCGTGCGAGATTGAGAAATCAATACTTTCAGCCTAACTTTTCTGATGAGGAATTGGAGACCAAGCTGTGGAAACATTAGTAATCCAAACAGCTGCGAGTAGTATCATTATCAACACCACCAGAAGCCGAATCGGAACATTTAAAGAGAGGCCGGAATTCCAAAAGGTAAGAACGATCCACATTTTAAGTTACCGATAACGGATACAAATCGTGGCAAACAAGTGGTAGAGTTTGTACGCCAGAGTAAAACCGCGTAAACAACGATTGTTATCCCTAAAATGCAGGGATTACGTTGAAGACGAGAACTGTTTAGGCCAAAAGCAGAGATTACAAAAGTGTCACCCGCTCCACCTCAGTACCGAATCTTAGAAGACTCTAACCCAGGAATCATATTCACATGAAAGTAACAATAGAAGTACACAGGTATTTTTTAAAAGATCGCAGCGAATATGCTGGAAATATGTCAAGACATCTCAGTTCCTACATGCGATACAGTGTCACATGGAAGTTTGTATCAGTGAGGATTCGCATCCATTGTATGGCATTCTATGTTGCAAACCGTAGTAGTCCCAGAATGAAGGCAGACGACATGATACATGATAAAGTAACCGTACTTGACATTCTTATCAATTATTAATTGAATCCGTTAACAAAAGGATATCACACAACATAAAAGACACAAGATTACCTACAATTATATGACGTCGTATATCATTGTTTTTGAAAAACCCTTTTGAGAAATGCTCTGGCACATGAGACTAATTAAGCTAGGGTATTTATCAATGTAAATATATATTTACCAATATACATAATCATATAGTTATATATATATATTACATAGCAATATACCTGTAATGTATATTAGTAGATACCATTAAGTGACTGACAGTGACAGCAGGAGTGATAATTGAACTACTACATGATATTTGACTGGCCTTGACACACAGAATATTGCCATATCAACTCTGAGAGAACATATATGTATGAAACAAACATTGTGGATGTAAAATGGTCATTACTGTATGTTATACTACAATGTTGCATGTGGAAATGGAGAGGCTGAAGGCACTACTGCCCCGTGTGTGACGTTAAAACCATCATAGCGTGATCGCAGAACAAGCGGTTTGTGCTGGTTTTCTCAGGATTTCATGCACAGCGACTATGGTTCATCGCTAAATACCGTGCGTGCGATAGACCCAAGTAGAGCTACACGATAAAGCAAGAAGTGATTACAATATGTAATCACAATGCGCCACCACAAGTTGTGAGGAGTCTATAGTGTAGTAATACTATACTACCATTTAATTGTTTCGCAGATCAAACCTGATATTTTACCCAACTATCGCCTTAGTCCCTGTATCCCAGGCACAGAGCACGTATTTACTAACTCTGCAACAGTTTACTCTTTGAATAGTCATACTGAGCTGAAGCACATCCCATTCGTCCATAGCCCCTGGCACACCTGCTTTTCCCGTTCACTTAGCAGTTTGCACTCGATAGTAGATCACATGTATCATAGCAACCTTCTCACTTATTATCAAAGATGAAACGACTGTTCTATCAAGTCCAGCCGAACTCGACCTGCTCACGATATCAATAAGTTTATAACACAGGAGACATTCCTCAGGCACTAAAGTACGGCCACTAGAGTGCTATAGTACGAACCACTAGACTATAATACGGATCACTGAATACTCTAGTACGGATCACTAGCGTACTATAGCACGGACAGCTGGAGTACTATAGTAAGGACCACCAGAGTACTATAGTATGGACGACCAGAGTAATATTGTACGGACCACCAGAGTACTATAGTATGAACCACCAGAGCACTATAGCATGAACCACCAGAACACTATAAGGCGGATCACCAGAATACTATATGGACCATTGAAATACTAGACTATGGACGACCATATGACTATAGTACGGACCACTCAGTACCATAGTACAAATCAGGTCAGCGTTTGTCTTGTACACATGGTAAGACTTTCATCCATATCGCAAATGGGAATGTGACTTCATCATATCTCTGACTTCTGACATAAAGTAGGTCGTGTTAAAGTCGTTGTGTTAGTTGGTTGACTTCCTTTTGTTGGCCTCTGACTCAGCGTCCGCCTTTCTCTTCCCGGGCTGAAATACACATATTCACAATTAGTTCATAACAATTTGTTCATAACACGCTCGGAATATAACAAGTTTTAAGTAATCGAAGTTTACCGTTTATTTACCATCAAACTATAAAAGCAATCATGCATGACCACGTGGAAATAAGTAACGGACAGGTAGTTATCCAATCTCCTTATGAAAAATTCTGAAATAGACTAGTAGACTATACTCTATTACTTCTTGACAAACGTATAAAACAGAAAGTCAAAACGCATAACGAACAGGCCAAAACACACAGAATTAGATGACCTTAACTTGCGTTGGCCTAAATAAATCACCATAGAAACAAAACATAAACACCTTTTACAAAAATCAAACGAAACACACATGTTTACCTAATTCATACTGGTTTCTCTTAGATGCAAGGCAAACTGAACAAAATAAGAACGCCGGCTATATTTTTTTGATTTTTGCTGGTAATAAATAACTTATTTGCCATACGAGTGACAGAATGTGGCTTTGCCTTTATAAAAGCGATAGTAAAGGGGCGCATACATAATTTTTTTTCTACGAAAAACATTCAAAATCGTTCAGGTGGAAATGATTCGATTTATTGCACCAAGACTGGTATAGTGTACAAGAAGAAAAAAGCAGATGCTCTTGGAGACATTTTCTGTCAGGTTAGTACCGGTATATGCGCGGAAAACATTCTTTTGTATACGTCATAAAACTGTGGGCATTGTTGACGAATTTGCCATTTGGACTCAACACAGATATGACAATGTTTACACTTCTTAAAGGAGCAACAGATCGAACAATGCGCCCAGATCATTTATACGAGACAACCTGAAATTCATTATTCAGAGAGGAAAACGCTGTCTGAATAAGTTTAGGGATACCGAACCCCTCTTTCTAATATATTTCCAACTGTTAACCTGCTAAAAGCCATGTTAACGATGCGTATCACAGGTTTGTTTGACTAAATTGCATTCATGCGTTTGTTCTTACATCCTTAACATGTTACAAAAAACCCTTTCGAAGTCGAGTAATTGCCAAGGTAGCACGTCCACTCACTTTTCTTACAGCCACGTAAGGAAAAGACTCCAATTGTAAGCGTGGTATCAAATTCGCTGAGCCTGATATGCAGTTGACACTGAGATGCAGTGACTAATAATTGTGATAGTTTTTGTTAGCTCTAGGATAGTGATCAATTACATGGAAATTCGCAGCTGAGATCCGTGTAAAATGAATATATCTTATACGTGAATAGCAAGGCGTAGCAATGTATTACAAAGGCAATATACTGCCATACGTGTAATAGCCAGAGGGTTCCTCGCTTTGACATTCAGGCGTAACATTACTGGTAATTGACGCTTGGGTACTTACCCTTGACTTAGGAGGAAGCATGTCTTGCGAGTCTGGGAACATCAGAGCGTTGGCTCTCTTGATCATATCATCGTCCTGCGTAAAGCAAGAAATTCCATCATAAAAACAACCTCCAATTAACCTAGTCATGTACTCATGGTTATAAACTGTTGATATGCGACCGCCTTTCATGCGCACCTGATCCGCTCATGTGTACAAAGGTGGACCAAACCATCAATCTATCAGACGGAGCGAACTCAAGTAGCACTAAATGCAGCAATGATTGTCCCAACAAAAAAAGGGACACCGTTTATCATCCGCTTTCAGAACACCACGACATACTTACCGGCCTGTATTTACTGCACAGTATTTACCGTGCTGTACACCATAGGGCTGTATTGTAGTTACTGTGCCAGGTATAGTGCACTGCATCTACTGCACAGAATTTAGTGCACTGTATCTACTGCACAGAATTTACTGCAATGTATTTACTGCACTTTACTGTACTGTATTTACTGCAGTCTTTACTACACTGTATTTACTACACTGTATTTACTGTACTGTATTTACTGGTCTTTACTGTACTGTATTTACTGCAGTCTTTACTGTACTGTATTTACTAGTCTTGACTGGACTGTATTTACTCTAGTTTTTACTGTACTGTATTTACTGCAGTCTTTACTCTACTGTATTTACTACACTGTATCTACTGCAAGCTCTATATGTGCATGTGTACAAGGAATCAAGGTCACCTTGAGCCACAGGTGGTTGAGCGCGTCCTCCGGGGACATCCGCTTCTTTGGATCAACCACCAGCAGCTTCTGTATTTACTACACTGTATCTACTGCAAGCTCTATATGTGCATGTGTACAAGGAATCAAGGTCACCTTGAGCCACAGGTGGTTGAGCGCGTCCTCCAGGGACATCCGCTTCTTTGGATCAACCACCAGCAGCTTCTTGACCAAGTCACGCGCTGCAGGAAGGTAAGTTCAAGCGGTGACATCACGATAACTAACAACACTACTGGCGCAAACACTTAAAGCAGCCTACTTACATGCGCCATCTTAGATTTTTTACCTTTTAGACTGAAGACTAAAAGTATCTCAAAATTATGATGCATATATGTTTTATATATCATTGAGTCTGTAAAACCACATTTTCAACATAAAACTGCGCGGACTATTTTATCGCGGACGTCCTAGCGAGTCGCGGTCGACATCACACAGAATACCGAACAGCGAACAGGCGCGCAGGGATATAAAGCCGGCCACCAACATCTGCTCCGGTGAACAAATTTGCTTCTCTCCTGATAACCCACAGGTTTTCAGGATTTAACTTCAAGACAGAATAGACTTATTTGACATGGAGAAGAGA
Source organism: Arenicola marina (assembly GCA_964019135.1). Lineage (NCBI taxonomy): Eukaryota > Metazoa > Annelida > Polychaeta > Arenicolidae > Arenicola > Arenicola marina. Next base: position 18,500,346 of record OZ025258.1, on the reverse strand, counting down.
TTAGTAATATAAAAAGTACAGAAAATATTGCTTTGAAACGACAAACGCGTATTTGAAAACAGGCACACAAAGTGGGTCCATCTCACCAGGGTTGGAGACATGGCTCCAGTGTTCTTCTGGCATACTGAAGTGTGCCCCTATGATCTGCTTTGGCAAGTCCATATCTTTTCTATCCTCGCTGAACGGCGGGTAGCCAACTAGACTGCAAACCGGGAACACAATGCAAGCACGTCACGAACAATGATGCAATGAGACTTCTTCATGAAATCAATATAAATAAATGAAATATGCAGTTTATTTTTAATTTTGTAAGCCATTATCTTATCGCATGACATTATTCGTTTAAGTACGTTTTTTTTTAATTGCTAAAGTGATAAGACAAAAGCTCAATTAAAAGGGAAGAACATTCGCTAGGCTCTCGTTTCTAAACAATATAATTTGTGATTTAATATCATAGCATTTTTACTTTCATTTCACAGGGTGGCATGCAAGACTGGCGGAATGGGTCAATTCGTCATGCTATAAGGTACTCATCTGGCAGGTCAGTATAATGCACCAAATTTAAAAACGTATTTTGGTAACAATTTAAATGTCAAGAAACAAGCAAAAATGTCAAGAAACAAGCAAAAATGCAAAAATGTCAAGAAACAAGCAAAAATATCAAGAAACAAACCCACTTAAGTATAATTTAGCATGAGCTATGACATATCATCAAGGCACCACGTACCATATGAAGAGGATGACGCCCAGACTCCAGCAGTCGATGGCCTTGGTGTAAGCGGACTTGCCGGCTGTCAGCAGTATCTCGGGGGCCAGATAGTTAGGGGTTCCGCAGAATGTCTTCATCATGGTCGTGGCGTCCACGAACTTCGACAAACCGAAGTCCGTGACCTGCACATTGATAGTTGACACGGAAAATTAATGCCTAAATGCACAAAAGGAGAGACGATAATGATAAACCAGTATCAAGCCTTAGGATTAGTTTCGACGAGGGATTTGCCAACTATTACGGATGATAATATTCAAGAAATCGTGAAATATTAATATTAAATACATGCATGTACAGAGCTTGTTTATCTGGTTTATTCCAAAGCAACACATTATAAAGATGCTATGCGTACTTAGGCCTTATAATATATATAATATCTTAGTAGAAATATAACTTCAACTGGTTAGATGTATTTATTTAGCTGTCGTGCTATCGCAGAAGTCGCCACTGAGGACAGCAATACTCACTGTGACAAACTTCTATTAGAAATAAAGGGGATTGCTACTACCGGTATATCAACAAAAATAAGGATTAGACGAATGAGGTCACCCAAATTTTGGCAGGAAGGGTGTCAGGAGTTCAGAAGCAGGCGCATTCCAACACCGAGTCGGTATGAATGCTGGTTTGCTTATCGGTAGAGCGACAAACATTACCTTTATAAGACTATCGTTTTCGTCTGAGGCCAACAGGATATTCTCTGGCTTGAGATCTCTGTGAGTTATGTTTTTGTCATGGAGATACTGAAAGACAATTTAGATGATAATGTCAGGAAAAAAATTCAAGACAAACGTCGAATTCAGAGGACAAATCAAGGTTATACCGAAGGTCAGAATGAACAAAATATTGTCCAATACCGAAACAATTTTGACAAAATGAAATTGCATTTTTAAACATTTGCAAGCGTAACAAATATCATTCACTGTATTATTTCGTCATCAGTATGTACCAAGCCAATAACGAAGATTCTGTCATATGACATATTGATGTAAAAGTGGTGGATCCATTAAGGGGCCTGCCCTACACCTACCCGCCAGAAGACAAAATGAGCTCTATATTACCTACCTAACCGTCGCTTCACTTTGACATAGAAACCCCATATGTCATCCACCATCCGCACATGTACATGCGCAACGTACCTTGATTCCTACTACCATTTGGTAGAACAAAAGCTTGGCTGTCGGCTCTTCAAAGTGATCGATGCTCACCACTCTGTCAAAAAGCTCGCCCCCCTCTATCCTGAAATCGTATATTAACAAATACTGCTTAATTAATTAATAATTAATTAGACAAAGTTGCATTAGAGTAACTTAATAACAGCCCCCAATAAATATTCGGCATCAAAATCATGATTTATATGTATTGAAACTAAAATATTCATAGCTCATAATAATATACATATATATATATGCACTACGCATTTATTATCATTGTTGTACCAAATTACGATATCAGCCTTTTTTAAGTAATATCTGAGGTCTAGATGATACTTTCACTTACAGTTCAAGAACTATGTACAAGGTGTCAGGGGTGTCCACAAGATCTTGAATTTCTATAATACATGGCTGCAAGGACACACCATGTATGGACATGAGAGCATGACAATCGAAGAATAAAAATATTTACCGGTTCCAATATAGCTAATTAAACATCCGTAATAAATTATCCTGGAAACAAATGGCAATTTTTTATTTCTAACTATCCCTTTCCCTTTCGTCTTATTATTAGAAAGCCAGATACCGGTACATACAGCACGTATATAGTTAACAGTCAATAAATGTAAGATCATAGTCATACTCTGTCATCATAATAAACCACTTCTGTGAAACAGTAGAACCAGCATATTATTTCTCCGCACGCATCAACTCACATGTTTTAAAGCTTTCAGGATCTGTACTTCATTCAAAACTTGATCTGATGTGTTCTGAAATTAAATCCCGGTAAAATAACCATCGATCAATCAGAAGTCATTCAATACATGCAAACGACTGTTATCGCTACGAGCTATAAAGAGTAAAGAACCTTGTTAGATAGCTAAATTAATGTTTCCACTTGCTATTCATGTATAAGATATATTCATTTTACACGGATCTCAGCTGCGAATTCCCATGTGATTGATCACTATCCTAGAGCTAACAAAGACTATCACAATTATTAGTCACTGCATCTCAGTGTCAACTGCATATCAGGCTCAGCGGATTTGATGCCACGCTTACAATTGGAGTCTTTCCTCCCATGGAGAATTTCTTCTTTTGGATGATCTTGATCGCCACTTTGTTGCAGGTTCCCTTCTCAAAGGCCAGTTTCACTTCTCCACAAGCTCCTCTATAATTTCGTAAGGAAGAGAACTTTATGTTACGAATGCCTGTAAGTGCTATCACTCTCTCAACCATAGAGCTTTAAACGAGCACAATAAACTGTGTTGCTTCCTGAACGATAATTTGTGGATGTTTTGACCGTCCACTTCGAGATAGGGCCGGAACTGTCCCAAATGTTTCTGCAGTTTTGTAATAGTATGTTCGATCCATTATATATCGGTACGTAATGCCTCGAGGCGAAGGTACACAAGACTAAACATATGCATTTGATATGACAAACTTGTGTCTCTTAAGCACAAGAATTAAAGACAGTGACACCGAGGAAAACAGAAGGAGCGTTTTGCACGACTAGCTCTGAAGACACTGAGGAAGATCACTGTAGAACTATTTCAAGGTTATGCTATAGTTTCCCCTAACATATAGCCTTCAAAAGCGGATTGCAGCAACTGCTCATCAGATAAAGGTGGCATCTTGTACTTGTACTGCTTGTATCGATGTTTGAACAAACATCAATCAATCTTTGAAACACAAAAAAATAACAAACAGATGCAAAATAGGACACTTTTATACACGCCAAAAACCAGTTTGTTATGATACTAACCTGCCCAGCAACTTCGATAAAGTGTATTTTTCTTTCAGTGCTTCAGGAAGGTCTTTATCCTCTTTGGCGTTGGCATCCATGAAGACGAAAGCTAAAATAGAAGTGTGAAAATAAACTTAAATTTGACATAATGCTTAGAGATGAAGGTGCAAGGTCTTCAATAACAAACTCACACATTTAAGCATTGATGCCTTCTACATATTGCTTTGAATAATTAAGGCAAACAGAATAAATAAACAGGCTCAATCACTTACAAGACAAGACAATAACTGGTAAAAACTCATCAAGTAAATCTGTAAATCAGGTAAAAATCAGGGAAATAATATTCTGAGACAACTTCAGGTTCTTATAAGGGGATACCTAAATTATTCTATCAAGTGTGCCCAACATTTTGTCACCAAAAATACCTTTATTCCTCTTCAGTGCCAGAGCAATTTCATCATTGTTGTTCAACACCTGGCGGCATCCCTTTCCTGAAGTTATAAGCAGTCAACGGTATGTAACTAACATTCTGATACCAATTTCTCTTAGTTTATGCTTATTAGACATACATACGGTATGTCATGATATCTTGTCTAAAAAGTCAAAAACGTTTGCAACCATGTGCACAATACTGGTAATGGTCTAACCCTATTGTTACCTATACTAAGGCTTACCAGAGACTACAGTGGCAAATCATTAATAGTTGTGGGTTGTGGGAGATATATTGCAATGCACAAGGTACATACCTACTTTCTCCCCATTGACAAATGTTCCATTGCTGCTCATATCTGTCAAAAAGATATGAGTGCCTGTGGATGTTTTTTCCTGGAATAAAGAGCAATTGTAACCTAAGGTAAAAATGATATTCCAAACCTCTATGTGAATAGGATATACTTTTATCATCTTCCATTGGTTGGCAGAGTCAGCTACATAACATACATGCAATGGCCTGAAGATGACCTTCTATCCTGGTGATACATCTACAGCACTAACATAATAGGACACATACTGGTGCTGGGTTTGTTACATGATTATGGAGCCAAAGCTCTTCATTATTATATAAATGCCTTCCCCAGATATTACTGATTTCATCTTTATTACTATTATCTGGCTTAACATTTCATACCATAGCTGGCTACATTATACGAATGCAACATAGATGATAGTGGAGTTTACCTTAGTCAGCTTAAAATGGACTTTGCTATATGCTTGAAAACAAGGATTTCTCTTCATTTCCGAAGTGTTGAATTGGTAATCACAGCAATCACCTCTTCCAAAGTCATAGTCATCATTAGTAAGGTCTGAAGAATAAAAACAATAGCGATTGTCATTCACTTATCTAACTCACTAATAAATATATTCTTTCATTGGTAGGAGAGAAGTAGACAAAAATTACCTAACTTAATTCTTAGCACATAGTTTAGATATGATTTTAGATGACGGTCTAATGTTTAGCTAGATGGTAACTAGATAACTGTCTAATGTTTAACTCCATGGTAATCTTACTAGAGAACAAAGATATATCTTTCTTCAATACAACACACTCAATATGCCCTATTATTGAAGAAGCAACCCTCCCCCCCCCCCTTATTATTCATATATCACTATCAATGTGATCATCTATATTGCTGTAATACCTAAACTATGTCACATAATTATATCATCTACAATTAAAGCAAGTGTAAGCTATCTGCAAAATAACCAATATCAACACTGTCACTTGGGAGCTTGGCACAAGTGTGCAAGTGCCCCCATATTCCGCTAGAAAATATGGGGGCTAACTCCGGATCAACATGAACACCAATGATGATGCTAGCTGCTGCTTCTGGCCCAGTATCAGAGAAGATTTATATCTGGCTTTAAACTACTGGCTTATGATAACTAGATAATACCCATCCCTTACAGTTGGTGTACTTACTTACTGTATATTGACACTTCTATCTGAAATGACTTATAATGGGGGCGAAGGGTGTTCCCATTCCATTGGGAATGGGTTTATCATTTTACCATGAACTGGGAATGAAGAAAATAATTCTTTGTGAACTGGGAGTGTTGTATTAGCAGACTGCTGTGATCAAGGATATTCATTAATCGTGAACTGGGAATTGATGATGGGGATGGGGTAGCCCTGTAACATGGCCCACAGGCTGCAGGGTGGACCGGAGGGCCATGGATTAACGATCACTGCCTGTCGTCCGAAAGCAGGGGGTGGTGACAGAGATTTCTAGATTTCACAAAAATGTGATGAAGACGGCACATATCGTTCACATATTCATGTCCAGTATACATTTATGAAGCCTTACGCACAAAGATTGAAGACCCCATGCGCTACTTGCAAATTCATCAGTCCACCAAATTTTAACCAAAACAAACCTGCTGCCGCTCACCGCCATTTGAAAAAAGTGCTTGTTCCTGGACCCCTCAAATACAAGGTTGGTTCCACTCTCACGGCAACGGGCACTCAGCTGCTTGTATGGCTTTAGTGATGCAAGGATGAGAGCCCTCTGGCGTGAGAGTTAGTGTTCAGTGGCACTAGCCTTGTTTTTGGTGAGTCCTGGAACAAGCCATATTTTTGAAATGGCGGTGAGTGGCAGAAGGTTTCTTTTGGTTGAAATTTGGTGGACTGATGAATTCGCAAGTGCGTAAGGCTTCATAAATGTATACTGGACATGAATATGTGAACGATATGTGCCGTCTCCATCACATTTTTGTGAAATCTAGAAATCTCTGTCACCACCCCCTGCTTTCGGATGACAGGCTGTGATTGTTAATCCATGGCCCTCCGGTCCGCCCTGCGGCCGGTGGGCCATGTTACAGGGCTAGAGATAGGGGTGGGAGTTAATAAGGACGGATAATGATTTGAATTAGCAGTGGCAGCTATACATGATGGCGGCTACAGCCAATGCCAAGAGGCTGTGGGAGAAGATGGTGGGGGACGTCAATGTAGCTGGTATGTTACGACATCGCAAGACAACAAATGCTGCCTGGCTCTACCTGTGATGCGTTGAAGACAGGCCTGGTAAGCTGATATGCTACTTTATCCTGGAGTTACCCAAACACTTAGCCAATATGTTAGGCAACATAACACAAAATGAAAAAAAAGATCATCGTCTTGAGTACTCATTCTAAATCACCATAATTTTTTTTAATTGCATGGCCTCAATTGTGGTTAGTTACTGTCACTGTGTCAGCGCCAGGTGATGTCAGTTGTATGTGCCATAGTCAAGATTTCCTATGCCTATGGCTGCAGTGACAGTGTCACTGTCAGTGTCAGAGTTGCCGGTGTGTCGAGACTCGAGCCGAGGGCGAGGAGATGAGAAACCGAGATGAGAAACACTCACCAAGCGCCGTGAAGCTTGACCCCACCGGAAAGAGCCTTCCCCAGGGTTCTGGCGCGGCCTCCTCCCCCTCAGGGTCAGAGCCGAAGCCATCGATGCAATCGGTGGACAGGGTGCAGGTATCCATACTGCTCGGGTAGCTAGCACTGCTGCCGCTGGTTGCGTTCACACTGACACTGTTGTTGACGTTAGCGCAATCCTGTTGAAGCTGTTCTTTCAACGGGATACGTTCGGCAGGCTGAAACCCATTCATGTCGATCGAGCGGAACTGTTTTAAGTAGGTCACCACGCATGAGCTTTCATGACTTTCCGGTTGTGGAAAGCGATAATAGGCAAACAGCATGGCTACGGAAAGCTTGAAAATCAATTTGCATTGCTGACAAGTGGAGGCGCCAAAATTCTAGCCGGTGAAGTTTGGGATTGTTTGAGGAAGGGGAGGCATCATTAGGAATAGCAGTTATTAACGGATATAATTTCAAAATGTAAAGAACTTTAAATATATATTGACTGAAATGAATATATAAGATATTTTTGTGATCAATAAGCACTTTGACATAAGTTTAGCATTAAGTTCTTTTCCTCTTTGTTAATTGTTGTTGTTTATTGAATATTGTAAGGCCAGCGGCCCATGGTCTGCACTGACATACATGACAGTCAAATCCTGAAACGATATACATTGGGTGGTTACGCGCCTTACGCTAACAACGGATCACTGGGTTTGTACAGCTCATCATAACGTTTCATCCCCATATGTTATTTGCCTTCTTTGACTGCATCACGGAAATAAATTGTCTAGAAGTGGATCCTCTGGATGAAAGTCCTCTCTTATGTCATTGTACAATGGGCATATAAATAGAACATGGTTTTCATTAAATCTTGGCATTCTTGCGTCGGATACATCACCTCCGTTATTAACTGTTTAGATCACATCAATATCTTTGACGGTGCACCTTTTGTGTCTTGTTCGGCTAAAACCGCCGATTCCGCATCTAATTTTTTTACAGGGACTTACGCAGAACATAGTTGAATGGGCATATTGTCGAAACAAAATTTGTTCCGTTCAAAAAGGGAATAATCGCTGAGAGATTGGCTTTCGTCAATTACTTGATCCGCGCCAGTACTGAACGACACAATTTCTTAATTTTTGCTTGAACTGAACAAAAAGGTCATAGAATCTCTTACCCCTTGTGCGAACCAGACAATGAAGGCCAAAACCAAACTCGAGGAGCGTACGTAGCCTTTACACCAAACGCCAATGTCGTTCAGTGGCGACCCCCCTCCCCCCTTTTAGGGCCGAAATTTATATAATTTATACCAGTTAACATATGAAGACCAAAACCGCCCCCCCCCCTATCCAGCATATCTGGATCCGACCCTTAAACCGCCCCCCCCCTATTCAGATTTTTTGGATCCGCCCCTGTCGTTTGCCCATTAACCCATTGCATTGTTAATTGCAGTGAGGTATAGGTAACAATTCTTCGGGATCTTGTCTTCCGACAATTCCAATAATATTAACCAGTATACGTTATCATCCGCATGAGACAGAGAATATATATATGTAATAGGTAGGCGTCCACACCCTCTTTACAGAAAACGAAATATTGTTATGACTTAATTCTAGGCGCCGATCCATGATAGAACAAAGGGAGCGGTGGCCGAGGTGGCCGGGGGAGAATTGGATAATGTATGAAATCGCCTAAGGGAATGGAAGGGGTGGGGGGTGGAGGAGGGGGGGGGGGGCAGCTAAGGCACAGCAGAATTGTTTTTGCCAGCCAGAATATTGGCTGGTCCCAAAACGTTTTCGGTGTACACAGACAACTTGGCGCCACGCGATCAGGTTAATTGTCGCATTTTGAGCGCTTCTAGACATCGTGATTAAAATGCCCTGTTTTTGGGCGGGTTAACAGAAACTGAGTGCCCGCCTGCCTGAAAGACTGCCCGCCTGCCTGAAAGACTGCCCGCTCAAAATTGAAACTAGCCGCAGGGCAGGCGGGTCTCTGGCTAATATCGGTCGGGGGTGGGGGGGGGTGGGTTACTTTGAGTTGTGTTTTCTTAAAAACTTACCAACGGCACACTTCAAATAGAATACAATTTGATTAATGGTAAATAAATAGTAACATTTACTCTATGTTATTCCATTTGTGCATGGCTGCGTGAGACGATGCGTATAGAAATTAAGTGGCGGTATGTGACCGATAATGCAATCCCTCCAAAGAAACTGCCATGCCCAGTTCCTTGTCGCGGAGAACACACCCACATTGCAAAAAAAAAGGACTATTTCGTTTTGGCGGAGTTGCGAGTAATAATATTCTTGTGCTATATGATGTCGGCTGTGGCTTCAATGGCCGTCCCAGAGGATGACAAATTTTAGACATTCATGTTCAAAATGATGTTCGACCTAAATATCTCGTATTTTGTCACCGGGAACATTATTGAAACGGCCCCTTATCGAAGGCGATTATGAAGGGCATGATGGAGTCGATCTTACCCGCGTGCCTGTTATGTTTCTTCTGGCTGGGAGTTGTCAGTGCAGGTTTGTCAAAATCAAATGGTTTCTGTCAGTGTCACTGACAACTGTTGAACTGGGTTGAGTTGCGGAGCACGCTCGACCGCCGCGAACATTTTTGGTCACTCGGAGCTCGCTATGCAACGACATTGGTCACATCGAACTATTTCCATTTGTTGCGGGGATATCTACTAAATAAATGTCCTTACTTTGGAAATAGCAGCACAATCTAAATAGTGTAAATATTGATAAATAAAAGATAACTATAAAGCATCGATATTTACGGGTTATCCCCACTTATTTGAGAAGAATCTTCGTCCAGAGTTTAATATTATGGGTATGGGTAAACCACAAAACGGACTCCCGTTTCGCGAAATGGAGTGAAACGGAGCATCAATAGGCGAAACAGAGTGATTGGGTGGCCGTATTGGCGGTAATGGTATTGTGACGTTATAAACTACGAACTATTACATGTTATGCAGCAAGGTATATCCATTAGGGAAGGGGAAACCGCAACATTTTGGAGCTGTAACGTTTTTCACCCACCGGACCCAGCCGCCATATTGTGTGTTGATAAAACGAAATCTGCAGTGGCGCCATCTAGCAAAAATTATCTCCAGTCTGCAGTGGCGCCAGCTGGCATTGCTAAATCCAAGCAAACACGTTCTTAGTGAAATTATTGTAGCTAATGTGAGAAATGGCTTAACAGGTGGCTATTAACAGAAATGAAAAACAAAAATAACAGAACCAATCGATTGCATCCCTTTGAAAACATCTCCCAAATAACAAATTATCAACTAAATCCGTGAAGGGGGACATTGACTCGGTTCACGATTGGAATCAAGCCTCACATCAATGACTCCAGTTGACAGTTACCCCTTGTACATATGTCACAATTGCATCTTAACACATGTGTGAACGCACACATCAAGACTTCATAGCTCTGAAGCAAAAAAATAATGCATCATAATTGCATCCACACCGAATAGCCCATAACCCTGAAGCCAGTTTCACAGCATCATAATCACAACATGAAAATGTTGAAGCCATCTGCACATTCCCATGGAATAGAACGGCGTGCTATAGCCATGCGATCGGCAAAAACCTCTAACGGCAGCGAATTTAATGAAACGGTTCGCTATAGCCATGCGATCGGCAAAACCCTCCCACAGCAGCGAATTTAATGAAACGGTGAGAGCTTTAGACATGTCACATGACATTTGGCTTAGTAATGACAGCGATCATCGATAATTTTCGCTAGATGGCGCCACTGCAGATTTCGTTTTATCAACACACAATATGGCGGCTCGGTCCGGTGGGTGAAAAAACGTTACAGCTCCAAAATGTTGCGGTTTCCCCTTCCCTAATGAATATACCTTGCTGCTTAACATGTATTAGTTCATAGTTTATAACGTCACAATACCATTACGCCAATACGGCCACCCAATCACTCCGTTTCGCGAAACGGAGTCCGTTTCGTGGTTTACCCATACCGTAATATTATCATGCAGGGCTGCTCTTGATCGCGGCGAACTATTCCCCACTTCCGGTTCAAAATTATACGCGTCCTTGACCAATCCGCCAAGTTCAAATCCTTATTAGTCGTTGCCGATGGTGTGCGCACGCGGTCGACAGCCATATGCAACGCACCCCTGAACTGTGACTGTCTGTGTCACTGTCAGATATTTGCGTTGCCGCCCCACATTGTCATAGATCTAAAGTTAAATGCGCATAAGTTAGTTCCCCCGAAACCTAGGTAAAAGCTATGCCATCAAGGTGTTGTATAGGAAGCTGATTTTCCTGGTATGCTTACCCAGATTCCCAGTAAAATCAGGGGCAATATGGAAGGTTGAAATCTTCAATTTACTGTTTTTAATTAATAAACTTTTTAATTTAGCATTAAGTTATCTGGCTCTTTTCCAAGATATAATTGCCTGTATAATGTTATAATTAACATTGAACAGATAACAAAATAGCCACTCAGCTCTACAGGGTCTGGATTCGCTTTTCTTTTCTTGCTGCTGATCACGAATCTCACTTTACAGCTCAAAGACATTTTGGGAAAAGACAGCTTAACTGTTAGTAAATCCTGATTTGAAGCTGCTGATTTGGTTTCAACTGCCTTACTACTTATAAGAATAAAAAAAATACCTTATTTAACCAGGTGTATCAACAGTCAAAAGGTAAATCAGCGACTGTTGGGATGCCGCCATATTGGATAAATACTTATATTTCCGTTATTTAGTTCCTTTGCGATCTTTTTGCATGCCATCTTTTTATAATAAGAGGATTACAGGACAATTTAAATGGGACATATATATCGCTGCAAAAAGCATTAAAGTCTATCTATAAAAAAGATAAGATATAAAGTCTAGGGTACAGAAAGACATTAAAAGCATTAAAATCTATCTATAGACAAGACCTTATATAAAGTCTAGGCTGCGAAAAGATACTTCAAGCATTTAAATCTGTTTATAGGCAAGATATGATATGAAGTCCAGACAGCGAAAAGATACTTAAAGCATTAGTCATAGTAGAAAGGCAAGCCAAACTTGATAAATTCAAAAGAAAACTTTAAGACGCTACATGTCCTATTGACCCTAATTAATTGTTGCATAAGCATTTTTTCGTGAAACATTTATGTAACATTACATATCAAACATGGAGGGAGCCCATTACCATTTCGCCTTGAAAAAGTTGACAAAAACATAACATTCTTACAAGCAGTGGACCTTGACAAAATAGGGTATTTCACTATTCTATTGGCATATATTCAAGATTTTACTGACAGGTCTTATTCCTAAGGCATTGAACTGAGATATAGCTAGAAAAATCTAGTGTTCCAATATTTTACTGGCAGATTTCAATCCTTAGGCATCAGTGTCTCAATGTGCCAGCATTAAAGCCTGCTGGTAAGATAGCGCCAAATGATCTATGACTGGCAATATATACTGTTATGAACAACATTGAACAGATAGCATCCACTGTATATCCACTGCCTATTCTTTATGTGCTTGCTAATATATGTTATGTTATGATTTAATAGGTATCTGTCCAGCCTTTATACATTATTTATCAGCTATTTCTAGTGCAGAAAAGAAAGGAAATGAAAGGTAGATCAGCAGTTATGGCAAGTGATTTAGCGGGACAACAGTGTAAGCATTACTTATTGGTTGTTTCTTAGATGAAGCCTTGTGAAAAATATTGTCATCAAAGAGTCAACCAATCACTGTCATGCTTACATGTCATGCTCTCGGGCATATATATTGCATGGAGACTTAAAAGAAACAGACAAATTTGGGAAGTCTGATTTCTGTAAATGAGGAAGGCTTGTCATCTACTGGCATCATAGACTTTGTAGTCAAACCAAATGAGTTTTCAACACAAATTTTCAAAACAAGCAGCAGCTTTGAAATTAGTAGATGATCTGACTATAGCCTCAAACTGTTTGTATCTTCCATACAGTTTTTAAGGCAGTATCCATCATATTTTATGATAAATTAGTAGATCTGAGAGTAATTTTAATGCTTAAATATCTTACGTTGAACCCTATAAAGCTATATGCATGAAATAATCAAGATAAATTTTATATTCAGTTGTAGTTTTAGTGTTTATCTAAAATATCTGAGAGTATTTTATGCATGCATATAATTCTCTGCAATAATGGTCATCATTTTCTTCAGGGCCAGGCAGCCACTTGAGATGCACCGACCACCTTGGCAATTTTGTAGAGGATGGCACAGTGTTTGCACCCAACAACGATGACTGCTACACCTGTCGCTGTGACGATGGCTTCCCAGTGGCCTGCACTTCTGTTCTGTGTTCACCGCCAGATTGCGAACATCCGCGACCAATCGAGGGCGTGTGCTGTAAATTTGTCTGCGTCGACAGTAATGGAGATGTCACATCCGTTGACAACTCCAATGATACCATTGGAGATCCCATTCTTCCCGGAAATGGCGTCCGTATGTACTGTTAATCATGTAGTAATTATGGCGTCTCAGACCTTAGTTGTATTTTATGTTGGATTACATTGTAGCCCTAATTTTTCTTCGTGAAAAGAGAGATATTTTTGCAATTAAATATCTATTTATAGATTTCACGTTCCTCTCACTAGAGAAGGCCAATTGACAAAATGCAACGATGCACAGAATAGCAAAAAATAAATAATTCTTGTGCTTAAGAAGTGCAGATGAACGACTACATATCGAATTTGTTTGGATTACCGGTAATCTTGTAACAATTAAACCCATATACCACACTGACGATGCAAGTCTGTACGTCTACATATATAGGTGGTTTTCTTGTTTCAGAACATGCGGACACAGCCAACCTGAGTCTGCGACTCGTGGCCAGCACGGTGACGTCGTTCCTCATATTGGCACTGCTCCTTTTCATGGTTCACCGGCTGCGACAGAGGCGCACTCTCGTCATGATGAGACGTGAGTCCCTGGCTAGTTGTGGACAATTTTATGACTTACATATTGTTAACAGAACGTTCATAATATGTTATTAGTCCATTACTTGAAAGAATGTGATTGATTACAATTATTGATTGTGATTACCTCATGTCTGACACGTGGCTATCGAGGATTGCATCAATGGTAGATATGGTCTAGTAGGCTGACATTGGGGATGATTGATTTATCACCCAAATGCTATGGGGAATTACCCTAGCTCACTTGACAAGCGGGCTGAGCTACAGATCAACAGTTCCAACCCTTTGTATCTGCATCTGGGGCAAGTTTCATCAAACCCCGTGTCATTGTATCGGGAGGTTGATTGGCCCACTTAGCCTTCATCTACCCAAGTGCGGCCAAAAACAACAACATTTGAAATGCTACGGTTTCTGTATCAATAAGGCATTGGCGGCCGGCGCAATAGCTCAGTGGGCTAGAGCGCTCGCCTTGATGTTCTGGCCACCTGAGAGCCTAACGGCACGTGGATCGATATGGCCATGTCTGTGTGGTCGCAGGATAAAGATCCCATGTCCTTCTTCGCAAAGAGTGGGGGGTCACCCCCAGGGACATGGCTCCACTCTCCCTTCCTTCTCTCATTGACGCGATATGACCAAACGTTGTTAAAGCGTCTTGAATTTACGACCAGCCAATCACTAAGGCATTGGAGTAAATTACAATGAATGTATGTTTGCAGGGCTGAACAACCAGCGGCAAGAGGACGAGATGGTAGCCTACATGCCGCAGATGGACCAAGTCGACATCGGGATCGAGTTCCCGCCTTACGAGGACCCCCCTCCGCCCTACTCCCCGCCCAAGCCGCCGTTCCTGCCGATGGGGGAGGCTCCTCCGCCGTACGAGGACGGTAACGGGGTCGCCAATGGGGCCCTGCCCTACTGCAACGGCACCATGAGCCGAAACGGGGCGGTCACCCAAGAGCGCCACCGATCTGGGTCGGGTCATATCGTCGGCGCCGGCATGACCTTTGAGCAGGCGTCGACGCTGCTGGCGCGAGGCCGCTGCACCGCGAGACACCCGGATGTGGTCGGTGACGGATCCGCGACGGGGACCGGCGGCGATGATGACGTCACCGTCGCGAGGAATGGAGGCGGGGACGCGACGCGTGGTGACGTCACGGGTTGTGATTGCGGAGACGCGCGATGCGGCGGGTGTGGTGGGGGCGCGGAGGATGCTGTCATGACAACTGGCAGGGGACCCTCGCGTGATTCCCAGGCGACGCCGGGTCGCGGCAGCTTCGACCTGACGTCGACCTCGGATGAGGATTACGTGGACTGCTCGTCTCAGCGGACGTCCTTCACCAGCGGCCTGAGGACGCCCTCTGACCGCGGCAGCGGCGTCTGCTGCCGGCACGACCTGCACATGCGCAGCCCGGGGGGCGAGCCGGAGGGCGCCGCGTCGCCATGGGGACGCCACTCCGGGGTGATATCCGAGGAGGACGACCCCCCGCGGGACTACCACCGCGACGGGGACGTCAGCCTGGACGCCGGCTCCAGAGCCTCCCCGGCTACCGCCATGACACGGTCCGGCGAGGACTCTCTAGGTAGGAATAGAGACTCAGCCTCCGACTCGAGTCGCGAGCGGCGACCATCGCCGAGGATCTCGCCTTCGCCGCCTTGTCTGGAGCCCACGCGAGGCCCGTCGCCCCGGGCGCAAGGTCAAGGCCAAAGTCAAGGCCAGCCGTATCGCCCCAAGCCGCACGCCTCGGCGGCCAAGGTATCGGGCTCGTCGCTGACCGTGGCGGGGGAGAGCGGCGGTGCGCCAGGTGCCGGGGACAGATCCTCCGTCATGTCGCGCTCGCTGGACTGCTCGGCGCCGGTCGCCAGCCCCGTGACGCAGTTCATCAAGCGTTCCAAGAGCATCGAGATACGCAGGGGCAGCACCTCGCCCCGAAACTCCTTCCTAGCGGACGGGGAGCCCCCGCGCGGCGCCCCGCCCGCCGGCTCATCCTCGACGTCATCATCGGGGCGCGGCGGCGGTGGCGGTGGCGGCGACGACGGGAGCCCCTGCCAGCGCTGCCGCGGGACGCCCGGGGGGTCGTGCGTCGACGGCTGCCCCGGGAGGCGTCGCGGCACCCGCCGGCCGATGAGCTGCCTCATGCCGAGCAATCGACCCCTGTCGTCGCTTCCTCAGGTGCAGCCTGGGGACTCGCCCACGGGGGCGGACAACAGGGAGAGCGGTGGTAGTGGTAGCGGTAACTGCCGGGACCGGGACCCTAGCTGGAGACATTCCCAGCCCAGCGGCCGGGCGCCCTCTTCCGCCGTAGATCACCGCCTGGATTGGGACCACGCACAACGATCGCGTGGGGGTAACGACGGCCACGAGCCAGCAGTAGACGTCCACGGCGACCGCCCCCCGGCGGGTGGGGTCCACGTGCCGGGAAGGTCCCGGGGTGCGGGGGGCACCGTGCCCCCCGCCAGCCTTGACCTGCGTGGCTGGCGGCTACCGGGCGGCACGGGCGCCGCGCCCGACCAGCTGACCTCCAGCGATGACGTCACCACCACCAGCAGCTTCAGCAACGACAGCAGCAGCAGCAGCGACTCCGGTGGCTCGCTGTCGTCCTTTGGCCGCTCCGAGCTCGGCGGCGGCGGCGGTGGAAGAGGTGGTAGCCGGGGGTCTCACCAGGCGGGAGGCAGACGGTCTCCCTCCGGAGCCAGTGGGAGGAGGCGGCCGGCGGAGGGCCACCCTCGGGGCGGCAACGGGCTGCCGGGCCCGGAGCAGCGCGGCGCCATCCGCTGGAGGAGTGTGGATGACCCTGAGGGGGCGGCCGGACCCTTACCCAGCGATGGGGGCTGGGCCCGCGTCGGCAACCGCCACGGCAACGGCAACGGCAACGGCGGCAGCGCGGAGAGTCAGAGTCATCATGGACCCGGTCAGCGGGACACGCTTTCCCCATTATCGCCCACGGCGGGCCCCATGCGTTCCGTCGCCTCGCACGGCTCGTTGTTCTCGGTCTGCTCGGAGACAGGCGAGTTCCGGCCGCGGCGCTTGCCGCCAACCGCCTTACCGCTCGCCATCCCCAACGACGCCCAATACCCACTCTCCACCCAGGCCCTGCAGCCCGCCGCGTCCGCCCCGGGCATCGGTGACCCCCTGGATGATAACCGGGAAGGTCCTAGGGGATAGATGACGTGATCCATAGGCAACGTCTGAAGAACTGAAGTCCTGGCGAACGGTCCTCCGTCTTCATGTGACAGTCAGAAAGGTCGCAGTGATGTGAACATTATCGCACTTGTGCTTCACGATACTTAAGTCAGGCCGAAGCCTGAGGCTTTCTAGGTATGACTTGATAAATATATTTTTGCTTTGACATCATCGCCTGCCAAAATCGGATGTGACGTCATCTCCTAAAAGCGGATGCGCGGTCTTTATGAAGTAACTGTACTTGCGAAGTAACTAATATGCGAAGATAGTTAAAAACGCAGTAAAAACTATCTGGAGTATTATCATGAATTATATTTAAGGAGGGATTAACAAGCGCGGAGTCGATAAACTGACTTCAGGCGTTGTAAGAAGCTGTGGCCTCGAAAAGTCATACCAAAGTTACGATGTTTGTGTGTATATGTGTGTATGTGTTTGTAAACGCAATGCGAACTGGTCGTCCATGTGGAATGTAACGTCCTATGCATGCTAAAGCGCCCTTAAAACTTACATAAAGGGTGCCCCTACAGTATGCATCGATTCCTTTGTGTTTTGCCAAAAATAGTCGCTGTCAATCAAACATTCCCATGAATTGTGTGTCCGGGTGCCAAACACAGTTACCGTATGGATAACTGCAAAAAATCGTAGTGGTTGGTACAGATATTCCTACCCCATGTCCCTTCTCTTATTTTATTGAATACGGATTTGTTTTCCATTTTAACGCATTTCATTGAATACATTATGAAAATTATCAAGCGGTGAATGAATTAATCAGAAAGTCAATCATGAGACTAACTGTTACCTTCAATATATTAATTTATTAAATGCATTATGAACTGCAGCAATTATTTTACTGATATTCACGAGATCGAATCATGAAAGGAATAACTTATCGAGTAAAACTCGATAATGACCAACGATTTTGAAATGTATCCTCTCCTCCTTGCCTCCCAACAGCCTTCCAGCCACTGTGTATTAATGGAATTTTTACCTTTTAGCTTCAATCCACGTGAGACTATGATCAATTTACTACAAGTACATGTATTTTAACTCCTTTCTTTGATACATTCATGACAGCAACGTTTTATATATGTATATATATAAGACTTCTCCCTACAAGTTACCGAACTGTTTTACTCATGCATTTATATTTTAAAAGAGTTTTCTCTTTATGTTACCGCGAGAGGGTAGCAATCATAGGTTGATAGATTTCAGGGGCGGATGCCAGTACGGATACAGCACTCGCTCTTTATATGCTGACTCACGTACATGTACGTACTCCGTTTGTCATTCAGTACTGTGCATGAATGAAGTGCGGTTTTATTGTGATAAGAAAATCGTGATAGCAAGTCTCGTTAGTAAAATGATAGCTTCGTAGACTGGGAATCTTAGCGTTGTGTTGTCCCCTGCTGCGCATGGACATGTGCGAAAGATCTGCTGTAATTGTACATGGTTGTTATTCTAGTAAAGCGCTGTGAAAGCGGGTGTAATGAACGTGCTAATTGTTACTGTCATATGGCAGAAGTCTGCTTGGTCATTGCCCCGTCATATATAGATATACTGCGTAAATGCGATCACATTTGTTTTGAATACTTGCCTTGTTTTTATATTACTGCTGTGCAGCGTATGAGGTTTTACACATGACTGAAAACGCTTATTATCTTTGACTCAGTTACTCTTGTCTTGACCCAAGCCGCTGGATGTATGTATGGTTTATTTAATGAGATTTAATTCCCTGCCCATGGATCTGAGAAGTACGACTCAACAGCGATATCTCAACACAGTCTGGAGTCTGAACAATTGTTTTACTTTTGAGTTACCACCTGCAGAGCTGATGGCTGAAAGGACTTCATAGTGCTTCATACGGAATCTTTTCGCAGACGTTAACTCGTCAAACAATCATGTCTGTTAATGCGTAATTATGTCTGCATGTATTCAAGGGGTTATTTATGCATGTTATGCGCGACGTACTTGCTGATCAGAATTAAATAAACGAAAAACGGTAATTGCGTAAATTTCTTTTTGTTATTGTGCCAGTTAAAAGTTATTATTCGTGTTCAGTATCGTGACAGATAGAAAAGCAAGTATTTTTTACATGTGCTATGATTTTTATATACAACTCTTAATTGTATTGGTTTATATTACATGTAATGACTTTTAAGGAAGCGATCAACATTTTTAATTTGAAAACAAAGAAATGTTATCTCTGTGGCTGTGCATTGGGTGGGTATCTGCTGCAGAAGTCCAGAAGTAGGTTACCTCCGATCCACGGGGGCCGGCCCTGTAGCTCAGTGGGTTAGAGCGCTCGTCTTGAGTGCTCTGGCCACCTGAGAGCCCAACGGCACGTGGATCGGTGGTTCGCGTCCCGCTGTGGCCATGTCTGTGTGGTCGCAGGATAAAGATCCCATGTCCTTCGCAAAGAGTAGGGAGTTACCCCCGGGGACATGGCTCCACTCTGCCTTCCTTCTCCCATTGACGCGATATGACCAAATTATTGGCAACATTTGGAAGTCTGATCTACGGAAGAACTTATGGCTAAAAAAGTAATTCGTATAGCAACACGATCTTTATTTATTCAAGAAGACTGGATACACTTACATTCAACGCAAGTGCCACTCGTTTAAAACAACGTGCAATCCAACATTTTTAACCGATACAATTATACACAATTACACTACATGTACAGTTTGAAGCCACCACATACATTATTGATGTATCCTGATGTTAAGTTAGTTAAGTTATATATCCGCATACTAACAAAACATACTAATTCCGTACATGACAAACATAAGTAACTTGAATAATTACGAACACAGTGTGTGTACCTTGTGGAATTAAACGAGATGCTGACTAGTTTTCAAACAAAAAACGGCAGTTAATGACTTAAAGTAAAGCAATACTGACATGACACAAAACATTTTAAACCAACTATAAAAAACAATAAGAATGTAAACAACATTGGTTAAAACAACAATAAGAATGTAAACAACATTAGTTAAAACAACAATAAGAATGTAAACAACATTGGTTCTTATCTGCGCGGAGTTTTTTTAATGTCACCAATGAAAGATCTAAATTTTATATCGCAACACACCAATGGAGACAAGTAGGTGCTAAGGCACAGAAACTGATTTCCATAAATCCACGTATATCGTAGTAATTGCTGGAAATATGAAATATTCATTTCGACTATTGTACACCGGAAAACATAATTACGCAAAATTAAATTAAGACTAAAAGCCATGATAACATAGCGGCCGAAATTGGATTTTTTTTTACAGTGACATATTTCGTGATCCGTATGTATAATGTTATATTTTAATGACAATCAGTGTACTATCTGATTTGAAAGCAAATCAGCTGATGAAGATGCCATTAAAATGTATGTTTCTTACTTGCTGATGATACTTGTCACTGTGGTCATAAACTGCTCATGACGAAAGTCACCATAAGGGTAGTTAACTTGTAAAACTTGTTCGAATGACTAATTATAAATCACAGCAGATGATATCACAGTTTTTTGGTTATACTCTCCCTGAAGTTGGGTCTATAACCACCACCCGCACAGACACGGAAATCATAGTGAACGTAATTTTAGCATTAAGATATAAAAGGACAGCGCACGAGTGATATATGAAAAGCAAAATGAGGCACAAGATGTAACCTGGGCCTGAACAAATCACTACCTTTATGCGTGTATATAACGCTTTGAGATCACTACTACTAAATAATGGCACAAGAAATAAGCTGAATGGTAATCACGAAATAAACCGTCTCTGACAATACCAGCAGAGCCGTGACGAAGATGTGTCAACGTATACAGGATCCGGTAGGACTCCCGTAAACAGGATCTGATGTGATTCATATGAAGGGTCTGGTGTGGTTTATGTTGGTATGGTAGTTTTGCTATGGTAGTTTGGTATGGTAGTTTGGTGTGGTTTATGTTAGTATGGTAGTTTCGTGTGGCTTATGTAAATATGGTCTAGGTTTTGATGAAAACAGAGTGTGGTGTGGTCAATGCAAGCAGGTCTGGTGTGGCTGATGTTAATTGGGTCTGGTGTGGCTGATGTTAATTGGGTCTGGTGTGGCTGATCTTACTTGGGTCTGATGAGGCTGATGCTAATTTGGTCTGATGTGGCGGATGTAAATTGGGTGTGATGTGGCTGATCTTACTTGGGTCTGATGTGGCTGATGTTAATTTGGTTTTGATGTGGCGGATGTAAATTGGGTCTGATGTGGCTGATGTTAATTGGGTCTGATGTGGCTGATATAAATTGGGTCTGATGTGGCTGATGGTAATTGGGTCTGATGTGGCTGATGTAAATTGGTCTGATGTGACTGATGTTAATTGGGTCTGGTGTGGCTGATGTTAATTGGGTCAGATGTGGCTGATGTTAATTGGATCTGATGTGGCTGATGTTAATTGGGTCTGATGTGGCTCATGTTCATTGGGTCTGATGTGGCTCATGTTAATTGGGTCTGATGTGGCTCATTTAATCACGTAAAACAGTAAATTTCATTGACACACAAGCCCTAGTCTTGCCTTATCTGTAACCAGGCGGAGATTTCCACCTTAACAAGCCGAGATCTATATAATTATATATACGTAGATTCCATAAGATAATTAACAAAAGTAATGACATTAAATGATATTTGATTACAGTTCACTCACTGCATATTCTTGTTACATGTATCAGTTTCACATTATATTCGCTAGACACGTGTTGGCTTTGTTGAACACCAAGTTTGATACAAAGGCGAAAAAACAGCCCGTTGAGAGAAATCGTGAAACAGCAGCAGTTCCCCATTGAATGTCTTACCCTGAGATAGCACAGACGCAGCGAAATGCGTGAAACTGAAACAATATACAGATATTCCCTTCCTGGGACACATTTCCATTGGTAGATAAATGAATGTAATTTTCAGTATCGATATCCGCTCTGAAGCATGTACAACATTTACCGATGAAAAAGAGATATGTCAAGCAGTTCATTCATACGAATGTACCGTCTGATGAAATCTAGATCTATATCATATATATATACATGTACATATATAAATAAACAGCAAAATTTCTTTTCATGTAGCTTATAAAGTAGCGCCTCATTAGAGACTATTAAAGAACAGAATCTAGGATCGTTAATCGAGACAAATCTCGCTGAAAGTTTATGTTTATAAATTTAAACCTTAATTCATTCAGGTTTCAAATATCGGTTCCGTTAAGAAAGAGCATGTTTTATTGTCAAGTTATAGGAGAAGAACCCATTCATATAATAATTTACCACTTAGAATCTATATCTGTAACTGAAAACCTTTATGCTCTGTCTTTAATTTCTCACGGTCGTCTTCGAGTATTATGTGACTCGTGCCATTTACCACCACATTGTGACGTCATGACGTGGCGTCCTTCTTCAATCTCCATGGCGACCAGCAGCATGCTCATTTTGACGTAAGTCTTGGAAATACCAGGACAAAGAACAGATGACGGCCTTCATCTCGACAAGGTTCACTTGAGCCTGAGGAAAATGGGACAGTACGTTTCACTGACACAACAAGATAATATTATATTATAAATTAATATGTATTGTCCGATATTTACATATTTCCTTTTGCATACTTCATATCTTGGGACAAAGTATATTTGATATTTCAATATGAAACACCGTTGGATTTTGCCCTTCTATTTTTTACACGTTTAACATTAAATAACTAAAATAACGGCCAAACAGACAGTCCTACCTAGTAACGGCGAATCTCTTTTGAGCAAATATCCTCAGCATGAAGCGTCCATCCTGATGTGGTTTGAAAGATGACGGCACGATGACGTAATTGGCAGGTTCCAGCTCGAAGCGGCCGCTGACTTCTCTCAGGTTGATGTAGATTCCGGATTTTCCCGCCTCTGTCATGCCCTTAAAGTCGGCGGCAGTGAGTCTCTCAGCAGGATTCTCCGTCTGAAACCAATAGTAATTATGTACGTCCAATGTATTTCCTGAACATATTATACACTATTATCAAATATTACATATTATAGGGATTTTTTTTTCGTTGCAAAGTAATTTATTTACACTGATCTATATCATTTAAATATAGATATAATGACATATTATATATTAAATAAAATACATATTGATAAATTATTTTCGTTGGAGAGTAATTTATTTACATTGATCTATATTATTAAAATTTATATATAATGGTATATTATACCTTAAATTAAATATATACGGATAAACTATATATTAAAGGTATTGCTTATACGTTCAAGAGTATACATAGACACTACTTTTAATAACTTATAAGCAAACTTAATTAGACAAATCTTTTTCAAATTTTGCGTTAACCAAAACATGTCCTTTCCTAACATTCTTATCTTTATCATTTGGTTTGGAATTTGTTTCACTTCGACGTTTTTCATGAAACAGAAACAACTGGTTGTATCTCAATGACATTGAAGCAGATTCCTTCGCAATGAAACAAAGAGTCCCCCCCCCCCTCCCCTTCCACCTCAATTGAATACACCGCAAGTGATCATAAATAAACCATTTACCATGACCTCAAAACGATTCTTGATCCTGCGCCGCGCGACCTATACCTAAGAAGCTGAAGGGGCCCAAATCAAAGGCAAATCCACCGCAATAAGCACATCAATTATGGCCCATATGGTCCTGACCTTGTACAGGATGAAGCCGATCTGGAGTGTCCGGAGGCCAACGTAGCGCTGCGATCGCTTCTGGATCTGCATTAAGGCGATGACAACACTGGAGCGACCTTGGTTCTCAGGGTCATCAGTCATTGAGTCAAAGTCATCTGAAGGTCAAAACGACACGAATTGCTTGAACAGGTTATACCGAGAGGTCTGTGATCACGTGCCTGCGTCATATCTGTCTGTGATCACGTGACTACGTTATATCTGTCTGTGATCACGTGACTACGTTATATCTGTCTGTGATCACGTGACTACGTTATATCTGTGATCACGTGTCTATACTTTATATCTGTCTGTGAACACGTGTCTACGCTATATCTATCTGTGAACACGTGTCTACGTTATATCTGTCTGTGATCACGTGTCTACGCTATATCTATCTGTGAACACGTGTCTACGCTATATCTATCTGTGAACACGTGTCTACGCTATATCTATCTGTGAACACGTGTCTACGCTATATCTGTGTGGGATAGCGGGTGAACTGTGTGATTGTCTGTGAGATCGGTTCAATTACACTTTTTTGAATGGTGGGCTAACGTTATATATATTGTAGGATATCGCGTCCACATGTAACTTACAGCTCGTGTGATATGAGTGACGTACCATATGCTGGCACAATTCAGTTCTAATGTGTCATTATTTGAGTAGGACAATTAGTAAATTAAGGAAATTTGCATTCATGCACCAACAAGGTCACACGAACAAGAGAACCTTATGAGAACGTCTCTGTAATGTATACTTACCGGGTTCTGTCAAAGAGATGACGTATTGTGGATTAGTTGCAAACATTTGCAGGTCATTCCTGCTCCCTCCGGCGGAGACATTCTCTATCCAGGCCCCTTTTATCGTGACCACGTGACCTGAACAAACGAGGAAAATGCTAATGAGACGTTGGTTCTTCAGGCCGCTTTTGTGCACATGAAGGCTAAGTTGGACCAAGGAAGCTCCCGAGGCAATAGGATTGAAAGAAGATTGGATGAGACATGTTCCAGCTGCAGGTGCCACGACACTCACGACCTGTTGATCTGCAGCTCAAACGCATTTAACTGAGCTAGAGAGGCACCAAACAAAATAGGAAGTTATATACACGTACAAGTGAAAGCATACATGCATGTCATCTATAAATTGCCACAACTGCATCAAACAAAAACGGTATGGAATATATCCCCACAATTAAAGGTTCTCCTGAGAATTGTCATCATAAATGATATATCATAATTATATACCAGCAGAAGTCTGTAGTCGAGACTAGCATATCTGTCCCACAACACTGGCCAAAGGTACAAAATGTTCCATCGAAGCCAATTCTTCTCGTGAGACAGATTTAGTGGCTCGAATATGGCAATTAAAGTACGTCACCCCGAGACCCGGATGTAGAGCTATGTGTCTACCTGCGTGATCCGGAATCCCGTCACCGTCAAAATCCGGACCCATGGTACAGATCGTGACCTCCTGGAAGTGGCGGCAGAAGTCCTGGTAGCTCATCCAGAACTCCCCGTCATCCTTCTTAGCGACCTGCATCAGGCGAAGCGTCTCCGCGCCAACCCACGACCAGTTAGAATCACTGAAATCAGGATCGCACGGGTTAATATCAGGGTATGTACATAACATGGGCCGCGATGACGAATTGAAATCACAGAAATCAGGAGCAAACGGGTTAATATCAGGGTATGTACATAACATGGGCCGCCATGACGAATTGAAATCACAGAAATCAGGAGCAAACGGGGCAATATCAGGGTATGTACATAATATGGGCCGCCATGACGAATTGAAATCACAGAAATCAGGAGCAAACGGGTTAATATCGGGGTGTGTACATCACTTGCCCTGTCGTGACCTATATTAATGGTATCAGAATCAGACAGGTTAATATTAGGGTATGCGTAGTATTTCTGGTCCCAGGCCCGAATGAACGTCGTAAGTTCACTACCCGAACTGGCGGGTATTCAATGGTATTCAGTGTTTAGGAGCAGACCTAGGATCAAACGGGTTAATATTAGGGTGTGTACATGGTAATGGTATTCAGAGCAGACCCAGGCTCCGTGGCACTCACTGGTCGCTCCAGGAACCCTTCCACTCAGTCTCGTTGCCCCAGGGGTTGCGTATCCTCAGCAGTCGCTCCTCTCCCATTGCGTGCGCTATCTGAATACCCGTAAGATTAAATACAAATATAAATTTTATGATGAAGATATCATCTCCCCAAAATAAACGATCAAAAAGACAGTACATGGAAAACAGTTATATGAAACCAGCGAATTAAAGTAGGCCTAATATGAACACATCAAGTGGATCAAGACAAGAGGTCTAATATGATATCAGCCATTGTAGATACTTAAACCTCTCTACGTCAATTGATAAATGGAATAATATATACTTCATTTCCCATTTACAAAGTCACGCGATATGTCACGTATAAAGCAAAATACAGACAAAAGTAAACTTATTGCGTGGTATATAAGTATTCACTGTACTTTAAAATAACTTATCATAGTATGTTTACGTAGTTGCATAAATATTTATAAATATCTAAACGAACACGTTTTCGAATTCATTCACTGGTTCAATTTTAATAAATAGATGAAATATTTGTTATTTGTGTCGTGAATGTGCTACGCCGGTTGCCATGGCACTGACCCGCATGACGGTGGTGATGGTGTAAGCATGGCCAGCTACCAGTCCGTTCTCCTCAGCCCTCGTGCTCTGCCGCCAGTCACCCTGGAAACCGGTTGATAAATCTTACAATCGTTTAAAAATAGAAAATAATGTATCCAGTTCGCATGAGTATAAATTTATTATTATATATGTCATAAATATATTGATATACATGTCATAAATATATTGATATATATGTTATAAATATATTAATATATGTTATAAATATATTAATATATACGTTCTAAATATATTAATATATATGTTATAAATATATTAACATATATGTTAGAAATGTATTACTGTATATGGGGCATGTACAGCACATAATTTCATTATAGATATGCAAAGTAACCCCCGACCCGAAACTTGTTCCTTTAGCCTTCTCCTGTCGGAAAGCATGTTTTTTTTTTAACTCTGTCATCGAATTAAATTAGAACATCCAGATAGGTATGATAACGCCTACATTTTATAATGAAGAGTTAACACTAAGAAGCTCAGACAATATTCTGAGCGCCTTAGTGTAAGTTTATCCTTAACTCAACATGGCATCAACTCTTAATTTTAGGTCTAGTGGAGCTTTCATGTGTGTGACATTGCCATACTACGTGGATAAGGCCATATCGCAACAGTGATCAAGGAAGATATGAGCCATGTATCTGTGAGTAACCCTTATCGCACCCTGTACTAACAGAGACTGTTGGCACAGGTGGGATTCGAACCACGCACCGTCTGCATGCTTGGCCGGGCGGGCTGGCCTTATTTACAGCAGAGCATCAATGGATAAGAAGACGACGCGACCCATGTACTCGGCCATAAAGGTCTCGTCCCCCATGAGATATCACGAGACCTCCATCGGGCGCCACTCACCTTCCTGGTACAGGCGATAAAAGCGCCGGCGCGGTGTGCCCTCAGCAGGTGTCTGTACATGTTGGGGTCGGCTCCCTTCAGCATGTAGCGCTCAGCCAGACCCCCAGTCAGGTCGACCAGGGCATCCATCGTCTGGCCGCCCTCGATGGCCTCATAACAGCCGTGTAATCTGCCATCATAGTACACATATTATCACCACTGTATATTAATAGTAATATTTTAAATTTTCGTGTTATTATTATTGCTATTGAGATGGTACTGAGATCGTCACAACCGTGCAACGTGCGATTTGGAAGATATTTCACAAAAATGCAACAAAGAGATATGGTTACAACATATATTGTTACCGTTAAATCAATTAGCATTTCATTAAATATTTCTTTGGAACTGCGATTAGGAAGGTATCATAACAACAGATATAGTATTTTTTCCAGGCAACCATATTTGAACAATAAATCTTTAGCAACATGTATTTTACAATCATCTACTGCATGATCTAACATATTGTAATTAACATATATCCAGATTTATGAAAAATATATTACACATACTTACTTGGCATATGCTTTCTCCACAAGAGCTACCCAGAATTCATTCGGGTCGTCACAGCGAGCGTAAATGAGCTGTCCGTCTTTAACCGGAAGTCGGTCATCCACGTATACGTCCACCCATTGGCCGAAGCGCCAAAACCGAAAGTGGACAACCCCTTGGTAGGACGGACCACACAGGGGCTGGTCGTCTGGAATGATCTGCCGAAAATGGGGTTACATTAGCAATATGAACATTACTATCAAATGTTCATATTTTATGAAATATACCATATAATATGGTAAAATCACTACCGTACGAAAATATAGAAAAATAGAGATTATAAGTAGGAAAAATATATATATAATAAAAAGAATAGGGTCTGTAAGTGACGTCACAGACAGCGCGCGCTCACCTCTAGAAACAACCGTTCTGGGTACAACGCGTCAGCGGGTCCCTATACTTTACTATGGGCCTCAAACTAGACTCACTGATGTTTGAGATATGAATGCAATGTTAGATTTGAAAACCATATGGAATAAATGTTTGGGGGTGTACCTTCATACTCGTACTAGTTTTAAATCGCAAGACGCTGGTTTTCTGTGCGTTTCACGCCATTACAAAGAGCTCCCTATGCTTTGTATATGGGGCGGTGAAGCGTCATGTACCCAAAACCGAATTCGCTGGAGGTGAGCGCGCGCTGTCCGTGATGTCACTTACATACCCTATAGAGATAAGTGGGATATAATATATATATAAATATATATCTTTAATTCCCATCTGAGTTGTTAGTTACTGTGTTTACCTACACAATACTTGGCCGTCGAGGACATGTAGGAACACAATATTTATGACTTCATTACATGCAACATTGTCAGTGTCTATATATGACATCATAACCATTTACAGATCAACAGATGATCAAATATCAGTGCTTTGCATGGGGACCAGGCTCCCCTCTCCCAAAATTGTTGCCATAGTTAATACCGCCCCACTCTATATTCGTTCATGGTTCAGACATCCCCCTCCCTATAGTCAAGTCCTGGATCCATCTGTTTGTTATCTCACACCTTTCTCATGAACCTCTCCTGTTGAGACACTGCAGCACAGGAAGAGAGGAACCAGCAATCGCCCAGCAAACCCTGTTTGATGTCATCTCTACTAATACCATCCACCAAAAGATGAGGCTCGGATGACTCAGGAACCAGCTCCTGTTCAGTGAAAAAATAACTATGCATTTATATGTAAAATACTTAGCAGTGTTTAAAGCTATAATTAATATCGCTACAAAATTATTGTTGCAATGGTAAATCAACGGCAGTTGGAACTCCATGAATGGAAAGCATTTAGAGAGATTGTTTATTCTTATTCCACAAAATGCATCTTGAGCTATTTGAAAAAATATTTAGCAGCTAATTAAATTTCCAGTCGACATGCTTTAAATATTAACTAGGTATAAATGATTAAATTGTTAAAGATATGTTTACCAATAATGAGCATGATTATACATTTTATTGTATATTTCACTTGTTTATGAATACATGTATATACAAGTTTTTAGCAAATGAATAACATCACGTAAGTACAGATTATACATTAAATGTTAAATAGGTTGCAACAGGTACCTGAGGTCTTGCCCATTTGATTCCTTGGTCCACCTGGTCTGAGTAAAACAATGCTCCTTCATCAGCTGGGAAGTCAGGATCACAGAACAATTCCCCTTGACAAAGTGTAGATAGTAATTCTTCAATCTCTGCACTGGTCTGCAAGAAAACATACACAATTATTTGTCAATTCATATCAAATTTATAAATGCTGGTTATCCTTGGGAATTTTAACCATGACTGAATTCAACAAAATTATTGATGAAAGTGGTATAGATGATTATTATAAATATAGAAAAAAACATTAATTAAATAGCTAGAGGGTTAAGGATTATAAGTATAAAATTCTGGAATCAGACCAATAAGCCAAATCTGTATGTGACTTTACTAAAGGAAGCTACAAGTAGTCAACATAGAACAATCTAACAATTCACCATGTGAAACCAATTTAAGCACCTCAAATAAGTTTAAACTATATTGATATATTAATGCTACAATATCATACCTTAAATACTCAAGTAATACTTATATAATTAACAGGTATAACAGATATACAATATGGCTTAAATTCAGATATATAATATATAATATATAAGGAAACAATGGCTGATGTATATAATATATGCAAATACATCATGTACAGTCTAGAGGATCAATGTGCTTGTTAATTTTGGGGGGTATTTTAATAAGCATTATAACTATAATTATGACGTTATAACTGGAGCGGATGTACTTATACTACAGCCACATACCAACTGGGCTGTATATATTCACAATAAATTAGTGGGAGGTATGGGGAACTAGTCCTGTAAGCAAGTCACTGTAGCTATATGCAATACTGCAATCAACAGTTAATTATGTGACTGCATGAATCAATATTGGGGCAGACTGCATTACATTTATGGAACTAACTGGTGATATATGCTCTACCTTATCTATATAACAACTTGGCGCAAGTACCTTTAAGCAAGCCCACTTCTCTATAGGTACAACAGTTATAAAAGTGTCAAGGCTATATTCCTTAGCTGTAAGTTAGTTGGTTAGTTGTTTCCTAATTCAGGATGCTTTAACTGCTTTTGGTCATATCGCGTCAATGGGAGAAGGAACAGAGAGTGGAGCCATATCCTCAGGTTTTCCCAGCCCCTACTCTTTGCGATGAAGGATATAGGATCTTTATCCTGCGACCACACAGATATGGCCACAGCGGGGCACCAACCATCGATTCACATGCCGTTAGGCTCTTAAGTGGCCAGAGCACTCAAGGCTAATGCTCTTACCCACTGTGCTATCGAAGAGGCCCCAGACCCTTAGATGAAAGTAGGGAATCAACTGCAACTTAATTAATTTAGTTGAAATGAGCATATCCCCTCTCCCCTGCTGATTTACTGTGCCTGTGTCACTGCATGAATATGGTCATTATTGATTTTGCAGTTTCGCTTATTGTTATCAGAATAATAAAAGGTGTAAGCTTAATGAAACTGATAAAAATAATTTGCATATGCAAACTAAACATAAGCTTACAATGAAGTTGAGAAAAAAAAAAAGGTAAGTAACAAGTAACAAAGATTGAGTCTCCCACTTACAGTGACTCCAATGCATTTTCGACCTTTGTCCTGTTCTTGATGTTCATTATCATCAATAATATAGGTGTGGACATCCACTATTCTCTTATTATCGCCCACACCCACACACTGGACTTCGGTGGAATATCTCCTCTCGTCTGAGATCTTACTCCCACCACATCCCATAGCTATGGGTTACCTTGGCCAGGTCATACTCATCATTTTAGGTAATATCCTAGCGGCTTCTCTGTGCAAAAAATAATCTTATAGAGCGTTATGTCAGTTTGTTGTTTGGTTTCCAGGAACGCCCCATCTCGATCTCACTATGGAAAGCCGAAACATAAAAACTCGGATGGGAAACTGGTTACCTGTCTCGCAGCTGAACTGGCTTCGGATATTTTGTCTCACGTGCTATTACGTGTCGTTCTTAGGCCTGATACCATCTAATATCAGCACAACTAATGATATCACAATAAGGCTAATCGAATGCCTTTTAAATTACAAATGGCCTTCCATAGATAATGTACGTGGCTAGCTGTCACTTCTTGCTGATCAGCATCCTGCATCATATATATATGTCACTTCGCCAAACCACCAGCTGGGTCCAAGGTCCAAAGGTACTTTCAAGATATTTATCCCAATACTAATACCTGTACGAATTGGGCCCCTGAGGGGGGGGGGGGGGGGGGGTAGCCATGTTGCGTGTCGATTTGAAGAAAAGGTCCATGTCGCGCGTGTCGATTTTAACAAAAGGTCCATGTCGCGTGTCGATTTTAAGGAAAATTCCATGTCGCGTGTCGCTAAGTCTTATGTCGCATGTCGATTCTAAGGCAACTCCAATGTCGCGTTGTCGATTTTAAAAATCGCCGTGTCGCCGTGTCGAAAAAGCGCCATACGCATGATATACTAAATGATCACATTATTGCTTTTGTCAGAGCTCCGTTACCATACATCGCAGGTTAAAACGCTATTTCAGATATTATGAATTCAACACACCAATCCCAGATAGCAACGTTAGATCGTGGTTTGCATGTTGATATACAGTTTCCAGCTATTTTACTAACGCGGACCAGGTTGGTTCCCAAAGTACGTGGGCCAGGCTGGTTCCTAAAGTACGTGGGCCAGGCTGGTTCCCGAATCACGTGGGCCAGGCTGGTTCCCGAATCACGTGGGTTGTGATGTCAATGTGATGACGTCGACCGCGACAAATGTGTTGGCCACTTGCCTTTTTTTATCTGTGCACATTTATTGTAATTATGTGCAATTCATTTCAGGAAATGTCCAAATCAGTTTCGGAGCGACCCTCCCACCCTCCCCACCCTCACTAATTACTGGTGGTTCATGCAGGCAAAGGCTCGAGCCTCGTAAAACAGGTCAAAGTAAGTTGACGTCCACTCTTAAAATGAGACCCACCTCCCTCCCTCCATGGGACCACCACCAAACTCAGCTACCAAGTTGGAGAGGGAATGTGTGGAAAAGTAGATTTACACGAAACCTCGTGCGTCCACCACACCCTCTAAAACTCCCTAGAACTGAAAACAATATTTGCCTGATAAATATTAAAATATACATGCGGCAGGCCATAGAAGTCGTGGTAGTGCCGCTGAGCGGCAGTGGGCTTGCGCGGATGGATACAAACTCGGTGTGCGAAGACAAGTCCAACAACCGGGCAACTACTTCAAGTCTTATCGCCCAATCCTGTCTAGAAATAGGACTACACGGAACAGGACTAAGGCCGTATTCCTAATCCCATCGTAAGTTACGCACGAAAAGTGTACTTATTTCCGTCGTAACTTTGCCAGCACGTTTTGGTTGTGTTCATGGTCAAGAACTCATATGCAATATAATTTTAACACTTTCTTAGATCAGAAAAATCCACTTAATTACGTCTTTTGCACTCTATAATCGCAGGACAAATGTTCCACATAGCGCTAAGTCTATTGGCGTAGCCTAAGTGTGGTTTATGAATACCGCCCCATGTATCTAAACTTTTGTTCTTTTTCTCTAAGGATGTTTTTTTCCGTCTAATTCTATGTGGCAATATCTAGGTATCATAACAGTCGGACTGTCTGCCGCGGGTTAAAAAAAAATCGCCACCGAGCGAATATAAGAACATCTAAGTTTGCCGCACTCACTATCATAGCGGAGTGCTGTAGAAAGACATCGCTCCGCGTGTCGCAGTCCACCTGGCTCCCGCGGACCTTAGTCTTAGTCTTAGTGGCTCAGTGGGTCACGTATAGTGTCACGGACTGTAACATTAACCGGCATGCATAGCGCTTTATCGACAGGGATCTAGACCCGCGAGTTTATTTGTGTAGGTGTCGTGCGACGGCTGCGAGGCGAACACTCGTTGTGGTCAAAGTTACAGTTCGGGGACCGACTGGCTGCAAGGTTTGTCTTTTTAAAAAAGACAGTTGTGCATGTTGTTCATGTTGTACATAAACATATACTCTTACCAAGCGCTCTAGCTAAATGTACGTCCCCCGCAGTCTTGGGCTCCGTTTGGTGCATAATGATGACGAGACACTGCACGCGCGTTGTAAGGTAGGCCCATACCCGAAATAGCCCAGTTCCGGAAGACTATGAGTGACGCATACGTGTCACGTCATTATAGCCGAACATCTTCTGCAAGCGGCGTGGGATCGAGTAGGCAAAAAATAAGTATAACATTGGCAGTTTCCCATAATGATCTATATTTTGTTGTTGAATTGCTCGAAAATTGTTAGCTCACCATAGCTGACTTATCATGAATCAGGTCTGATTACCAGGTCAGTCACAATAACAAGATTATGAGCTGTATAACGATGTGTCTGTGATTTCATCTCATAAACCGAAAATAGATCTGATAATGCATTCTCCGTACTTTAGGTACTTCCGGTAGCCTTTAAAAGTCAAAACGAGGCTGACCTCGACCTGCCTTTTCCATCTTGGCTTTTGAAGAACATAGACGTGTGCTTCCGTCGGAAGTTTTTTATCGTGCGACATCGCCGCCCACTTGGGGGCATCGAAGGGTATTATGGAGGATGTGAGTGCTGGTTCACCTCCTGGACCGTCGGGGGCCTGTTTGGCCACCGACAATACCGTTTCGGACCCCGATGGGGCCGTGAAAGCCGCCTCCCTTCTGGGGTTGGTGGAAACAAGTGCCACGGGCCTGGCGACCGGCCGGCTGGACTTGGGGACTTGCAAGATCCCTAAGAAACGCAAAATTGACGTACCGGAGGTGCAGGGCCTTACGGACGTCAGTTTATCGTCCTCGGAATCCGAAGGACAAGCGTCGTCGTCAGACGAGGGAGACAGCTCCACTCCGGCTCGTTCGTGTGTGTCGGACCCCCCGGTCAGTGAGGTCGCTTCAGGTCAAGGGCTCGACATGTTCGATCCATTAGGCCAGAAAAAGGCAAAAGACTGGAAATTGGACCCTGAACAGGACGGTTTCATAAGGAAATATTTCACTGAGTGGCTTGGGGAGGAGGTAGCCAAGAACACGGTTTTGGCTGATAACCCTCTCCCAAAACATGATTCGTTGGAGCCACACAAGCTGGATGATGACATTGTGGAGTTGTTGGACAAGGGGCAACAACCAGCTGCCAGGTTGATAGATGGCAGTTTTGTCAAGATTCAATCTAAACTGCTTGACACCATGGGGCCCTTGTCCAAACTGTGGAAGCTGCTTTTCTCAGCAAAAAATCCTAAGGACAGGTCCTGTGACCTCAGAGAACTCCTACTGCTGGTGGAAAAAAGCATTGTCCTGATAGGCCAGACGAATGTGCTCACAAACTACAACAGGAGGTGGAATGTGCTATGAAAGTTCCTCGGTGATCACAAGAAAGCCAGCCATTTGCTCCGCCAAAATGAAGCTTTGCTGAATGCTAACAGGAAAGAACTGTTTGGTGGAAAATTCTATCGCGCTCTATATCATAAGGCGAAGGAATCGAAACGTTCGCGCCAGATCAGACAGTCCCTGGGAGCCACTTCGTTTCCACCCAAGAGACAACATGTTGAGCGCAAGCCCTTTCAGAGGACCCCTCCCACGGGACCAAAAGGTCTACCAAAACCGAAGTGGGAGGGGAAACCACGGTTTTCCCGACAAGGCCAACAGCCCAGAGGGGGGAAGGCCTCACGGTATGTATCCTTTACCTCAGTCTCAAAGTCTTCTGGTATCACCAGTAAGTCAGGATCCCCCCATAACAATGCATAGCAGCATAGTAGGGTTGAACTTGTCCTCTCCAGGGATAACCCAATGGCCTGTGGGAGGGAGAATCAAGCATTTTGCCAACAATTGGGGAAAGATCACAAAAGATCCAAAGATTTTGAACATGGTAAACGGGTGTCACATAGACTTTGTGACCACTCCTCCACCAAAACTCAATTGCTCTTCCCCAGTTCTCTCAAGAGAAGAACATACAAAAATCTCAGAACAGGTACAAGAGTTGTACTCAAAAAATGCCATCGAGCGAACCATGAACACACCGGATCAGTTCATGAGCCATCTGTTTCTGCGACCAAAGAAAGACGGGTCCCAGCGGCCAGTGTTCAATCTGAAACAGCTGAATGCTTATGTAAGATACGAACACTTCAAGATGGAAGGGATGGTTTCAGCTTTAAACCTGATTCAGGCGGGGGACTGGATGGGGAAACTCGACTTAAAGGATGCATATTTCTGCATTCCGATGGCCCAGAATGTCAGAAAGTATCTGAAGTTTGTGTGGGCAGGGAAAATATACCAGTTCAAGGTCTTGCCCTTCGGGCTAGCATCAGCTCCCCGCTCGTTTACCAAACTAATGAAACCAGTGATTGCCCTCCTTCGACGAATGGGGATCAGAGTGGTCATCTACCTAGACGACATGCTCTTTTTGAACAGGAACAGAGAGGGGTTGGTGTTGGACATCAACACAGCACAGTGGCTGCTGGAGGCACTGGGTTTCTCGATCAACAGACCCAAATCAGTGACAGTTCCCACACAAACCCTCGAGTTTCTGGGTTTCTTGTTGGATTCGATCAAAATGACGGTGGCTTTGCCATTAGAGAAGGTGCAAGCTATTCAGTTAGAATGCCAGGAATTGTGCCAGAGAAACAGAACTTCTGTCAGAGCTCTTGCAAAACTGATAGGCAAGTTAACAGCAACGCTTTTGGCTGTGGTACCAGCACCGCTGAATTATCGCCTCCTACAGATGCAGAACTCGAAAGCTTTACTGGCGAACAACCAGAATTATGCAGCTCATTTGACTTTATCACCAGAGAGCAAGGAGGAATTGCAATGGTGGATCAAAAATCTGGACATGTGGAATGGCAGAACGTTGATTTCAGTCATACCAGACCTAGTCATCACTTCGGACTCCTCAATGAAGGGATGGGGTGCGGTGTGCGAAGGAGTGACCACCCAGGGTCTCTGGAGTGCAGACGAAAGGAAATTACACATAAACTGCCTGGAACTGCTGGCAGCAACTTTCGCAGTGCGAGCCTTCACACGAGACCGATCGGTCCAGCATGTACACCTGCGAGTGGACAACAGTGCCACCGTGGCTCAGGTCAACCGGATGGGGGGCACAAGGTCAAGGAACCTGTTGAAACTGACAAAAGAGCTTTGGCACTTTTGTCTGTCGAAAAAGATCATGCTTACTGCGGAGCATCTGCCAGGAATTCACAACACAGTTGCAGACCAGGAATCCAGAATCTACACCGATGGCAGCAACTGGAAGTTGGACTCGGGGATATTCAAGGCAGTAGCACAGAAGTGGGGTCCCATTCAAACAGACCTGTTTGCAGACAGAACCAATGCCCAGACACAAAATTATGTGAGTTGGAAACCAGACCCATTTGCACAGACAACCGATGCATTCAGCATCCCTTGGGCATGTCAGGGGAGCTATGCGTTTCCTCCTTTTTGCCTGATAAACAAGTGTCTGGCAAAAATCCAGAAAGAACAGGCCACTGTCATTCTGATTACTCCCACTTGGCAGACGCAGCCGTGGTTCACAGTCATTCTGGGAATGCTAGTGGATCAACCTGTACTGTTACCTCCGCTACAGAGGTTACTGACGTCACCAAAAGGCGACCCGCATCCGCTGATCGTGAGAGGAGATCTGAAATTAGCGGCTTGGAAGGTCTCAGGGAACGCACACTTGCAAGAGGTCTTTCAAGCCGGGCTGCCGAGATTTTCTTGCGAGCCCGCAGAGAGGGAACTAAATCCGCTTACAGTTGCTCCTGGAATAAGTGGGTTAGCTGGTGTGGTGGACGGAAAATCGCTCCATTTCAAGCCACTCTGGGAAATATAGCAGATTTCTTGGCTGATGTGTTTGACAAGGGAATGGAGTATACAACCATGAATGGGTACAGATCAGCTCTCTCGGCTTTTCACCCCCAGATAGAAGGATATCCGGTGGGGCAACATCCAGTGATCAAAACTTTGCTACAAGGGATGTTCAACATGAGGCCCCCTAAACCAAGATATGTGGACACGTGGGATGTGGATATGGTGCTCAGACACATGCGTTCCCTGGGAGACAATGGGAACCTAAACCTCAACCACTCACGCTTAAGGTGACCATGTTGTTAGCCTTATGCAGCGCAAGCAGAGGCTCTGAGTTGCAACAGCTGAACCTGAAATACATGAGGATGAAGGGGGAGGACATGGAATTCTATATCCCTGGTCTCACAAAGACAAAGAGACCTGGTAAACCTCACAGTAAGGTATCTGTATCGCACTACAGATCTGATGGGCTGCTTGACCCAGTACAATGCATACATAAATACATACAACGGACAGCTCCACTCCGGGAAAGTGAAGCTCAGAAAGCCCAAATGCTTATCAGTTTCATCAAGCCACATAACACAGTGGCGAAATGCTCCGTTGCAAGATGGCTTAAAATGCTAATGGCCCAAGCAGGGATTGACACAAGTAAATACAAGGCTCATTCAACGCGAGCTGCAAGTACCTCAAGGGCAAAGCATCAAGGCATGAAAACAGAACAAATCTTGGAAGCAGCCAACTGGTCAAATGCTTCAACTTTCTACAATTTCTACCATAAAGAACTTGCAGAGAAGGCAGAGCAGAACACATTTCAAGAAATAGTTCTTTGCCTTACCTAAACTTTGAACATGCATTATCAGATCTATTTTCGGTTTATGAGATGAAATTGGAAATTTCATCAGTGCTCGTAGAGCACGACATGAAATTAAGATTTCATGAATAAACCAAAATAGATCTGATAATCCCACCCATATCCCTTCCCTTTGTATTAGTTGTTGGGACTATATATAGGGTTATTATTATTGTTCATTCTGACTTTCTTGTCTTGATTGCTTGCAGATAAGGGATACTGACGGGATTCCACCTGCTTCTTTTTCCCCTAGATGGGGTTAAGTTCCAAGTTTGTCACCCAATTGGGCACTCATTTGCTCCTGGATGGATTTTTAGTTCAACTCAGTGCAAGTTTTACGTTGGTTTTCAACCGGATGAAGGAAAGAAGTGGATTTTGTTGTGGTTTTGTGACAATAACTCTCTGTCCTGGATGGACTTTGGTTCAGGGACGGTGTACTCAGTCGAGTGTTTAGTTCGTGGACTTGAACACTGTTAACAGAAGTCCTGCAAGTCTGGAAAGGATTTCATCATTATTTCATCTTCATCTCATCTTCCAACTGGCCAGAGGGTAGAGGAAGGGCGGATAAGGCCTGCGGAGGTGAGTTTGTTACTTCATTATCAAAAGCCAAGCCTACGAAGGAAGGTCGAGGTCAGCCTCGTTTTGACTTTTAAAGGCTACCGGAAGTACCTAAAGTACGGAGAATGCATTATCAGATCTATTTTGGTTTATTCATGAAATCTTAATTTCATGTCGTGCTCTACGAGCACTGATGAAATTTCCAAATTTGGGCGATAATTACATAAATGCGAGCTAGGCTTAAACAATTTACTGCTGTCTGATGCTGCCCACTTCAGTTACGGGCAAAACCCCTACCAGATGATTAGTTAGGCGTTTTACCCCGCTTGGAAGGCGTTTTGCCCCATTATCAATTCTCTCGCTATGAATATATTTCTTGTTAAACACATAAAACAAAAAATCGTCTACTTTATGAAAGTTCATCATAATAGAACACAATGGAAATGCTTAAAACTGCTCCTACATCTATTTTTCACCTACATCATGGCTTCAAAAACATAGCAGACATACTGTATTAAAGAAATGTTTGATTCTTTATCTTCAAGTTAAAGGGCAAAATATGACAACAACTGAAATTAATGCCCATCTATTGATGACGTTGTAAACAAAAAAGCCATTATGGCCAAAAGAGTCCTAAAAACATGCCTTTTTATTTATTGCATATTACGAATTTGTGTTCATGCAATAATGACCTAAGTATATCATTTACATTCAATGGCTGTATGAGTAACTTTAAATCATGTTAAGCACAAGATATCCGTTTGACAAGCTTCTTCGAGTTCAGCGGAGCCAGTACGTGGTATCACATCCATCTGTTCTTGTCCTAACCATGCAAGCTGTTTCTCATCTGGTGCAGATAAACAACCGACTAAATGTCATGTGGTTGCTGGGACGCCTTACGTGGTTCGCGACATCATATTAGCATACCATGCCAAAATTGTCCCATCCTCGGCTCAGGAAACGGAAGGCAGAATCGGTGCTGTTAACGCCTCGTCTTATAAGCCAGGTCTGCTAGTAAAATAAGGGCCAATGAGGCTCGGCGTAACACGGGAATCACAACACGAAGAAATGTAGGCCAGCAAGGAAGACTTGTGTACAAATGAATAGCATTTACAGATTGTTGTCCAGGTCGAAATACTACTTTATAGATATTTAACGTATTATCTAGCCTGGACACCATTTGGGAAATCCTCATGATCCTGCTCTGGGTGAGTAGTAAGGTCTGGGAGTAAAATGTACCACGGGACTGCGCTATCAGACCACAATCGCGTTCGGTTATGCACCCCGCGGAGTCCGATATACGCATACCCAAACTCAATTTAAATGCTAAAATAATTAACACAACACCTATCCGTTGATTTATATTATTGTACTGTTTAATGATCTTGATGATTTGTGCAGGTTAGTAAGTGCAACATTCACGCGGATGGCGGATTTTGTGTTCGGTTTATCTTGCCCCGCACACGAGCGGAATGTATGAGTGGGGCGGGAACTGGGGGGGGGGGGGGGGGGGGGGGCTGGGGCGCATGAGTGCACATGCTCCAATATCTGCGCCGATTGCTCCGGTCGCATATCCGCAAGGCATAACGCATAACGGGCCCGAGCTCACAGATAGTCGGGCATAGCTGGTCAAGTTATGCCTAGTTATCGGCCAAAAATTAGTATTATACAAATCCGGCAGCATTCTTGGGGCTCAGTAAGCCAGATTTTATTCTTAACTTATATTTTTTTGTTTCACGTTTGTCTAGACATTTCCAAATATAATATTATAATTTAATTAAAGATAGAATGCCTCGTTGGATCATTTTGAGCATAATTACAGATGTTTACAGTTATATGACAAATGGAGCAGGATGCCTATGTATATGTGTTTCTTCTCTGCCATTTTCGAAGCGCTGCTTCGTTACTACTAGTGAGTTGCTTTATTATGATATCAAATGACTTAATAATATCTTTTTGTAATTGTTTACGTACATTCCAACTTTATTCAGGTCTACAATGGCAAACTTCGGGTTTCTTCCTTTGAAAATCAATTTGCCAGAGTCACAAAATGGCGGACTCTGGATGGACGTCTTACCACAAAATGACGTCACAAAGGCCTACCACGTGATGAGGGAAGCAGCTGACATGGCCGATAATGTGGGACTTGACGAATACATCGATGAGGATCAGTTTGATACTAAATTGGAGAACTCGAAAATGTTTTCATTGAAGTCTCTATTGATTGAACCAAAGGCAGATAAACAGATAAAGGCAGTGATGGTCATAGGGCCGTGCCGTCTAGCAAGAGGCGTTCGATCTTGTCTCTCTGAGCTTCAGATCTTCTTCTCGCGAGAACTGTCTCCACATTGCGCCTCCACTTTAAAAGAGATCGTTCCAGTGTCCGAGAGAATCGCGGTCTCCTTGAACTACACAGGGTGCGTCATACAGCTGTCAATCGCTAACTCTGATTGGCTGAAAGAACTACGCCAGTTGGATTACGTCATCACGGCCTGTCTGCCGAGATGTGTCAACATAAAGGGCAAAGGCCTAATCGACAGTTTTGTGCTGTACAAAAAACTGCACGGCGCGGTCCAAAAGGTTGGTGTGCGTCCGGCGATATACACGTATTATCATGTCAGCCATTCTTCTGACAATCAGTGGCTGTAACTATTAAATGTGCCTAGTAGACAGAATGATAACGGAAGATTAACAGAGTAAGGGGTGGATGG
This sequence comes from Arenicola marina, assembly GCA_964019135.1. Classification (NCBI taxonomy): domain Eukaryota; kingdom Metazoa; phylum Annelida; class Polychaeta; family Arenicolidae; genus Arenicola; species Arenicola marina. The sequence continues at coordinate 18,458,925 of OZ025258.1, read as the reverse complement.
GGGGGGGGGGGGGGGCGACATGGAGAGGTAAACAAATAAACTTACGCCAAAAAAATGGCGTCATCATCAGCGATATATTATTGAGATACATGAAGCTGTTGGGTGTACTGAATGTGGAAGTTGAGAGGTTCAATATATGCATATCTATGGCTTCTGTATCTCACATTGCCCGTCAATTACCATCTTCTTTTTAATAGGAACTGAATCTTGAGGATCTTACATTGCTACCAGAAGTGATGTCAGATTCCTTGACAGATGAAGAATACCGGCACTGCAATGTGAAGCAACTACCGGGATTGCCGTTAGAGATTCGAGAAGGCGGTGTGACTTATGTAATTCGTACAGTACGACCCGGCGATGACAAGGTCATCTATGACTTGCTGATGGGCCAAGCCCAGCGAGGTTTCGGGCTCTCTGTAAGAGATTTCCCGACTCTTGGTTACTTCAGGAAAAAATTTTGGTTAATAACTGCTACGCTATCGTAGAGGAGAAAGAAACTGGTGAATTAGAAAGCGTCTCTATCATACGCCTTTCGCCATTTGTTAGGCACAACAAGGCTGATGCGTATACCATTATAGGAGTTCGAAATTTTGGTTTTCGGAAGCAGAAGAGGCCACCCTTGCCCAAATTTATGCATGTGATTCACGATATGATGCGTGCCATGGGAGGCAAGGAGCTACTGGGCACAGTTATAGCCAGCCAATACCACCCTATCCGGATGAACAGTGCCTTGGGCTACACCCATGTCGGGGCATTGCCAGACGGAGTCTACATCACAGGGCAGGGCTGGCAAGATATTGTCTTCATGAATGGGAAATTAGATTCGCTGAGGGAAGCATCTGTACTTTAGGTCAGTGACACTCTGCTAATGCCCTGCTCACCTAGACTAAGACTGGTCGGCCGACGTCAGAGCTCGCCCACGCCACCGAGTTCTTCAACTTTCCCACCGAGCTTTCATAGTTTTAAAAATCGGCCGAGCTCGGCCGAGCTCGGCCGACCTCCGCCGACCTAAGGAAATTGGCCGAGCTCGGCCTGGTTTTAATGTCTGCATTAAAACTGGAAAGGCCTCGGCCGAGCACCTGAAATGAGCCACCGAGCAGCAATGCTCGGCCGAGGTCGGCCGATTTTGGGTCGATTTGGGGCCAATTTCCCCCTTTTTAGCTCGGCCGAAGCGTCGGTGGGTCTATGTGAGCAGGGCATAACACGTATCCGCCAACATCACTGTGGACCTCAACGATGCGGGGGTCACGAATCGTTTTAGAGGGTTGTTTAGGTTGACTTTTGTATTTTCTATGCAGAATTGAAAATTATAGACATTCCGTGTTCAGCGATAAGATATTTCAAAATACCACGGGTCAAAGTTCAAAGCGCTTGACGCCTTTGACCTCGATCGAACTCAAAAACATAGTTCGAACGCAACATCCCAGCTAACACACAACGTTCGCACACGTTGGTTTTTGGCTGTAATCACGTCAACTCAAAGTTAACATCAGGACAACGTTGTTACAACGTTCGTCGCAAACATTGAAGTAATAATTTCTAGCCTTTATCCCATAAAAATAAAACCTTTGCCATGGGTAGTGACTAATAAAACTTGGCTGAGTGTAGCGGTTGTTACAAGTACCAAATTGTGAGAAGGCACAATTTTAATACTGGACTGAATGTCGGACAACATTATCTGAAACTGTTCGGGCAACGTAAAAAAAACATACATTTTCACATTCACATACATTCACCAAACCAAAAAAAACGTTGTCACGACGTTAATTTATTTGCTGGGATGGCGTCTAATTAAGGCCTCAGCGATTTAGAAAGGACCTCGGTAAGCATCGGTAAACATCGGCGGGCTCCAGCCCTGAGATTTTACGCAGTCTTAACCCGAAAGCACGAATAAGTCACAGCAAAAAAAAGTGGTGACATAATACACTGAATAGAACATCAAAAGCCATTCACGGTAAGTCCCGTATATCAACTCTCGACGATTGAAAGAACACCTAGGCAAAATCGGCGGATTAAAGCGGAATCTTCAACTCTTGACGTCATTCACAGGGTATTTCCCCAAGAATGGCTCTTGGTAATAACTTCGGAAGATTAAAGAAAAAGACGTCTATAAAGTCGAGAAGCGTGTAAATAGTTCAGAAAACATTTGAGTAAATCATAATTATATTGGAGACGATCACATATTTATATAAAATGTGAATACGAGGCGTAAATTGCTGATAATTGGTGTGGAATAAGATGCCCCGAGAAATGTCTGTGAAACACAAGGACCTAGGCTGTTTCTAGGCAAATTTGCATGGCTACCTATATTTTTCTTTATTTTCAATATACGGGCTATGTCCATAAAGTTTGAAAGAGTGGTTCGGCGACAAGATTTGCATTTTTGATAAACTTATAGCCAGTTTTGTGACGGTAGTGAATTAGAATTGTTTTATTTTAAGGCTAGTTATTTTTTTTTGAATTCATTCCTATAAGGTTTAAGCTATCCAAAAAGCTATTGCTGGTTATAATGACTCAATTCTGAGCTGAATTGTAATAAAATTACATATTCGTATTAGGTGTCAAGTTTTGGTCATTTTGTTGTATGTACTTAAGCTTGTAAAGTGAAGAATATTTTTTTAACGGCTCGGTCAATTTTCATAAAAAATCAACAAAGGGTGTGTAATTGAAAAATACTTTCGTAAAATAATAACAAAGACAGTTCTTCTACCTTGTTATTATGGGATGTTTACCTTAATCAAAATCGAACGAATTCGGTCCATCTTCCATGCACAAACCCACGAAATGTATTGTTGTGGTAAACGTAAGGCGTGAGTAATACGTGAGCTATGCTGAAACAATGGTTCGCCCATACATGGAAAAACGACCACGAATTTGTCCGGTACAGTACCAGTAGCACAGTAAATGCGAAACAATGGTGTGTTTGATGTCAAAATGCGAATATAGCTTTGATTAGACTTCATTTCAATTTTCGCGAATGAAGGATAATTCTGATGGTTAAATTTGACGTGGGGCAGAGGGTTGTAGTGTAGGCGGAACGCCCTCTGCCGGTAGATCGGTCAGTTGTGGACACTCAGACTAAGATGTGTGGATTGCCACATATCAGAGGAATATACAAAGCTGGAAAAAACGTGTCTATTGGGTTAACCATTAATTCTTCTACGGAAAGGAGAGTTCATTAGAATGCAGCATTATAATTCCCAAATAGCATGTAAACTTTAGCTAGTGCAACGTTTTATAAAGGTTTGATTGGTTCCTTTATGGTTTACATTAGCATGCTAACGTTACTACTACATTAAATAACAATTCGCGTATTAACGTTTGTATCGAGAACGTTCCCACAACATTAGATAACATTTCGCATATCAACGATTGCATCGAGAGCGTTGCCACAACATTAAATAACATTTTGCATATTAACGTTTGCATCGAGAACGTTTCCACAAGATTAAATAACAATTAGCATATTAGCGTTTGCATCGAGAACGTTTCCACAAGATTAAATAACAATTCGCATTTTAATGTTGCATCGAGACCGTTAGTTTAACGTTAGATTACAGTTTGACAACAAACCAAGTTCGGAGAAAATAGTTAACAAAACCATTAAATGATAGGACAAAATTATGGAGATAAAATTTGTTGAGAGGTCATATATCTATTGTGAGTAATGCAGTACGTGAACTGTTGTATAACATGAAGTATTTGACATTTGGAAGAATATTATATTATTTGTGTCTTTTTATCGCCACTGACACTGTTTTCAGAATTCGCTGCGGACCGTTTCAAACTTGGCCGTCAAGGTAGTGTCTGGCATTGTAAATATCAGTGGTAAATTTGCTATCTTCTTGGTAAGCATTTTGGTGAAAGTTACAAAAGTGCACATAAAATGTATCGCTTGAGTTTAATTACTATTTCTACTGTATAACGAGTACTCATGAGCATTACACGAGGTTTAATTTTCAAAATAATTTTAGCCGTTCAACCATGGTTAGATAATGGTTAACCTTTAACGTTGAACGTGCACATTAGTATAACGTTATTGATATTACGGTTCAACCATGGTTAGATTATTTTTAGGGTTATGTATTGTCTTCTAAGAGAGTGGAAGCAGACATGTAGCACCTATCAAGAAATTCCAGTTAATTTTGAAAATTCTTACAGGAAATTGGTTAGATATGTTGTAATATTGAGACCGTCTTAATTGTCTTGCGTGTATCCACGGGGCATTATATAGTGACTATTTCACTAAAATGGAAACACGCGATCCGGCGGGGCCGGCTGCACTATATATTGATGTTGTGAGACTATATATTAGTTTCACAACATAATCGTTTCAACTCTTCCGTTCTCATCCAAGAGGAGAGATTATGAGCGATGACTCGATGCCGTCTGACGAGTTGGAAGAGTAACGTTAGTGTCAATATGGCAAACGGAAACTCACTAAAAGCTCACAACTTATCACTCACATCCATATAATATCGCCCAACATCAACAGACAGATATATGGTTAACTGTACATATATGGGCCCTCATACCTCGCACACACCTAAGAAATAACACAATGATCGAGGTCTTACATATGTTTCACATAATTTTATACATTGCATCATATCATCATGTATTTTACCTCTTAAAGCAATATGTTCTGTCATTTTTATATTACCAATCTCTGCTCCGTATCAAATAAGTATATTCTGTCTTGAATTTAAATCCTGAAAGCCTGTGGGCTATCCGGAGGCAAGCAACATTGTTCACCGGAGCAGAAGTTGGTGGCCGGCTTTACATACCTGCGCGCCTGTTCGCTGACCGTTGGCTGTTTGGTATTCTCTGTGATGTCGACCGCGGCTCGCGCTAGGACGTCATCGCGCGATAAACTAGTCCGCGCAGTTTTATGTTGAAACTGTAGTTTTACAGACTCAACGAGATATAAAACAAATGTGCATCATAATTTTGAGATTTGCTTTTAGTCTTGATTCTAAAATGTAAAAAATCTAAGATGGCGCATGTAAGTAGGCTGCTTTAAGCCTATTTGGTTTCACTGAGCGATCGAATGTTGCATATTTAGCTTCAGCCATCATGGAATAGCCTCTACCTCTTCTCTCTTCCACCTACCTGGGCGGAGGCGCAGAATATGTCTTCCAGGAAGAGAAGAGATGGCAGATGCTCTTCTAGAAGAGGTAGAGTTTGGAATCGATCACGCTCTTAGAATAACTGATTACGATTGAGAAATTTTCTTCAAACCCCACTCAACCATGATAATAATACACGCCCTCGACAACAGATGTCTAAGCACTGCATCAAAGCTCACCTGTCATTCTTTGGTCATTGGGGAATTTTCAAATAACGCTCAGATGCAATGCTCCCATAAATAAACCCGCCGGATCTCACTTTTGCTACTTTGACGAACGCGTTTATAATGATATCGTGGAATAAAAAAAATGTAAACTCCCATTAAAACAAATTGATATTCGTTTATCTTTCCTAAACCAAGTTGACTCTGAGCAAGACAAAAGAACACATTAATAAGTTCTGGTTCACCATTATCTTCTTCCTCCCCTTCAGAACTGAGCTTTAAAACCTCACCCAATGAATGATGGCTCACCCCCCAATGGCACGCATATATTCATTGCGAGTATCCATGCAGACGTTTCTCTGCTATGGGGGACATGGCAGTTACGCTAGTTCCAATGTTTTCGCCCGGGAGAGATGTTGCATTAAGTGCGAATAGTTTTCAACTCTTGTGTGGGGATTTATAAGACAATATTTTCATAATTTCTACTCCCCCCACGCCCTCTAATGCTTCACTCTCCCCCATTGGCCTCATGTTGACTGGTGCATTAGTCGATCGGCCGTTCTTTTATTTTAAAGCCAAACCGTTGTTTCTCTGTTACGCTTATGATACAATAGTCGATTTCCTGTGTCCAAATACGGAAACTGAACCATACAAGTCATGGGCAGAACTAATGGTTTGTTATAGAAATTTTATAAGTACGTATAAGTAATCAGACAAGACTTGGTGAGAAAAGAGGCAACTTTTTCTGGAGTTGTCTCAGCAAACATGGAACATTCGCGTAATAATGTTATGTTACGGACGAACATTCCCGTAATATTCGCGGAATGTTATTTCCGTATTACGTTACGGACGAACATTCCCGTAATATTTGGAGAATAAAATTCGCATTAAAAACGGCATTCTTCCTCAAAAAGGAGGGCGGGGGGGGGGGGGGGGTCTAGGGGTCCCGGACCTGCCCCTCTTGGAATGAAAAAATTAAATCAAATCAAAATTAAATGCGCAGGAAGGCTGTCACACATTTATCAAGGTCAAGCGGCAAAACAAACGAAATAAAATTGGCTGTATGCTGTGGGGTGATGAGGACCGCTTCCTGGGATACTGCGACCGTTATAGGAACGGGTAGGGCCAAAAGGGTCACCCAGCAGTTAAGTTGCCTTTGACGAAGAGAGTGTGAGGGACGGGGAGGAGGAAAGCAGTGTGATTATGTCGCGTAAATGACGGTCATCGCTGTTATTGCATGTACAAGCTGGAATAGGAACACAATTTGACACCAAGAGTGCTTTTCTAGACTCAACATTCATGCAACCAGGAAATTGCGTTTGTATTTAATATGACGTCACAGCGACGTCACATTAGCGATAATAAAAGTTAGCAGTGTAACCTATATGTCTTTATTTTGCCTCTGGGCGGAGTTTGGGGCGGTAAGTACTGCCCACGTTTTGGTCATTGGGGGACCAATAAAAAATAGAGTGCGCATCACGCTGGTGCCTTGCAACAGCTGCGTGACACGCACTCCTTGCAGTCAACGTTTGGGTGTTGGGAACCGGCTGGCTGCACGGTTTGTGCGCGAAGAATCGGGTGGGTGTCAAAATATTTTAGGCATTCCTAACTATAAAATCACAGTATGGTAAAAATGAAGACATTTATCACCCCATAATGCATGTGGTCCGTTCAATAATACGGTTAGAAGCGTTTTATTTTCGAACCATATGTTTGCGACAAACGTCCTAGCCTGACAAGTCCTTACACGATAAGAATTTTTATATGGGATGAGAGATGAACGGCTTCAAGGTGGTAAGTCCCCTAAGGAATTGCCGTCACCGCTGGAACCGGGAAAAAAGAGAAACGTATTATTTTTATTATGTAACCTAATGGGGGATGATTGAGGCCAATCTCCCACTTTTGGCATTTGTTTCTGAATTTTGAATTTCTTCTTAGACCAAAAGTAATATCATTGTGACGTCACATGACGCTTCAGAAAAATATCCGATTCTATATCCGTCATCCCCATTCATACTTTATGACCTTGGTCAGTGGAAGATGATGAACATCTCTAGGTGAAATATTAATGGAGTCTCGTGTTTATGTTTTTTTTGTTACAGGACTGATCGTGCCTGGGTTTGGGTTGCCATGCTGGTTCATAATATGCCATTATTCTTAATCAGTATCTGTCAGAGTCTGTGTGGGTTGAGACGCTTTTATAATGACAACGCAAGGTCATAGGACATCTGGATTATATAAACATCTACCACGATTATCGACATCACAAAAGAACGGTGCGTTTTTACCAGATCGTGAATTTTGTTAGTTATGCCACATGACTAATTAATTTACGTGGCAGATTGCGTACGAATTAAATTAACAATAAAAATTTATTTCAATTTGCGTTTGAATCATTCATTGTAGCACGGTAGGTGATCTCAGCGGATTGATGTAAGAGAGAAACAAACGACGTCGTCTTCACATCTTTGGGGTTACCAACCTCACTCTACCTGGAGTGTGTGCAGCATGAAACGCTACGCTGCACAAGACCAAGGATCAATTGCTGATATATCTGGACTGGGCAGGCAATAGAAACCGATAGCTATTAACTTTATCATTTGTTTTATGTTCTACGGTAGTGTGGCAAATCCTCTGGCTTCACTATATCGGCATGAGCGTGCAATATCTGTCAACATGGCGATGATAAATAATTATTATTTTGTAATTTATTGAATGCAACTAAACTCTAACGCTTCAGGATAACACGGAGAATAAATACAAGGGGCGTGGTGATGCGATATTCCTAATAACGCGTAACGTGTGGTGAGCATGATTAAAATGGCAGTAAGATCATATTCATTTTTTTTGTTTTGCAGGCCAAACGATGACAGCGGTGATATGTGTTGCGATCCGTGTTTTGTGTTTTAGTGTTATGATCTGTGTTACGTGTCCGTCGGATCTGTACCACTAGGGATAATGTACATGTGTCCCAAGTTATTGCTTCGTGGCGTCACCCAGGTAAGTGTTCAATATTATCGAAACATGAAGGTAGTTCAGCAACACACATGGAACAAATAGGTGAGTCACCCCAACTCGTCATGGGATGTTGTTTAATGTTTAATGTTGTTTAATGATTGCTTTCTGTGAAAAACCAGATACCTGCACTCCGATGACGACTGGAGACCTGGCGGACTGCGTGTGCGACTGCACGTGTGGGTCCGACTGTGAGGCGCCTGCTACGACTACGCCGCCGCCGCCGACGCCGCCTACGACTACGTCGCCGAAATAACCTAAGATACGCCAGATCTAAGGTAGAATGCTACAGCCCAATATGTGTACATCGAATCCATCTATATTATTAGGACAATGTATTCATCTATATTAGTAGGACCATGTATTAATCTGTATTATTAGGATAACATGTTCATCTGTATGATTAGGATAACATGTTCATCTGTATGATTAGGATAACATATTCATCTGTATTTTAAGACAATATACTCATCTGTATCATTGTAACAATATATTCATCTGTATCATTGTAACAATATATTTGTTTATTATTGTGTATTATTTGGTTAATGGGTTAGTCTGTATTATGAAGACGCTACATTCACTTGCTCTAATATTATGACGTTAGAGCCAGTTTTAAACGTCTGATCAGTGTAGACATGTTCATGACAATATGGAAGATAATTAGGGGTTTCACGGTCCCGTTGGAAGGCACCGACAAATGCCACTTTTCATTGCATTGATATACGGACCAAGTTACGCACCGAATCAGAGGAATCTACATATCGTTTACGTGACATTACAAGACCAAGCTGTTGCCATTTACTTGGGTACCAGTCGCGTACCTCGGCAGCATCCATAATCAGTTCAAAGTTGTGAATGTTTAACAACGAAAAAGGAGATGCTTCATGATGGACCGACACTGAAAAAATATGCCTAAGTGATGTGGTATTGCTTTTTTCGTTTCTAAAGTGATTTTGTAGTGACACGTTTTGTCTGCTTTAATTTAAGAATGAATCATTTTTAAGGATGACGACATGATCACGTGACCGGACGCCGAGGACCACTCTCGCCAGTATCTCCCGAGGCCATTCGTCTGCTTTTGTTCTTGACTATTTCTTGACCGGATGTAGAACTTAATAAACTTCTTCAAGCAGAAATGCATTTAGTTTTGTCGCTTTTTGTCTCGCTCCTCGATTAACGAGAGGTATAGTGACCCGTAGGGCAACACCTTATGACGAAGAATGACGGCTAATGGGCGGTGCACGGAGGTCGTCCGTCTGAGCATCATAATCCAAACCGCGATCTGTGGAGCTGTTACGTTGAATATGAGGCTAGTTCAAGCTATTCCGATTCCGCCTGCTGGTCCATATATGGAAATGTGCGTAGCCGCGTAGACCCAGTCAGCCAGCCGGTCAGGATGTTGGGGTGGGGGGGGGGGGGTGGGGGTAGGTGCACGGCAGGGACACCTTACATCCGGCCACCGGCACTGCGCCAAGCTCCCCGCACGGTGGCGCTACGCAAGCTCCGCTTTTACCGCTGCTGTCGGCCGGGGGGCAAATTTCAAGATTCTTGAAAAACGGTCAAATCAGCTGTAATTTTCTGCAACATTATAGTTTTCAACAATCAAACATAAAAATAACGAGCTTTGCGTATTTAATACAGCAAAACACATCTTGTACCCTTGCGAAGAAGTTATAATTGTGACAGGACCCTTATTCTTTTCATCACCTGATTTCATGCGTTATTAGACTTAGGCTGGGTCCCAGCACTAATTTGTAGAAATGCGCGACGCATTTTTCCTATCAATCTACGCAGCGCCGCCCTGGCGAGCGAGTGTGAAAATGCATCCAGGACGTAGGCGACAACAGAGATATAATGGAGCCCTAGCGGAGTGAGTCGAAGGCAGAGAATGGCACTGCGCGTCTGTGGAGATGTCCGGGAACGGTATATTGGTTGGGTGTATGGGAGGGATGGGGTGTGCGACACTGAAGGGCATCACAGCCTTCGCGTGCTTGTGTATTGGTGGGGAGGTTGGTGGTGTGGCGATGGCAGCGCAGGAAGGTTGGTTAATTGGTATAATTTATCATTACAAACGCTTTCGTCGTTTTATGCAAATTGCCAATAGAGCGATTTTGTAAAATATATTCTGCGTGAATAAAGTTTGGCAACGATCGAAATGCGATATCTGGAATCGAATTTTTTGCCCGGAATTTAGAATTAATTTTCTGAAAACCGAAGCGTAAATCAAATTTGAGGCCATTAAGAGGTCCTGAGGATCTGAATCTGATCCATCAGTCCCGTATCTCTTTCTCTAATTTTAAAGGCGCCATGCAGCAAAATGTGAACAGATGACGACATCGTGACCTTGGCCTTGGACTGATTGTGCCCGATAACGAACTTTATCTTGCTTTATGCTGTGGGACTATTGCGGTGATGTCAGACAAGGATATATGTATTATTTCATAAGTTAGCGTCTTCCAAGACACACACACACAAACGGACACACCCACCGGAAGACTTTGTTCGTCATAAAAACGCAAGTCCGCCTGGTGGCTGATATAATGTATGATGCACATTGACAATATACCGATATGCGTCTTATCCTTGTGCAGATCAACTATCGTTTTGGTGACAGGTGTGGTAAATACAAAGTTGTACAAAAACATAGATTGTGGGTAGGGGTGGGACAAAACTGTGCATTATCTTGATAATGAAGGACAAAACTGTGCATTACCTTGATAATGAACACTTGTGGATAATAGTCTAGTTGGTCTGATGTTGTCAGAACTCGCAAGTTTCAAAGTGGTGGGAGAATATCAGAAAGCGCAAACTATATGGAAATTGCCTACCGCACCGCCTACATGGAACAAGAAGGTATCCAACTCCGGCCCAAGCGCCTCGACAGGCACCCGCTTCAGACCCCAATACCTTACCTATTTCGTCCGTTGGCAGGCTCTTAAATGGCGTATTTTGATCAATCATTTAATAAGCTTGCTCGAACTCAAGTGAAAGATGACGGTCCTCCCTTCACCACACCGTAATCAAGCAGTTTCCCACAAATTTGAGCCGACACAGGCCGACTGTGAGACAAAATGGCGACTCGAGCGAGGTTTCACGCGCATTTTCCTGCGAGACCGCGCTGATTGGTCCGCTGGCCCTGGCGCCGACTTACGCAAATTTGATGACAGATTAATGGCCCATTGCGCCGATTTTCTAGAAAAACACCTTAGCGCGAAGGACCATTTCATGTATTGGTATATGTATTTCCATTTTTTTCTGACATGTTTATCCTTAAAAAAGGTCTAACAGCTTGGTATCGCTGCGGGAGGTTATGTTTAAGAGAAAAAAATTATTGCTTTGACGATGGCCTCTTTGAGGGGGTCACATCGGTCACCGTCATCTGACCCATCCCAGTGCACAGGCGCCGTAAATCAACACAGGTCGGGGGGGGGGGGGGGAGGGGGGGTGCCCTGCCTGGGACCTCTTGCCTCTCCTGGCTTGGAAAACCAATGTCTGGGGAGGAAAGAGGGCCGGTATCAGTGAGTGGTCTGTGGGGGTTGGGGGCTGGGGGGGGGGGGGGTGCAGGGCTGTCTGCCAAATTACTAAGAGAAGATGTGTGTGCCTGATTAAAAGTCCAGGTTAGGTAGTATGGCAAGCAGTAACTGATTACGTTCTTATATGAGTTTTAGGTTAGTGTTCAATATGAGGTTTTTAATACAGTCATACTTATACACTTGTCTTGACATCTCACATCGTTTGCATCACTTATAAGACTTATAACACTTAAGTACTATATTATTGTGACATCGCATATGTGTTAATCCAAATGTTATAATTATAAGCTATATTTATTTTGATCACAACCCACATGTTTGCTCTCCTCCAAAATATCCCTCTCCCACATTTTTGTATCCATTAGTTGCAGGCAATGGCATACATGTTACACATCTACTTTGCCACATTTTAATTTTTTTCCCTCAACGTATACATCACATATTTCTCACACTTTACCTCAATATTACACCTTTAATCATTATTTTTGACATACCATTCTTACATTTAGTGTTTTTTATATTTTCTATTCATGTTTAAGATCTGAAAAAGATATTCCCATAGGGGGGTTCATTGACAGTGAATGGGTGGGGGGGGAGTCATCGACATGAACTAAGACAACTGATTCTCTTCGATAAAGGCAGCAGAAATTCAGTGAAAGCTATGATGACAGCATCACCAGTGTAAGTGTATCAATGTATCTATATTGTTGGCAATAGGCCAAGAGAAACACCATCCCTATAAAATACATGTAGCTGTCATGCCTCTCGCTTCACCTCTCATTGCCATGAAGGCATCAACTTTCAATATATTCACAACCCTCTCCATTACTCTTCTATCAGCAATTATCCGTTTTAGCCTCTCAAAAGGTTGATTTAAAACCTTTCCATTAAGGTAAAGACTAGACAATCACGAAATACGAGGTAAATACTAATCCCCTACTTTGCATTATTTATGATAATTAACACCAGATTCTTCATGTTATGAAACACTAATATTGGCTTTTATTTCTTGCAGACCAATTTTCTTCTGATAAGAGAACTATTTCCTGAAGCCAAGGCATACCAATATAAAGTCAGGAATAAGAAATATCTCGTGTCTCCATTGGTGAGTACACAGTTAACTGCATCTGCAGTGCCAGTAAACCATGCTAGTTTGAGGCTACATTCGCTTCAAACACAGCTCTTTTTCTATGACATAAGGCTTCTAGCTGCTAGTACAACAAAGTAAGCAACTAGCCAATAATGATAACAGGTTGACAATTAGACATGAAAGTTTACATACAAAGGACCAAGGGATATATGTTTAAAGATGATTTTTTTGAAAGTTTAAATTATGACATCTGTGACCTCTTTTCTTACAAAACCTAAGCCTTATCTCATATCATATCTTAGTGCTTAGCGATACAGTCTGTGGAATACGTAATCAGTTCAGCTGGATAGTTCTGCCGCGGGCCATGATCCGAGGCTGCAGTGTTTCAACAGATTGACGATCTTGATTTCGCACATCGTGCTGAGGTTGGACTGCACTTGATGAGACCTGGGGCTCTGGTTCAGGAGTCCGCGCAGGCTGTGGTGCGGGTTCCACGTCTTCGTCGCGTCCAGAGGTGTCCGAAAATGCTTCTGGTGTGGGTAGCAGATGGCGTCTATTTCGGCGATAATCGTGACCCTCATGGTGCACAATGTAGGAGCGAGGACTGTCGTGCAGCTTGGTGACTACTGCCGGCTCCCAGGTGTTGTGTCGACGGATTCTCACATCACCCGGTTGCAATTTAGTTAGTGGTTGTGCTGTCCTAGCATAGTGAGATTTTTGCTTAATCTGTCATTGTTGCAGTTGTGTCCGAGCTTGTAAAAGTTTGGGATCCAAGGAATCGGGGTGAACAGTTAACTTTCCCCGCAGCCTAAGCTTCTACTCATCAGAAGCCCCGCTGGGGACGGCTTGATGCCTGTAATCGTGGTATTCCTTCGAGCGAGGAGGGCCAAATATGGATCCTTGCCCTCTGCTTCAGCTTTCCGCTTCAGTGTCTGTACGTGTCTTTCCATTTGATTGGTTGACTGGATGTTGGGGCTCGGGCTGGATGTTGTGATCTTGAAGCCCTATTCTTTGGCGAAGGTGGCGAATGCGTTTCCTGGTTGCATGAATGTTGAGTCTAGAGCAGCATTCTTGGGGTCAAATTGTGTTCCTATTCAAGCCCGTACATGCAATAACAGCGATGACCGCCATTTACGTCACATAATCACACTTCTTTCCTCCTCCCCGACCCTCACACTCCCGCCAACGGCAACTTAACTGCTGAGTGACCCTTTTGCCCCTACCCGTTCCCAACCGTCGCAGTATCCCAGGAAGCGAGCCGAGTGGTCCTCATCACCCCACAGCGTATAGCGAATTTTTACTTCGTTTGTTTTTCCGCTTGACCTTGATAAATGTGTGACAGCCTGCCTGCGGATTTAAATTTTTCAAGTAACTATCTTAATTAAACGTTCGTGCCATGCAGCACAGCGAGGCCAAAGGAATTGATTTAAAATAGAAAAAACAAGGGCGGTCACAGATGTCATAATGTAAACGTGCAAGACTTCGTGACCAATTAACCGACCTATTACTACTATTAGTAATTATTTACCCTAGCCTCCCTTTCGTCCATCTCACGCCATTATTTAGTCATGCGCGGTAGAATTGATTTGTTTGTGCCGGCATTGGCATTGCAGAATAAAACTTCAAACTTAACGGACATCTAGCCTTCAATCACTAAATGGTGTCAGACATTTATGGAATATGGAGAACCTCAGAACTCCTGGATATATGCAATTTGATGCTGTCAAACTTGCAGAAGCCTAGCGTAAATGGGAACAATTGTTCAATGTGTATTTCGTGGCAGCGGAGTTGAAACAAAAAGTCGAAAGCTACACGGTTAGCCATTTTGCTCAATCTGGCTGGCCCTGAAAGTCTTCAAATACATGAAACATTTGCATTTGAAGCAGAAGATGACAAGAATGACATTACGAAAGTTCCGAAGTAATTCAAGTATTATTGTATGCCGCAACACGATGTACGAGAGACATAGGTTTTAGATCCGCAATCAAATGGAAGGCGAGTCAATCGACTAGTGGACGACCGAGTTAAAGACCTTAATAACCAGAGACAAACTAGTGTTCGGAATACGAAATGAACGTGTAAATTAAGGAACGTTTTTTAAGAGAATCTGATCTCACGATAGTGAGAGCATTAACTATTACCAGAGCGGCTGAGGCATGTAAAATGCAGTTACACGCCATGACGTCAGCCGTGGACAGTATGTCACATGTCCCTATAGATGCCGTCCACAGCAAGGTCAAGGTCAGTGTGATGTATGGAATAATGAATGGTCCCTATGTCACATGTAGTAAAATAATAAGTTATCCCCTCCAGGAGTAACCAGGACGACCGCACTGTAAATAAAACCTGCACTGTTTACCTGTATAGTTGCATCATAATGACTGAATCTCTGAAAGCAAAATAAACTGGTCGAAACCATTAATAAATCCATGAAACTCTCCCTTTGACAAATATTGTGAAATTCAAGTCGAGAATTCAATGAAAGCTACCAATGTCCTATTGACAGGTATTGGCAATGGAAAAATCAAGCCCAGAGGTTGCGCCTTTCTGAGCTGCTCAGTAACACGCCGCAACGACTGTAATCGACAACAGCTGTTACTCTACATCACAGATGAGAAGCTCTCCATATTAGGACGTAAAGCCTGTGAGAGCCTGGGACTGCCGCGTCGAGTTAGTGCCGTTGTTACTGAGAAAGCGCCTCACATCGCCTCCAAGGATGAGCTCCTCAAGGATTATATTATGACTTATTTCAATACCTTGATCAATATGACAAGGAGTACACTATAGAGCTGAGACCAGGATTCAAGCCGGTGGTGCAAGCAAGTCGCACCATACCGTACGCTAAGCGACAAAAGCTAAAGGAGACGCTGCAGAGGCTGGAAGATGATGATGCCAGCGTGAATAAGCCTACAGATTGGGTCAACAACCTTGTCATCACGGAAGAGAAGAATGTTGCATTGAGTGTTTGCTTGGACCCAAGCCCACTCCAGGAAACGTTCAAGGCAAGCTCGCTGGAATGAAAGTGTTCACCATTGTTGATATACGTGACGCATTTTGCGAATAATCTTCCTGCCATTGCACCTTCCATACGCCGTGGGGCAAAACAAGGTTTAAACGAATGCCTTTCGGTATATGTTCGGCCAGTGAGGCGCTACAGCAGTGAAACGACCAGACATTCGGTGACATACCGAACGTCCATATCATCGCCGATGACCTAGCTCATTAGCGCCAGAAGGGACGACCCGGGACATGACGCAACACTCCGGAGAGTCATCGATGGGGCGCGTCACCAGGACATCAAGTTCAGAGCCCACAAGATCCAGTTCAAAATCAAAGAAGTGATATACATGGGCAACATGGTCGCCAGTTAGGGACTGCGACCAGATCCAGAGAATATCAAAGCTATCATCCAGATGCTAACACCAACAGATAAAAGGAGCATACAAAGACTTCTTTGCATGGTGAAATACTTGGCAAGCTACATCCCGAATGAGTCTGACGTCATAGCACCACTCCGAGAGTTGTTGAAGGACGCCGTCATGTGGAATTGGCAGCCATCCCATAACCAAGCTCTGGAGCGCGTGAGGGATATTCTCACCACCGAGCCTGTCCTACGTTATTACGACGTGACAAAGCCTGTGACGATTCAGGGAGACTCGCCATCAACAGGATTAGGTGCCTGTCTTCTCCAGGAAGGTAAGCCTGTTGCTTATGCGTCGAGAACATTAACGCAAGCAGAGCGTCATTACGCTCAAATTGAGAAAGAACTGCTGGAAATATGCTTTATGTTGCTATGAAGCAAGTTCCATTCATAATATATACGGCAAGCCAACGAACATGGAGAGTGACCACAAGCCGGTAGAAGTCATCCTAAAGAAGCCACTGAGTAGAGCTCCACCCAGATTCCAACGGATGCTATTGCAATTACAGCGCTACACGTAACGTACAGAGCTGGAAACAAGATGCACGTCGCAGACGCACTGTCACGCGTGGTGAGAATCCGTCGATACAACACATGGGAGCCGGAAGTAGTCACCAAGCTGCACGACAGTCCTCGCTCGGTTCAACTGATCTATTACTAATATTAGTAATGATTATTTGCCCTTTAACCCTAGCCTCCTTTTAGTCGGTCTCATATCATTATTTAGTCATGCGCGGTAGAATTGGTTTGTTTGTGCCGGCATTGGCATTGCGGAATAAAACTTCAAACTTAACGGACGTCTAGCCTTCAACCACTACAATTTACTCAATCCTTTCTTGAACCCACAGACGCTTTCAAACGATAGAGGCGCAGTAATACCAGTGATAGCCTGCGCTGTAAACGTCCAGCTGGAGGCAGAACTCCAGAAAAATAACAACTAGAGGTCACTGTAGAATTGCTTCTTTACTTATTACTTATTACTTATTCGTACTTATATAATTGCTATAACAAAGTATTAGTTCTGCTCATGATTTGTGTGGTTTGGTTTCCGTATTTGGACACAGGAAATCGACTATTGTATCAAATGTACTGCACAACTCATACGTTGAGTGAGCATCAGGGAAACAACGGTCTGCCTTTGAAATGAAAGAAGGACCTATCTACTAATGCACCAGTCAAAGTGAAACTCCATGAAGAAGAGTATGGATTGGTAGGGCATGGCGGAAGTAGACATTTAGAAAATCTGGTTTATAAATCCCTACACAAGGGTCATACCGTCAAACTTCCATGAGAAACAACTCTCCCTGTAAAGCAATATTAAAGATTTAACACTTTTACTTTTTTTTAAATAATCTATATATGTCATGTCTTTTGCAATATGATTTATCCTGCACCACTAAAGCAGCCTACTTGCATGCGCCATCTTACATTTTAGAATCAAGACTAAAAGTATCTCAAAAATTTGATGCATATATGTTTTATATCTCGTTGAGTCTGTAAAACAGCAATTTCAACATAAAACTGCGCGGACTAGTTTATTGCGCGGACGTCCTAGCGAGCCGCTTTCGACATCACACAGAATACCGAACAACCAACAGGCGCGCAGGGATATAAAGCTGGCCACCAACTTCTGATCTGGTGAAAAAATTCTCTCCATATAGCCCACAGGCTTTCGGGATTTAAATTCAAGACAAAATATACTTATTTGACATGGAAAAGCTTTAAGCACATACTTTCAGTTGAATGGCACTTCCAATGTCATACGGACCCCCGTTCATAAGCGAGTAAAAACAATCGATAACTGCCGAATTTCCATATAGTTTGCGCTTTCTGATATTCTCCCACCACTTTGAAACTTCAGACCAATTGGACTATTAACTACAAGTGTTCATTATCAGGGTAATGCACAGTTTTGTCCTTCATTATCAAGATAATGCACAGTTTTGTCCCACCCCTACCAACAATCTATGTTTTTGTACAACTTTGCATTCACCACGCCTGTCTAGACCAAAACGATAGTTGATCTGCACAAGGATAAGACTCAATATATTGTCAATGTGCATCATAAATTATATCAGCCACCAGACGGATTTGCATTTTATGACGAACAAAGTGTTCCGGTAGGTGTGTCTGTTTGTGTGTGTGTGTCTTGGAAGACGCTAACTTATGAAATTATACATATATCCTTGTCTGACATCACCACAATAGTCCCACAGCATAAAGCGAGATAAAGTTCGTTATCGGGCAGAATCAGTCAAAGGTCAAGGTCATGATGTCATTTGTTCAAAACACATTTTTCTGCATGGCGCCTTTAATATTAGAAAAAAGAGATACGAGATTAACGGATAATATTCAGATCCTCAATACCTCTTGATGGCCTCAAATTTGATTTGCTCTTCGATCTCAGAAAATTAATTCAAAATTCCGGACAAACAATTCGATTTCAAATATCGCATTTCGATCGTTGTCAAATTTTTTTCACGCAAAATATAAAAAAAAGAAATCGCTCTTTTAGCAATTTGCATAAAACGACGAAAGCGTTTGTAATGATAAACTATACCAATCAACCAATCTTCCCGCGCTGCCATCGCCACACCACCAACCTCCCCACCAATACACAAGCACGCGAAGGCTGTGATGCCCTTCAGTGCCGCACACCCCATCCCTCCACCCACCAAGCCAAGCTAACTTTCCCGGAAATCTCCACAGACGGGCAGTGCCGGTGGCCGGAAGTAAGGTGTCCCTGCCGTGCACCTAACCCTCCCCAGCCCCCCAACTCCAACATCCTCACCCGCTGGCTGACTAGGTCTACGCGGCTACGCACATTTCCATATATCGACCAGCATTTTTCGTCATAAAGGTGTTACCCTACGGTTGACTACCTCTCGTTAAGCTAGGAGCGAGACAAAAAGCGATCAAGCTAAATGCATTTCTGCTTGAAGAAGTTTATTAAGTTTTACATCCTGTCACGAAATAGTCAAGAAAAAAACGAATGGCCTCGGGAGAAACTGGCTAGAGTGGTCCTCGGCTTCTTGTTACGTGATCATGTCGCCATCCTTAAAAACGATTCATTCTGAAATTAAAGCAGATAAAACGTGTCACTGCAAAATCATTTGAGAAACGTGAAAAGCGATACCACACCACTTCAGCATCTTTTTCAGTGTCGGTCCATCATGAAGCATCTAATTTTTCTTTGTCAAACATCCGCAACTTTGAACTGCTTAAGAATGCTACCGATGTACTCGACTGGTACCCAAGCAAATGGCAACAGCTTGGTCTTGTAACGTCACGTAAAAGTAGATACCTCTGATTCGGTGCGGAACTTGGTCCGTATAACAATGCAATGAAAAGTGTCATTTGTCGGTGCCTTCCAACGAGACCGTGAAACCCCTAATTATCTTCCGTATTATCATGAACATGTCTATACTGATCAGACGTTTCAAACTGATGTCTAATGTCATAATATTAGAGCAATTGAATGTATTGTCTTGAAAATACAGACTAACACATTAACCAAATAATACAGTTGATTATGTGGTTTGGTTACAATGATACAAATGAATATATTGTCTTAAAAATACAGTTGAATAGGTCATCCTAATAATACAGATGAACATTTTGTCACGCTAAAGATGAATATATTGTCATAATAGAGATGAATACATTGTCCTAATAATGCAGATGCATATATAGCCCAGCAATACAGATGAATATATGATCTTAATAATACAGATGAAATTATTGTTCTAATAAAACAGATGAAAATATTGTTCTAATAAAACAGATAAATATACTATTCTGATCATACAGCTGAGTCTTTTGTTCTAATAATACAGATGAATATATCTCCTTAAAAGTACAGATCAGTATATTGTCCTAATAATTCAACGACACAATAAAGCCGGACAGGTTGTTTTAGGCATGTTAAAAATGTAAACTGTAATTTACATAGTCTAGGTCTACCCCCCATAGATTGAAATTATTAATTGTACTGGAATTTTAAACGAAAGAAACACCAAAAGTAACTGATGTGTACACCGCACCGTTCACCTGGGATTCGATGTACACATATTGGGATGTAGAATTCTACCTTAGATCTGGCGGCGAAGGCTAGTTCGTCGTAGGCGGCGCCGTAGTCGTAGCAGGCGCCTCACAGTCGGATCCGCACGTGCAGTCGCACACGCAGTTCGCCAGGTCTCCAGTCGTCATCGGAGTGCAGGCATCTGGTTTTTCACAGAAACCAATCATTAAACAACATCCCGTAGCGAGTTGGGGTGACTCACCTATTTGTTCCATGTGTGTTGCTGAACTACCTTCATCTCTCGATAATATTGAACACTTACCTGGGTGACGCCACGAAGCAATAACTTGGGGCACATGTACATTCTCCGTAGTGGCACATGACACAGTGGCATCTGACGGACACGTAACACAGATCATAACACTAAAACACAAAACACGGATCGCAACACATATCACCGCTGTCATCGTTTGGCCTGCAAAACAAACAAACAATGAATATGATCATACTGCCATTTTAATCATGCTCACCACACGTTACGCGTTATTATGAATATCGCATCACCACGCCCCTTGTATTTATTCTCCGTGTTATCCTGAAGCGTTAGAGTTTAGTTGCATTCAATAAATTACAAAATAATAAATATTCATCTTCGCCACGTTGACAGATATTGCACGTTCATGCCGATATAGTGAAGCCAGAGGATTTGCCACACTACCGTAGAACATACAACAAATGATACAGTTAATAGCTATCGGTCTCTATTGCCTGCCAAGTCCATATATATCGGCCATTGATCCTTGGTCTTGTGCAGCGTAGCGTTTCATGCTGCACACACGTCTAGGTAGAGTGAGGTTGGTAACCACAAAGATGTGAAGACGACGTGGTTTGTTTCTCTTTTATATCAATCCGCTGAGATCACCTACCGTGCTACAATGGATGATTCAAACGTAAATTGAAGTAACTTTATCTTGCTAATTTCATTCGTACGCAATCTGCCACGTAAATTAATCAGTCATGCGGCATAACTAAAAAGTTAACGATCTGGTAAATTAAAAAACGCATCGTTCTTTTGTTATGTCGATAATCGTGGTAGATGTTTATATAATCCAGATGTCCTATGACCTTGCGTTGTCATTATAAAAGCGTCTCAGCCCACACATACTCTGACAGATACTGATTAAGAATAATGGCATATTATGAACCAGCATGGCAACCCAAACCCAGGCACGATCAGTCCTGTAACAAAAAAAACATAAACACGAGACTATCTCCATTAATAATTGACCTAGAGATGTTCATCATCTTCCACTGACCAAGGTCATAAAGTATGAATGGGGATGACGGATATTGAATCGGATATTTCTCTGAAGCGTCATGTGACGTCACAATGATATTACTTTTGGTCCAAGAAGAAATTCAAAATTCAGAAACAAATGTCAACAGTGGGAGATTGGCCTCAATCATCCTCCATTTGGTTACATAATAAAAATAATACGTTTCTTTTTTATTTCCGGTTCCAGCGGTGACGGCAATTCCTTAGGGGCCTTACCACCTTAAAGCCGTTCATCTCTCATCCCATATAAAATATCTTGTCGTGTAAGGACTTGTCAGTCTAGGACGTTTGTCGTATGGTTCGAAAATACAACGCTTCCAACTGTCTCATCGAACGGACCACATGCATTATGTTGGGAGATAAATGTCTCCTTTTTACCATATTGTGATTTTATAGTTAGGAATGTCTGAACTATTTTGACACCCGCCCGATTCTTCGCGCACAAACCGTGCAGCCAGCCGGTTCCCAACACACCCAAACGTTGACCGCAGTGAGTGCGCGTCACGCAGCTGTAGCAAGTCACCAGCAGGATCAACACTCGTTTTAAGAGCACGTGTTGTTTTATTGGTCCCCAAATGACCTAAACCGGAACTAGAACCCGCGAGAACGGTGCAGCGCTATAACTTGGCTTTTATGCGTCACAGCGACATCCGGTTTATTTGACAATAGTTGGGGTCCAAGGAATAACTTTTGTGTTGCTTAACATTTTTGAACAAGCCAAAAAATGCGCAACATAAATGACATCAAAGTTAACGTGACACACTAAATCGGTTGAATTACGGTTAGAATGCCGGGCTGCCAAGTATATGTGCCATCGGGGCGCTTGTTCCTTCTACCCTGCTGGCACCATATCACCTGACCCAACACCCTGAACGGAACGAGAGAGGGTTGCATGGTGTGTGGATGGGTGGGAGAGCAGCATGTTAATGTAAATGCTCACACCGAGAAGGCGTCGAATTTTAGGCAGCGAGAAAAAAGATGCGTGTTATGTCTCGGTGTTTTACCTCGTCATCCACCTGAGCCTCCCCCCCCCCCCCCTCCGTCCTCCCTTCTCACTCCTCCCGGTGTTCGCTTCACCTTGCATCAACTTTGAAAGTAGATACCCCAACCTCTTTACCCTCTGGCCTTCACCCACCCCCCACCCCCACACACACACAGACTCATTGCGCAACCCTCCATCCTCGGTCCCCCGCGTCCCCCTCTATCCCCTGTGCCCCACAATGCACCACCTCCCTACCTCGTATCCCACAATGCACCACGTCCCTGCCCCGTATCCAACAATGCACCACGTTCCTGCTTCATATCCTACAAGGCACCACCCCCACCCCCCACTTAATTAAAATAAAGACATATAGGTCACACTGCTAATTTTATTATCGCTAATGTGACGTCACTGTGACGTCATATTAAATTCAAACGCAATTTCCTAGTTGCATGAATGTTGAGTCTAGAGCAGCACTCTTGGGGTCAAATTGTGTTCCCATTCAAGCTTGTACGTGCAATAACAGCGATGACTGTCATATAGGTCACATGATCACACTTTCCTCCTCTCCGTCCCTCACATTCTATTCGTCAAAGGCAACTTAACGGCTGGTGCTGCTTTTGCCTCTACCCGTTCCTAACGGTCGCAGTACCCCAGGTTGCGGGCCGAGTGGTCCTGATCAACCCACAGCATACAGCGAATTTTATTTCGTTTGTTTTGCCGCTTGACCTTGATAACTGTGTAACAGCCTGCCTGTACATTTTATTTTAATTTGATTTAATTTTTTGAAGTGCCTATTTTAATTAAACGTTTGTGCCGTACGGCGCAGCGAGGTCAAAGGAATTAATTTAAAATAGAACAAACAACATGGTGTTTACTCAATCCTTTCGCGAACCCACAAACGCTTTTAAACGATAGAGGCGCAGTAATACCAGCGATAGCCTACACTGCAAACGTACTTCTGGAGGCAAAACTCCAGAAAAATAACAACTACAGATCACTGTAGAATTTCCTCTTTTCTCACCAAGTCTTGTCTGATTATTTGTACGTACTTATAAGATGTCTATAACAAAGCATTAGTTCTGCTCATGATTTGTGTGGTTCAGTTTCCGTATTTAGCCACAGGAAATCGACTATTGTATCATAAGCGTAATAGAGAAACAACGGTTTGGCTTTAAAATGAAAGAACGACCGATTAAAGGGCGGGGGGGGGGGGGGTGTAGAAATTATGAAAATATTGTCTCATAAATCCCCACACAGGGCTTGAAGGCTATTCGCACTTAATGCAACATCTCTCCCAGGCGAAAACATTGGAACTAGCGTAAGCGGTACCGCCGCTCGTACGCAAATATATGAGTACTGAGTGAGCGAAGTTGGTGCCGCGGAACCAGGCTAGAACTAGCGTGGTAATGCCTCTCAGTGTTATGTCCGCCATATCAGAGAAAGGTCTGCATGAAGACTCGCAATGAATGTTGTGCCTGCCATTTGGGGGTGAGCCATCATTCAGTGGGTAAGTTTTTAAAGCTCAGTTCTGAAGGGGAGGAAGAAGATAATGGTGAACCAGAACTTATTAATGTGTTCACCCTCCGTATGATAAGGTGTCCGACCCGTGTAATTTCTCTGTTGCTTACAAGCAGGATTTAGGATGGTCGGACTGCTCCTCACGGTGTGATTTCACCCATGATAATGTGTCCGACCCGTGTAATGTCTGTTGCTTTATTATTTTTAGTGGGGAGGGAAACACATATTTGGAGATATATACCGACAGGCCGGACGCATGGTCATGTGACAGGTCACTAATATAGATCATAACGTGTCCGGGCCGGACAGTTTATCACGCCCGGACAGTTTATAATGTTTCACCGGAATATTAATTGCTAAGCATATGATGTCTGCCCGAGGCTAGGCCTAGTGCATACTCACTTTTCTAATTCTCTGCAAGTGTTCATCGTCAACATCGCGATCCTGTAATGACTTGCTAAGCTGGACCTCGGTCAGGATACCGAATTTGGTAAATGATCGAGTGATCTAAACCGCCTGGGTTCTGGTTTTGGACGAGGCATATGGAATGCCGTGGCGGGCGTATAATCCCGCTTCTGGAGACATTAATTGGTAAAATTTATATCATTTACCCATAGAAGAGTAAATATTAAAGCAACTTGGGTGATAGCTCCTCCTGACATATAGCTCACAGTTTGGCAAGTGTGACATTTTTGAGTCCCGAGATCTGAGCAAACTCGGACCTCAACTCTGAACGAGCAAAGCTGCAATTTTCGCGCAAAGTGGCGTAGATGGAGGTTCTGGTTTCATTAGTTGTAACTATGCTAATGATAGGCAGGGTATGGGGTTTGTCTAGATATTCAGTTGAGTTAGTGTTCTTTTTAAGAAAGGATGCGAACAGAACATTTTGCAAGTGTTTAATTAATAATATCTGAAATAGGATTTAATTCTGCGATGTTTTATAACGGGATTTTTATCAAAGAAATAGTTTGACTGCCCGTATCTTGAGTACTGCTCACCGGCTCTCTAAACTCTAAACATATATATTTTGTCAACAAAATAGAACACTTGATAATTATATTCACGATAAATATTCCAAATATTATGATCATTATCCCAAATGACTCGTCAAAACATTAAAGTTCAGCTCATAGGTCCAAATGAACTTTTAAGCTCTTAATCGCAACATATTGCTAAATCAGACTAGAATGCCCGGAGCACTAGGAGCTGTTTTTCAAGGACGTTTGACGGTATGACCCTTGTGTGGGGATTTATAAAACAAGATTTTCAAAATGTTTACTTCCGCTATGCCCTACCAATCCATATTCTTCTTCATGGGGTTTCACTTTCCTGTGTCCAAATACAGAAACTGAACCACACACATCATGAGCAGAACTAATGCTTTGTTGTAGAAATATTAGCAAGCACGTATAAGTAATCAGACAAGACTTGGTGAGAAAAGAGAAAATTCTACAGTGATCTGTACTTGTTATTTTTCTGGAGTTGTGCCTCCAGAAGTACGTTTGTAGCGCACGCTATCGCTGGTATTACTGCGCCTCTATCGTCTGAAAGCGTTTGTTGTCGCGAGAAAGGATTGAGTGAAGACCATGTAGTTTTTTTATATTTTAAATCAATTCCTTTGCCATCGCTGCGCCGCCTGGCTCGAACCTTTAATTAAAATAAGTACTTGAAAAATTTTAATCCGCAGACAAGCTGTCACACACATTAATCAAGGTCAAGCGGCAAAACAAGCGGGATAAAATTTGCTGTGGGTGATGAGGACCACTCGGCCTGCTTGCTGGGATACTGCGACCGTTAGAAACGGGTAGGGGCAAACGGGTCACCCAGCAGTTAAGTTACCTTTGACGGAGGGAGTGTGAGGGACGGGGAAGAGGAAAGAAGTGTGATCATGTGACGTATATGACGGTCATCGCTGTTATTGCATGTACAAGCTTGAATGGGAACACAATTTGACCCCAAGAGTGCTGCTCTAGACTCAACATTCATGCAACCAGGAAATTGCGTTTGTATTTAATATGACGTCACAGTGACGTCACATCAGCATCAGATTATAAAAGGTAGCAGTGTTACCTATATGTCTGTATTTTGCCTTGTGGCGAAGATTGGGGCGGTAGGTATTGCCCACGTAGGGGGAAATGACGTAATTCAACCGATTTTGCGTGCCAAGTTTACTTTGACGTCATTTCTGACGCACACTGTTCGGTTTCGCCAAAAATGTTAAGCAACACAAAAGTTATTCCTTGGAACCCAAATATTGCCAAATAAATCGAATGTTGCTGTGACGCATAAAAACCGAGGTATAGCGCTGTACAGTTCTCGCGGATTGTATATCCGGATTAGGTCCTTTGGGGACCTAAGAAAACCGCGCTTAGCCTATTAGAACGAGTGCGTATCACGCTGGTACTTTGCTTTGTAAACATCGATGAATTGCCTCAAAATACAACGCTTTCAACAATCTCATCGAACGGACCACATACATTATCGAGAGATAAATTTCTTATCTTTCACTATATTATGATTTCATAGTTAGCAATGCCTGGACCAAAGCAAACAAAAAATAGTTTCACACCCACTCGATTCTTCACGCACAAGCCGCGCAGCTGGCCGGTTCCCAGCACTCAAACGCCTACTACAATGAGTGCGCATCAAGCAGCTGTAGCAAGGCACCAGCGTGATGCGCACTCGTTCTAAGAGCCCGTGTTTTTCTGTTGGTCCCCAGAAGACCTAAACCGGAAATAGAACCCGCGAGAACTGTACAGCCCAATAGCGTATTTAAGATATGTTCATGGTGACGTCATAATGATGTCATGACGTGACATGACAACGGGCACGTGATACGGCGACTTTGGCCGTTACCATGACTACGAAACTGCAAACTACAAACTGATTGCGTCGGCAAGACACATGTGAGGGCCTGGCAAAAACACCAAATATTCATATAGTTTACCATTGAGAAAATTGAAAGGAATTCCCGGGGCGCCATTTCTTGCTTGAATTGTATATGGTAGCCATATTGGCTACTGGGTAAAATGTCGAAGGAAAAATCCTGTTACTGTTTGACGAAGGCATACAAGGCAAAAATTAATTGTCCATGGGATGAGAGATGGACGGAACATAAGGAATGGCCGTCAGCGCTGGAACCGGAAATATAATAGAGAAGTTTTGTTTTTATTATATACTGATACGGGCGATGATTGAGGCCTCTCGCACTTTTTGGCATTTGTTTCTGAATTTTGACGAATTTCTTTCTGGACCAAAAGTGATATTATCGTGACGTCACATGACGCTTCAGAGAATATCCGATTCCATATCCGTCGACCCCATTCATATTTCTATGACCTGTTAGAACTCATTGGCGCGATAGTTGTAGCTTAAACATGTCAAAATGCTGAAAAACGCGTCATAAAGTGAACAATACATAGAATGTGCGCCTTAATCAATGCAGTGCAAAATACATGGATATAGTTGGCTCTTTTATTAATTCAATGGTGTTCGTTAGTGTGTGGATGATAAATCCGGGGAACTGTTTTTGCCATCCAAAAATTGTGCATGCCTAATGCCACGACTGATCAGAAACAAGTTAATGAGTTTCGTTGAAGATTCCAAAAAGATATTAGTCGACAACCAAATACGAAAGTCATTTTCATAGATTTGTCAAAGCCATTTGATTTTCTGTCACACCGACAGT
Organism: Arenicola marina; assembly: GCA_964019135.1. Taxonomy (NCBI): domain Eukaryota; kingdom Metazoa; phylum Annelida; class Polychaeta; family Arenicolidae; genus Arenicola; species Arenicola marina. The sequence continues at coordinate 18,431,022 of OZ025258.1, read as the reverse complement.
TAGTTACTAAAATGAACGCCTATGGAGTCAGGGGTTTATTTTTGGCCCATAATATCTTAAGGAATGAGCTTCTTGTATCCGTCTATTCCGGCACCGTAAGTACGATTATGCTGATGACAATACAGTGGCGGCCCCAAATTATAGAATTGTCCGTAATGTCTGTAGCTCACAATGACATTTAAAAGTGACCGCCAGCCCCGGTTTCGGTGGCTCTTTTTAGGTATGAGCAAAACAAGAGGGCACGATCATCGCCAATAAAAAATAGCTGCGATTTTAACTCCAATTAAAAAGAAGAGAAGGCACGTGTGGTGCAACCGACCTGTCCGTGCAAGGCACCAGTCTCAAAGAAACCCGCCGACCATTGAGATGTTTTTCATACTGCTTACAAGACTGATCGTGCCTGGGTCTGGGTTGCCATGCTGGTTCATAAGATGCCATTATTCTTAAACAGTATCTGTCAGAGTATGTGTGGGCTGAGACGCTTTTATAATAACAACACATGGGCATAAGCCATCTGGATTAAATAAACATCTACCACGATTATCGACATAACAAAAGAACGATGCATTTTTTAATTCAGCAGATCGTTATTTTTGTGTTACGCCGCATGACTGATTAATTTACGTGGCAGATTGCGTATGCATTAAATCGACAATATTTTTTTTTAAGTTTTCGCTTGAATCCTTCTCCGTATCACGGTATCTGGGCTTAGCGGATTGATATAAAAGAGAACGCCGTCGTCGTCACAACTATGTGGTTACCACTTTCATTCTACCTGGACGTGAGCACAGTATGAAACGCTACGCTGCACAAAACCACGGATGAATTGCTGATATATCTGGACTTGACAGGCAATAGAAACCAAGAACTATTAAATTGATCATTTGTTGTATGTTGTACGGTAGTGTTGCAAACCCTCTGGCTTCACTATATCGACATGAACGTGCAATATCTGTCAACGTGGCGATGATGAATATTTATTATTTTGTAATTTATTGAATTATAATCCCAGGGGCGTGGTGATGCGATATTCCAAATAACGCATAACGTGTGCTGAGCATGATTAAAATGGCAATATGATCCACATATTCACATAGTTATTCTATTCTGTTGCAGGCCAAACGATGACATCGGTGACATGCGTTGCAAGCGGCGTTTTGTGTTTATTGTTATGTCTTACGTTTCTTTCGGATCTGTGCCCCCACGGAGAAAGTACATGTACCCCGAACTAACAAAATGGACGTCAAACTGACAAAATGGGCGTCATACAGGTAACCGGTCAATATTATCGAGACACTGCATGATGAAGGTAATGCCGCAACAGACGTGGGAAAACAAGGTGAGTCACCCCAACTCGTTATGTGATGCTGTTTAATGTCTAATCTTGTTCAATGATTGCTTTCTGTGCAAAACCAGATACCTGCACTCCGATGATGACTGGAGACCTGGCGAACTGCGTGTGCGACTGCACATGTGGAGCCGACTGTGAGGCGCCTGTTGCGTCTACGGGGGTGCCATAGCCTTTGCCACCGGACCTATTACCGAAGGTAATATTCCATATCCCAACAAACACGACAGAATCGGACCAGTATTGGCTGGATACAGGCTGTCCCATACTGCTTGTGCCGGCCCGATGCTGGCACCCGGAATCTTGCCAGTAAAACTGTGCACAGCGGTGCAATAATGGGCCGATGCTGGCACGCCGGTATAACGGGCCGATAACGTCAGTGTAAAACCGCCGCCGTGCAAACAGTCGTGCATCCCATAATAAACACGTCTTATTTGCTAGGTGGCCCTGATAGATACAGCCTCAATCTAAGTGAGAGTACGTGGTGCCCTCTACTGTGTCTTTTCTGCCGCTACTCGAGTAATGGCCCGTTACCGTCATGTTTGTTGGGATTCCGATATAATTTCAATTAACCGACGGTAGAATATGTAAAAGACAGCTTATTTTTTTAATATGTATAAAACAACGTATCTGGCTTAAATGTGCAATTATCTGTATTATAGGGACAATGTATTCATCTGTATTACGACAATATTTTCATCTGTATTATGACAATATTTTCATCTCTATTATTATGACAATATATTAAACTGTATTATTTGGTTAATGTATTCATCTGCATTATATTAAGGCAATACATTCTCTTGCTCTAATATAATGACATTAGAGACAGTTTTATAGTCTGATAAGTAGACATGGTCATGATAAGGCGGAAAATAATTAGGGGTTTCACGGTCCCATTATAAGGCACCGACAAATGCCACTTTTCATTGCATTGATATAGGGACCAAGTTCCGCACTGAATCAGAGGAATCTACATATCGTTTACGTGAAATTACAAGACCAGGCTGTCGACGTTTGTTTGGGTACCAGTCGAGTACATCGGTAGCATTCTTAAACGGTTCAAGGTTGCGGTTGTTTAACACAGGAAAATGAGACGCTTTATGATTATCGGCTTTAATTTCAGAATAAATCGCTTTTATCTTGTAGAATGACATGATCACGTGACCCGAAGCCGAAGACCACTCCCGCCAGTTTCTCTCGAGGCCATTCGTCTGCCTTTTTTCTTGACTATTTCTTGACCGGATGTAGAACTTAATAAACTTCTTCAAGCAGAAATGCATTTAGCTTTGTCGCTTTTTGTCTCGCTCCTAGATTAACGAGACGTAGGGCAACACCTTATGAGGACGAAAATTGAAAAAGTGAAAATTAAGTTGACTTTCACTACGTACCAAATGAACTGGCACCCAGCTCGGTGATGACTCAAGCCGTTACCTGGTTACTGACGAGGGGATCGAAAGGCTTTGCAGTTGTACTCCGGACAGCTTGGGTTAACCGTAAACAAATTGCAATAGTAATCATTGCTCTCTTTTCTCGTTCATTATGTGTCTAGGCATATCATTTCCACAATTTACCAAAATCTATTGAGTACAACACCAGAATGGACAACTTATTTTACTTAATTAACACGACATTGGTGTAACACAACAATTTCGACATACAACTGCGCGGTTTATTTATTTCGCGCGCGGACGTCTTAGCGAGCCGCGGTCGACATTACACGGAATACCGAACAGCGAACAGGCGCGCAGGGATATAAAGCTGGCCACAAACTTCTACTCCGGTAAACAAATTTGCTTCTCTCCGGATAGCCCACAGGCTTTTAGGATTTCAATTCAAGACAGAATATATTTATTTGACATGGAGAAGAGATTCGTAATACAAAAAATTACAGAATATATAAATTTAACCAACTATATATATACGCGCTTTATCATTGGGCATATCAACTACCGTTTCGATCTAGATAGGCATGGTAAAAGCGAAGTTGTACAAAAACATAGTCGGCTGGGGGGTGGAGAGGGGTTGGCAGCTAAGCAATCACCATTTGTATTTTCACCGTCACCAATACCAGGGGGGTGGGGGGGGGGGGGTTATATTAGAAAGCACAAGCTATATGGCAATTCGACATTTTTTCTGGATTTTATCTTTATTTCCTATCAAAGTGAGGAGCATACAAACAGGTCACTTAAATCAATTTTCAAGTAAAAGCGTTGAATCCCTTATATTGCCTTTCAGGGGGAGTTGTTGACAAGGATGATTGACCCTTGTGAGGGCATTTAGAAAACAAGACTTTCAAAATGTCTACTTCCGCCATGCCCTCCCATCCCCCTGGGGGTTACATTGACTGATGCTTTAGTCAATCGTTCTTTCATTTTAAAGACAACCCGTACGAAAAAGAGATACGAATTTCAACTGTATCACTGGAGTTCGTTTTCAGTTGAAAGCTAGGTAGGATTCAGTTATTGCCCAGCTAAAGAATTGACAACTAACTAATTTGCATGATAAATTCTAGTTGAAAAGTAACTGTTCAATTAGCTTTTATGCTGAGGACTTCCTATAATGCAACTGAAAGCTAAATTTTCATTTTCGTAAGGGAATTTACACTTTATAGTCACAAACTATAAAAGTCATTAGAAGTTGATAAAAAATTAGTAGAACGCATTTGTCTTACGTCTTCATTATCTAGAAGAATGCACCGAGAAACAGACATAGTCGTGTTTTATTAGCGTAAGCGCGCGTTATTTAAATACTGAACAATTATGTTGATAATGAACGAACGAAAATGTGTGTTATCTTGATAATGAATATTTTTTGGTAATATTTGACTTGCTTCACTCATCTAAGTGATTTTAAGTGTCATGGTGTAATAAGTCGATCCGAGTTGAGATGATGCTGTCAGAACTTGTAAATTTCACGACAAACGCATAATTCAATGTGAAGCCCCACATTGCATATATTTATCAACACTTCAGCACAATGGGCAGAAGTCGCGATGATTATAATGTTAAATAGTGTGTCTTATGCTCGCGATAACGGGGTAGAAGTAGAGGATGTTAGATTCACTGAATACCATGTTCTTTTTGTTCCTTATATGATGCGGGCGGAATTTATTCGACTGAAGCAATTAAAAAGCGCACTTTGCAGATTCCAGGCCGTGATGGGGAAAAGACATACGAAAGAGTTATACAACTTAGCAACATTCATTGAGATAGAACTAAGACGTTATGACGTTATGTCTTTAATTGATGCAGGACCTATCTTATTACAAAACACATGACATATATGGATAATCTATTTTAAAGTAGACGGGATGACTTGACCCTTGTCTGGTAATTTAAAAAAGAAGACTTCATAATGTCTACTTCCCCCACGCCCTCCCACCTCCACTCTCCCCCATGGGACTTCACATTGACTGGTGCATTAGTTGATCGGCCATTCTTTCATTTTAAAAACAAAATGTTGTCTTCCTAATGGTCCCTCGCATATTAGTCTTGCAAAAAACTGAAAACAAATATACCGCGCAAATTATGAGCAGAACTAATGCCTGTGATAAGATCATATAATTATTTTCGCAATGGCATCCCGTAGGCGGGGCAAACTGGCGTAATATTACAGTAACCCATTTTTGGCGACAATGGCGCACCATAGAGTCGCCAACTGTTACCATATTTGGCCATGCGTACCCACAGTGGCACTGTGTTATAGAGTCAATTCATAAATGCCGTAGAGTTACTATGGAGCCTTTCATTGTCTGTGATATAGTTTATTTGCGACAATGTGTCTGCTGCTAATGGAGTGCCAGGATAACGAAATATTGTTTATGTAATAAAAAAAGGATAACATCGCAGTACAAAGAGGGGGGGGGGGGGGGGGGGTCGTGTTCCCAGATCACGGTTATTTAGGCCTAATATTGAAATTCCTAGTTCACGATTAATGAAAGTCCTTGATCACGGCGGTCGGCTAATACCCCATTCCCAGTTCACGGTGAAATAAAAAGCCCAATCCCGAGGAACGCAAATACCCCTTCCCCCCCCCGTCCCCTCTACAAACGTAAGTTTGGTATCATTAAAATTACACGGTGTTGCTTTCTCACGTGAGTGATTTTAAAAATGATTGCTGCAAATTCGTGGAAAATATAGGCCGAATCATCACTCTACGGCATTTAGACAATGGGTGGAAGGACTGAAAGGATATGTGTAAGATAGACATATTGGAGAAACGATGTTTAATTCAGGATATAATGGAATATACAAAGGGGGAACACTTACCAGGTATCTTACTGTTTGTGGATTTTGAAAAGGCGTTAGATTCAGTTGAGCGGAAATTTATATTTAAAGCATTAGAAACTTTAAACTTTGGTGTTTTTTTTCGTAGATGGGTACAAATATTATATCAAGGTGTATCTAGATGTGAATAACGGTAATGCGACGGGTTTCTTTGCGGTACAAAAAGGTGTCAGACAAGGAGCTCCATTGTCGCCCTATTTGCTCATTATTTGTCTCGATAGTTTGTTGGGCGCGATACGATCTGATCCCGGGTATCTCCATACAAGTCGTCAGCGACATTACACTACTAAGTCTGTTATGCATTAAATGGGCTACAAAGCCAATTAGACAACTATAAGAGCCTACTTTTCGTACGATAAAGATATTTTGGAACAAGATACAATTTTACCGAAATTAAACATGTGGAAACTAAGAAATCTTACATTACAAAGGTAAGGGTTAATTGGGAACAGCCTTGATATATCACAAATAAGTTAGCTCATGGAAATGCCAGAATGGACGGAGAAGAGAGTAACTGAACTCATACACAAATTTATACGGAATAACGCGAGAGACAACGTTAAGAGAGACGTTTTTATATCAGACTATGAGACGGGGGGAATAAGGCTGATACATGTAAAAGGCTTCACAAAAGCCTTAATGTGGTTTGGATTAATGGTTTTTAATTTGTAATTGTCCATCGGATATTGAAAATTATTCTTCCAATTCTTCAGGAAAAAGAAAATCCTTATTTTTTTCTCTAATGTGACTTCAGCTCAAAGGGTATCCTGAAAGAAATGCCAACATTTTATCGTGAAGTATTGGTTAGCTGGAAGCAAGCCAAGGATATATGTCAAACGAAATGAGTGTTTTACGAGTAAAAACATCCTCTAATCGTGCCATAATCAGAATATGAAGAGTAACGGTTCAAGTATTTAATGGCACCATTTTATTGAATCAGTTTTATGGTTTGTGGAAGATATGTTCGATGAGAAAAGGCATTATGTAAATTTGAGGATATTGTGACGAGAGGTAATTTAAAATGGGACGCTCAATTATCAGCCATACGTACATATTGGAAGAAATATGTGAAAGTCCAGCTATAACACTGACTATGCAATCCCAGAGATTTTAGTTAAATTTAGTTAAAGAATAAGACCATGCAGACTGTATCTATAGGCCAAACGCGATATTCAGACATGTATAACATAGCCACTGAGGAATAGAAAGCCATCTTATGCTTCTAAGGACTGTATTAACGAAGGAAAAGCACCCATGCAGGGGGTTCCAGTTCCGCACGATTTTGCATAGGTATTTGCCTAAGAATGAAAAGTTAATGCAATATCGGCTAACTAGGTTAAAAGATGTGACCTGTGCTATATATCTACTAGTTGAAGAAAGAGCTGGAGTAGTATTTTGAAAACGCACGACAATGAGTCCTTTAACGTACTTGCACAAAATTGTGTGACGTCACGCCTTTGTCTTATAATAAGTGTTCATTAACTGGAAGAATGCACCAAAAAACAACCTAACCGTGCTTTATTAACGTGCTTTATTTAAATAATGAACGACAAAACATAGCATTATCTTGACAATGGACGAAAAACCTGTGCATTATCTTGATAATGAACATTTGTTGTTATTATTGACTCGCTTCACTCCGCCAAGTGTCACGGTGTAATCAGTCAAGCCGAGCTGAACTGAGGCGAGCTAGCAGATGTTGTCAGAACTTGCAAATTTCAAGACAAACTATGGAATGCATAAATCAATGTTATGCTCCAGGGGGGAGGGGGGGTTCAGAAAGCTCAAAATATATGCAAATATGATTGTGATTTGTCTGAATAATGGTGAATTTTCCGAATGGTGGTGAAATGTCCGAACGGTGGTGACTTGTCCGAATGGTGGAGAATTGCCCGAATGGTGGTGAAGACGATTTAAAGTTAAACTCACACAGATACATATAGGCCTACTATTCGGCTGTGATAAATACAACGCTTTCAACAATCTCATCGAACGGACCACATACATTATCGAGAGATAAATTTCTTATCTTTAACTATATTATGATTTCATAGTTAGCAATGCCGGGACCAAAGCAAACAAAAAATAGTTTCACACCCACTCGATTCTTCACGCACAAGCCGCGCAGCTGGCCGGTTCCCAGCACTCAAACGCCTACTAAAATGAGTGCGCATCAAGCAGCTGTAGCAAGGCACCAGCGTGATGCGCACTCGTTCTAAGAGCCCGTGTTTTTCTGTTGGTCCCCAGAAGACCTAAACCGGAAATAGAACCCGCGAGAACTGTACAGCCCAATAGCGTATTTAAGATATGTTCATGGTGACGTCATAATGACGTCATGACGTGACATGACAACGGGCACGTGATACGACGACTTTGGCCGTTACCATGACTACAAAACTGCAAACTACAAACTGATTGCGTCGGCCAGACACATGTGAGGGCCTGGCAAAAACACCAAATATTCATATAGTTTACCATTGAGAAAATTGAAAGGAATTCCCGGGGCGCCATTTCTTGCTCGAATTGTATATGGTAGCCATATTGGCTACTGGGTAAAATGTCGGAGGAAAAATCCTGTTACTGTTTGACGAAGGCATACAAGGCAAAAATTAATTGTCCATGGGATGAGAGATGGACGGAACATAAGGAATGGCCGTCAGCGCTGGAACCGGAAATATAATAGAGAAGTTTTGTTTTTATTATATACTGATACGGGCGATGATTGAGGCCTCTCGCACCTTTTGGCATTTGTTTCTGAATTTTGACGAATTTCTTTCTGGACCAAAAGTGATATTATCGTGACGTCACATGACGCTTCAGAGAATATCCGATTCCATATCCGTCATCCCCATTCATATTTCTATGACCTGTTAGAACTCATTGGCACGATAGTTGTAGCCTAAACATGTCAAAATGCTGAAAAACGCGTCATAAAGTGAACAATACATAGAATGTGCGCCTTAATCAATGCAGTGCAGAATACATGGATATAGTTGGCTCTTTTATTAATTCAATGGTGTTCGTTAGTGTGTGGATGATAAATCCGGGGAACTGTTTTTGCCATCCAAAAATTGTGCATGCCTAATGCCACGACTGATCAGAAACAAGTTAATGAGTTTCGTTGAAGATTCCAAAAAGATATTAGTCGACAACCAAATACGAAAGTCATTTTCATAGATTTGTCAAAGCCATTTGATTTTCTGTCACACCGACAGTTAGTTACTAAAATGAACGCCTATGGAGTCAGGGGTTTATTTTTGGCCCATAATATCTTAAGGAATGAGCTTCTTGTATCCGTCTATTCCGGCACCGTAAGTACGATTATGCTGATGACAATACAGTGGCGGCCCCAAATTATAGAATTGTCCGTAATGTCTGTAGCTCACAATGACATTTAAAAGTGACCGCCAGCCCCGGTTTCGGTGGCTCTTTTTAGGTATGAGCAAAACAAGAGGGCACGATCATCGCTAATATAAATAGCTGCGATTTTAACTCCAATTAAAAAGAAGAGAAGGCACGTGTGGTGCAACCGACCTGTCCGTGCAAGGCACCAGTCTCAAAGAAACCCGCCGACCATTGAGATGTTTTTCATACTGCTTACAAGACTGATCGTGCCTGGGTGGGTTGCCATGCTGGTTCATAATATGCCATTATGCTTAAACAGTATCTGTCAGAGTATGTGTGGGCTGAGACGCTTTTATAATAACAACACATGGGCATAAGCCATCTGTATTAAATAAACATCTACCACGATTATCGACATAACAAAAGAACGATGCATTTTTTAATTCAGCAGATCGTTATTTTTTTGTTACGCCGCATGACTGATTAATTTACGTGGCAGACTGCGTATGCATTAAATCGACAATATTTTTTTTTAAGTTTTCGCTTGAATCCTTCTCCGTATCACGGTATCTGAGCTAAGCGGATTGATATAAAAGAGAACGCCGTCGTCGTCACAACTATGTGGTTACCACTTTCCTTCTACCTGGACGTGAGCACAGTATGAAACGCTACGCTGCACAAAACCACGGATGAATTGCTGATATATCTGGACTTGACAGGCAATAGAAACCAAGAACTATTAAATTGATCATTTGTTGTATGTTGTACGGTAGTGTTGCAAATACTTGGGCTTCACTATATCGGCATGAGCGTGCAATATCTGTCAACGTGGCGATGATGAATATTTATTATTTTGTAATTTATTGAATTATAATCCCAGGGGCGTGGTGATGCGATATTCCAAATAACGCATAACGTGTGCTGAGCATGATTAAAATGGCAATATGATCCACATATTCACATGGTTGTTCTATTCTGTTGCAGGCCAAACGATGACATCGGTGACATGCGTTGCAAGCGGCGTTTTGTGTTTATTGTTATGTCTTACGTTTCTTTCGGTTCTGTGCCCCCACGGAGAAAGTACATGTACCCCGAACTAACAAAATGGACGTCAAACTAACAAAATGGGCGTCATACAGGTAACCGGTCAATATTATCGAGACACTGCATGATGAAGGTAGTGCCGCAACAGACGTGGGAAAACAAGGTGAGTCACCCCAACTCGTTATGTGATGCTTTTTAATGTTTAATCTTGTTCAATGATTGCTTTCTGTGCAAAACCAGATACCTGCACTCCGATGATGACTGGAGACCTGGCGAACTGCGTGTGCGACTGCACGTGTGGAGCCGACTGTGAGGCGCCTGTTGCGTCTTCGGGGGCGCCATAGCCTTTGCCACCGGACCTATTACCGAAGGTAATATTCCATATCCCAACAAACACGACAGAATCGGACCAGTATTGGCTGGATACAGGCTGTCCCATACTGCTTGTGCCGGCCCGATGCTGGCACCCGGAATCTTGCCAGTAAAACTGTGCACAGCGTTGCAATAATGGGCCGATGCTGGCACGCCGGTATAACGGGCCGATAACGGGCCGGTACTGAGCCGGCAAGCGACCACCGCTGGCCCGATTGCGGCTCGTCCTATATTGCGGTAATATAAATGCCAAAAAGAAACATTTTATTATTTATTTCAACCATAAGCAACAGCGCGCAGAGATTCACAGCAAAGACGTCTCAGTATGGAAATCACCTCATCCTTATTATCGCCCACACAAGATCATATCAAAGATAGTCTTTGGTTATATCCCTATCATGAAAGCTTGAGCGATACTATGGATAAGGAAAGCAACTACAAGATTACCGATTGTTTAGCTGTACTTTCCAGCTAGATCTGAAATTAATTAGAATATAGAGTGCTAGGCTAAATAAACTCAAGAAGCTAAAGTCAGTGTAAAACCGCCGCCGTGCAAACAGTCGTGCATCCCATTATAAACACGTCTTATTTGCTAGGTGGCCCTGATAGATACAGCCTCAATCTAAGTGAGAGTACGTGTTGCCCTCTACTGTGTCTTTTCTGCCGCTACTCGAGTACTGGCCCGTTACCGTCATGTTTGTTGGGATTCCGATATAATTTCAATTAACCGACGGTAGAATATGTAAAATACAGCTTATTTTTTTAATATGTATAAAACAACGTATCTGGCTTAAATGTGCAATTATATGTATTATAGGGACAATGTATTCATCTGTATTACGACAATATTTTCATCTGTATTATGACAATATTTTCATCTCTATTATTATGACAATATATTAAACTGTATTATTTGGTTAATGTATTCATCTGCATTATATTAAGGCAATACATTCTCTTGCTCTAATATAATGACATTAGAGACAGTTTTATACGTCTGATAAGTAGACATGGTCATGATAAGGCGGAAAATAATTAGGGGTTTCACGGTCCCATTATAAGGCACCGACAAATGCCACTTTTCATTGCATTGATATACGGACCAAGTTCCGCACCGAATCAGAGGAATCTACATATCGTTTACGTGAAATTACAAGACCAGGCTGTCGACGTTTGTTTGGGTACCAGTCGAGTACATCGGTAGCATTCTTAAACGGTTCAAGGTTGCGGTTGTTTAACACAGGAAAATGAGACGCTTTATGATTATCGGCTTTAATTTCAGAATAAATCGCTTTTATCTTGTAGAATGACATGATCACGTGACCCGAAGCCGAAGACCACTCCCGCCAGTTTCTCTCGAGGCCATTCGTCTGCCTTTTTTCTTGACTATTTCTTGACCGGATGTAGAACTTAATAAACTTCTTCAAGCAGAAATGCATTTAGCTTTGTCGCTTTTTGTCTCGCTCCTAGATTAACGAGACGTAGGGCAACACCTTATGAGGACGAAAATTGAAAAAGTGAAAATTAAGTTGACTTTCACTACGTACCAAATGAACTGGCACCCAGCTCGGTGATGACTCAAGCCGTTACCTGGTTTCTGACGAGGGGATCGAAAGGCTTTGCAGTTGTACTCCGGACAGCTTGGGTTAACCGTAAACAAATTGCAATAGTAATTATTGCTCTCTTTTCTCGTTCATTATGTGTCTGGGCATATCATTTCCACAATTTACCAAAATCTATTGAGTACAACACCAGAATGGACAACTTATTTGACTTAACACGACATTGGTGTAACACAACAATTTCAACATACAACTGCGCGGTTTATTTATTTCGCGCGCGGACGTCTTAGCGAGCCGCGGTCGACATTACACAGAATACCGAACAGCGAACAGGTGCGCAGGGATATAAAGCCGGCCACCAACTTCTGCTCCGGTAAACAAATTTCCTCTTCTCTCCGGATAGCCCACAGGCTTTTAGGATTTCAATTCAAGACAGAATATATTTATTTGACATGGAGAAGAGATTCGTAATACAAAAAATTACAGAATATATTAATTTAACCAACTATATATATACGCGCTTTATCATTGGGCATATCAACTACCGTTTCGATCTAGATAGGCATGGTAAAAGCGAAGTTGTACAAAAACATAGTCGGCTGGGGGGTGGAGAGGGGTTGGCAGCTAAGCAATCACCATTTGTATTTTCACCGTCACCAATACCAGGGGGGTGGGTGGGGGGGGGGGGGTTATATTAGAAAGCACAAGCTATATGGCAATTCGACAGTTTTTTTGGATTTGATCTTTATTTCTCATCAAAGTGAGGAGTATACAAACAGGTCACTTAAATCAATTTTTAAGTAAAAGCGTTGAATCCCTTATATTGCCTTTCAGGGGGAGTTGTTGACAAGGATGATTGACCCTTGTGAGGGCATTTAGAAAACAAGACTTTCAAAATGTCTACTTCCGCCATGCCCTCCCATCCCCCTGGGGGTTACATTGACTGATGCTTTAGTCGATCGTTCTTTCATTTTAAAGACAACTCGTACGAAAAAGAGATACGAATTTCAACTGTATCACTGGAGTTCGTTTTCAGTTGAAAGCTAGGTAGGATTCAGTTATTGCCCAGCTAAAGAATTGACAACTAACTAATTTGCATGATAAATTCTAGTTGAAAAGTAACTGTTCAGTTAGCTTTTATGCTGAGGACTTCCTATAATGCAACTGAAAGCTAACTTTTCATTTGCGTAAAGGAATTTACACTTTATAGTCACAAACTATAAAAGTCATTAGAAGTTGATAAAAAATTAGTAGAACGCATTTGTCTTACGTCTTCATTATCTAGAAGAATGCACCGAGAAACAGACATAGTCGTGTCTTATTAGCGTAAGCGCGCGTTATTTAAATACTGAACAATTATGTTGATAATGAACGAACGAAAATGTGTGTTATCTTGATAATGAATATTTTTTGGTAATATTTGACTTGCTTCACTCATCTAAGTGATTTTAAGTGTCATGGTGTAATAAGTCGATCCGAGTTGAGATGATGCTGTCAGAACTTGTAAATTTCACGACAAACGCATAATTCAATGTGAAGCCCCACATTGCATATATTTATCAACACTTCAGCACAATGGGCAGAAGTCGCGATGATTATAATGTTAAATAGTGTGTCTTATGCTCGCGATAACGGGGTAGAAGTAGAGGATGTTAGATTCACTGAATACCATGTTCTTTTTGTTCCTTATATGATGCGGGCGGAATTTATTCGACTGAAGCAATTAAAAAGCGCACCTTGCAGATTCCAGGCCGTGATGGGGACAAGACATACAAAAGAGTTATACAACTTAGCAACATTCATTGAGATAGAACTAGGACGTTATGACGTTATGTCTTTAATTGATGCAGGACCTATCTTATTACAAAACACATGACATATATGGATAATCTATTTTAAAGTAGACGGGATGACTTGACCCTTGTCTGGTAATTTAAAAAAGAAGACTTCATAATGTCTACTTCCCCCACGCCCTCCCACCTCCACTCTCCCCCATGGGACTTCACATTGACTGGTGCATTAGTTGATCGGCCATTCTTTCATTTTAAAAACAAAATGTTGTCTTCCTAATGGTACCGCGCATATTAGTCTTGCAAAAAACTGAAAACAAAATATACCGCGCAAATTATGAGCACAACTAATGCCTGTGATAAGATCATATAATTATTTTCGCAATGGCATCCCGTAGGCGGGGCAAACCGGCGTAATATTACAGTAACCCATTTTTGGCGACAATGGCGCACCATAGAGTCGCCAACTGTTACCATATTTGACCATGCGTACCCACAGTGGCACTGTGTTATAGAGTCAACAGTCCCTGCCCCGTATCCAACAATGCACCACGTTCCTGCTTCATATCCTACAAGGCACCCCCGCCCCCCACTTAATTAAAATAAAGACATATAGGTCACACTGCTAATTTTATTATCGCTAATGTGAAGTCACTGTGACGTCATATTAAATTCAAACGCAATTTCCTAGTTGCATGAATGTTGAGTCTAGAGCAGCACTCTTGGGGTCAAATTGTGTTCCCATTCAAGCTTGTACGTGCAATAACAGCGATGACTGTCATATAGGTCACATGATCACACTTTCCTCCTCTCCGTCCCTCACATTCTATTCGTCAAAGGCCACTTAACGCCTGGTGCTGCTTTTGCCCCTACCCGTTCCTAACGGTCGCAGTACCCCAGGTTGCGGGCCGAGTGGTCCTGATCAACCCACAGCATACAGCGAATTTTATTTCGTTTGTTTTGCCGCTTGACCTTGATAACTGTGTGACAGCCTGCCTGTACATTTAATTTTAATTTGATTTAATTTTTTGAAGTGCCTATTTTAATTAAACGTTTGTGCCGTGCGGCGCAGCGAGGTCCATGGAATTAATTTAAAATAGAACAAACAACATGGTGTTTACTCAATCCTTTCGCGAACCCACAAACGCTTTTAAACGATAGAGGCGCAGTAATACCAGCGATAGCCTACACTGCAAACGTACTTCTGGAGGCAAAACTCCAGAAAAATAACAACTACAGATCACTGTAGAATTTCCTCTTTTCTCACCAAGTCTTGTCTGATTACTTATACGTGCTTGCTAATATTTCTATAACAACGCATTAGTTCTGCTCATGATGTGTGTGGTTCAGTTTCTGTATTTGGACACAGGAAAGTGAAACCCCATGAAGAAGAATATGGATTGGTAGGGCATAGCGGAAGTAAAAATTTTGAAAATCTTGTTTTATAAATCCCCACACAAGGGTCATACCGTCAAAGCCATTAAAGCGTTTGTTGTCGCGTGAAAGGATGGAGTGAAGACCATGTAGTTTTTTTATATTTTAAATCAATTCCTTTGCCATCGCTGCGCCGCCTGGCTCGAACCTTTAATTAAAATAAGTACTTGAACAAATTTAATCCGCAGACAAGCTGTCACACACATTAATCAAGGTCAAGCGGCAAAACAAGCGGGATAAAATTTGCTGTGGGTGATGAGGACCACTCGGTCCGCTTGCTGGTAAGCAGTTAAGTTGCCTTTGACGGAGGGAGTGTGAGGGACGGGGAAGAGGAAAGAAGTGTGATCATGTGACGTATATGACGGTCATCGCTGTTATTGCATGTACAAGCTTGAATGGGAACACAATTTGACCCCAAGAGTGCTGCTCTAGACTCAACATTCATGCAACCAGGAAATTGCGTTTGTATTTAATATGACGTCACAGTGACGTCACATCAGTGACTATAAAAGGTAGCAGTGTTACCTATATGTCTGTATTTGGCCTTGTGGCGAAGATTGGGGCGGTAGGTATTGCCCACGTAGGGGAAAATGACGTAATTCAACCGATTTTGCGTGCAAAGTTTACTTTGACGTCATTTCTGACGCACACTGTTGGGTTTCGCCAAAAATGTTAAGCAACACAAAAGTTATTCCTTGGAATTCAAATATTGCCAAATAAATCGAATGTCGCTGTGACGCATAAAAACCGAGGTATAGCGCTGTACCGTTCTCGCGGATTGTATATCAGGATTAGGTCCTTTGGGGACCTAAAAAAACCGCGCTTAGCCTATTAGAACGAGTGCGTATCACGCTGGTACTTTGCTTTGTAAACATCGATGAATTGCCTCAAAATACAACGCTTTCAACAATCTCATCGAACGGACCACCTACATTATCGAGAGATAAATTTCTTATCTTTCACTATATTATGATTTCATAGTTAGCAATGCCTGGACCAAAGCAAACAAAAAATAGTTTCACACCCACTCGATTCTTCACGCACAAGCCGCGCAGCTGGCCGGTTCCCAACACTCAAACGCCTACTACAATGAGTGCGCATCAAGCAGCTGTAGCAAGGCACCAGCGTGATGCGCACTCGTTCTAAGAGCCCGTGTTTTTCTGTTGGTCCCCAGAAGACCTAAACCGGAAATAGAACCCGCGAGAACTGTACAGCCCAATAGCGTATTTAAGATATGTTCATGGTGACGTCATAATGACGTCATGACGTGACATGACAACGGGCACGTGATACGACGACTTTGGCCGTTACCATGACTACGAAACTGCAAACTACAAACTGATTGCGTCGGCAAGACACATGTGAGGGCCTGGCAAAAACACCAAATATTCATATAGTTTACCATTGAGAAAATTGAAAGGAATTCCCGGGGCGCCATTTCTTGCTCGAATTGTATATGGTAGCCATATTGGCTACTGGGTAAAATGTCGGAGGAAAAATCCTGTTACTGTTTGACGAAGGCATACAAGGCAAAAATTAATTGTCCATGGGATGAGAGATGGACGGAACATAAGGAATGGCCGTCAGCGCTGGAACCGGAAATATAATAGAGAAGTATATATTTTATTATATACTGATACGGGCGATGATTGAGGCCTCTCGCACTTTTTGGCATTTGTTTCTGAATTTTGACGAATTTCTTTCTGGACCAAAAGTGATATTATCGTGACGTCACATGACGCTTCAGAGAATATCCGATTCCATATCCGTCATCCCCATTCATATTTCTATGACCTGTTAGAACTCATTGGCGCGATAGTTGTAGCCTAAACATGTCAAAATGCTGAAAAACGCGTCATAAAGTGAACAATACATAGAATGTGCGCCTTAATCAATGCAGTGCAGAATACATGGATATAGTTGGCTCTTTTATTAATTCAATGGTGTTCGTTAGTGTGTGGATGATAAATCCGGGGAACTGTTTTTGCCATCCAAAAATTGTGCATGCCTAATGCCACGACTGATCAGAAACAAGTTAATGAGTTTCGTTGAAGATTCCAAAAAGATATTAGTCGACAACCAAATACGAAAGTCATTTTCATAGATTTGTCAAAGCCATTTGATTTTCTGTCACACCGACAGTTAGTTACTAAAATGAACGCCTATGGAGTCAGGGGTTTATTTTTGGCCCATAATATCTTAAGGAATGAGCTTCTTGTATCCGTCTATTCCGGCACCGTAAGTACGATTATGCTGATGACAATACAGTGGCGGCCCCAAATTATAGAATTGTCCGTAATGTCTGTAGCTCACAATGACATTTAAAAGTGACCGCCAGCCCCGGTTTCGGTGGCTCTTTTTAGGTATGAGCAAAACAAGAGGGCACGATCATCGCCAATATAAATAGCTGCGATTTTAACTCCAATTAAAAAGAAGAGAAGGCACGTGTGGTGCAACCGACCTGTCCGTGCAAGGCACCAGTCTCAAAGAAACCCGCCGACCATTGAGATGTTTTTCATACTGCTTACAAGACTGATCGTGCCTGGGTCTGGGTTGCCATGCTGGTTCATAATATGCCATTATTCTTAAACAGTATCTGTCAGAGAATGTGTGGGCTGAGACGCTTTTATAATAACAACACATGGGCATAAGCCATCTGGATTAAATAAACATCTACCACGATTATCGACATAACAAAAGAACGATGTATTTTTTAATTCAGCGGATCGTTATTTTTTTGTTACGCCGCATGACTGATTAATTTACGTGGCAGACTGCGTATGCATTAAATCGACAATATGTTTTTTTAAGTTTTCGCTTGAATCCTTCTCCGTATCACGGTATCTGAGCTAAGCGGATTGATATAAAAGAGAACGCCGTCGTCGTCACAACTATGTGGTTACCACTTTCATTCTACCTGGACGTGAGCACAGTATGAAACGCTACGCTGCACAAAACCACGGATGAATTGCTGATATATCTGGACTTGACAGGCAATAGAAACCAAGAACTATTAAATTGATCATTTGTTGTATGTTGTACGGTAGTGTTGCAAATACTTGGGCTTCACTATATCGGCATGAGCATGCAATATCTGTTAACGTGGCGATGATGAATATTTATTATTTTGTAATTTATTGAATTATAATCCCAGGGGCGTGGTGATGCGATATTCCAAATAACGCATAACGTGTGCTGAGCATGATTAAAATGGCAATATGATCCACATATTCACATGGTTGTTCTATTCTGTTGCAGGCCAAACGATGACATCGGTGACATGGGTTGCAAGCGGCGTTTTGTGTTTATTGTTATGTCTTACGTTTCTTTCGGATCTGTGCTCCCACGGAGAAAGTACATGTACCCCGAACTAACAAAATGGACGTCAAACTAACAAAATGGGCGTCATACAGGTAACCGGTCAATATTATCGAGACACTGCATGATGAAGGTAATGCCGCAACAGACGTGGGAAAACAAGGTGAGTCACCCCAACTCGTTATGTGATGCTGTTTAATGTTTAATCTTGTTCAATGATTGCTTTCTGTGCAAAACCAGATACCTGCACTCCGATGATGACTGGAGACCTGGCGAACTGCGTGTGCGACTGCACGTGTGGAGCCGACTGTGAGGCGCCTGTTGCGTCTACGGGGGCCAATACTGGCATGCCGGTATAACGGGCCGATAACGGGCCGGTACTGAGCCGGCAAGCGACCACCGCTGGCCCGATTGCGGCTCGTCCTATATTGCGGTAATATAAATGCCAAAAGAAACATTTTATTATTTATTTCAACCATAAGCAACAGCGCGCAGAGATTCACAGCAAAGACGTCTCAGTATGGAAATCACCTCATCCTTATTATCGCCCACACAAGATCATATCAAAGATAGTCTTTGGTTATATCCCTATCATGAAAGCTTGAGCGATACTATGGATAAGGAAAGCAACTACAAGATTACCGATTGTTTAGCTGTACTTTCCAGCTAGATCTGAAATTAATTAGAATATAGAGTGCTAGGCTAAATAAACTCAAGAAGCTAAAGTCAGTGTAAAACCGCCGCCGTGCAAACAGTCGTGCATCCCATTATAAACACGTCTTATTTGCTAGGTGGCCCTGATAGATACAGCCTCAATCTAAGTGAGAGTACGTGTTGCCCTCTACTGTGTCTTTTCTGCCGCTACTCGAGTACTGGCCCGTTACCGTCATGTTTGTTGGGATTCCGATATAATTTCAATTAACCGACGGTAGAATATGTAAAATACAGATTATTTTTTTGATATGTATAAAAACGTATCTGGCTTAAATGTGCAATCATCTGTATTATAGGGACAATGTATTCATCTGTATTACGACAATATTTTCATCTGTATTATGACAATATTTTCATCTCTATTATTATGACAATATATTAAACTGTATTATTCGGTTAATGTATTCATCTGCATTATATTAAAGCAATACATTCTCTTGCTCTAATATAATGACATTAGAGACAGTTTTATACGTCTGATAAGTAGACATGGTCATGATAAGGCGGAAAATAATTAGGGGTTTCACGGTCCCATTATAAGGCACCGACAAATGCCACTTTTCATTGCATTGATATAGGGACCAAATTCCGCACCGAATCAAAGGAATCTACATATCGTTTACGTGAAATTACAAGACCAGGCTGTCGACGTTTGTTTGGGTACCAGTCGAGTACATCGGTAGCATTCTTAAACGGTTCAAGGTTGCGGTTGTTTAACACAGGAAAATGAGACGCTTTATGATTATCGGCTTTAATTTCAGAATAAATCGCTTTTATCTTGTAGAATGACATGATCACGTGACCCGAAGCCGAAGACCACTCCCGCCAGTTTCTCTCGAGGCCATTCGTCTGCCTTTTTTCTTGACTATTTCTTGACCGGATGTAGAACTTAATAAACTTCTTCAAGCAGAAATGCATTTAGCTTTGTCGCTTTTTGTCTCGCTCCTAGATTAACGAGACGTAGGGCAACACCTTATGAGGACGAAAATTGAAAAAGTGAAAATTAAGTTGACTTTCACTACGTACCAAATGAACTGGCACCCAGCTCGATGATGACTCAAGCCGTTACCTGGTTACTGACGAGGGGATCGAAAGGCTTTGCAGTTGTACTCCGGACAGCTTGGGTTAACCGTAAACAAATTGCAATAGTAATCATTGCTCTCTTTTCTCGTTCATTATGTGTCTGGGCATATCATTTCCACAATTTACCAAAATCTATTGAGTACAACACCAGAATGGACAACTTATTTTACTTAATTAACACGACATTGGTGTAACACAACAATTTCGACATACAACTGCGCGGTTTATTTATTTCGCGCGCGGACGTGATAGCGAGCCGCGGTCGACATTACACAGAATACCGAACAGCGAACAGGCGCGCAGGGATATAAAGCCGGCCACCAACTTCTACTCCGGTAAACAAATTTGCTTCTCTCCGGATAGCCCACAGGCTTTTAGGATTTCAATTCAAGACAGAATATATTTATTTGACATGGAGAAGAGATTCGTAATACAAAAAATTACAGAATATATTAATTTAACCAACTATATATATACGCGCTTTATCATTGGGCATATCAACTACCGTTTCGATCTAGATAGGCATGGTAAAAGCGAAGTTGTACAAAAACATAGTCGGCTGGGGGGTGGAGAGGGGTTGGCAGCTAAGCAATCACCATTTGTATTTTCACCGTCACCAATACCAGGGGGGTGGGTGGGGGGGGGGGTTATATTAGAAAGTGCAAGCTATATGGCAATTCGACAGTTTTTTTGGATTTGATCTTTATTTCCCATCAAAGTGAGGAGTATACAAACAGGTCACTTAAATCAATTTTTAAGTAAAAGCGTTGAATCCCTTATATTGCCTTTCAGGGGGAGTTGTTGACAAGGATGATTGACCCTTGTGAGGGCATTTAGAAAACAAGACTTTCAAAATGTCTACTTCCGCCATGCCCTCCCATCCCCCTGGGGGTTACATTGACTGATGCTTTAGTCGATCGTTCTTTCATTTTAAAGACAACTCGTACGAAAAAGAGATACGAATTTCAACTGTATCACTGGAGTTCGTGTTCAGTTGAAAGCTAGGTAGGATTCAGTTATTGCCCAGCTAAAGAATTGAAAACTAACTAATTTGCATGATAAATTCTAGTTGAAAAGTAACTGTTCAGTTAGCTTTTATGCTGAGGACTTCCTATAATGCACCTGAAAGCTAACTTTTCATTTGCGTAAGGGAATTTACACTTTATAGTCACAAACTATAAAAGTCATTAGAAGTTGATAAAAAATTATTAGAACGCATTTGTCTTACGTCTTCATTATCTAGAAGAATGCACCGAGAAACAGACATAGTCGTGTTTTATTAGCGTAAGCGCGCGTTATTTAAATACTGAACAATTATGTTGATAATGAACGAACGAAAATGTGTGTTATCTTGATAATGAATATTTTTTGGTAATATTTGACTTGCTTCACTCATCTAAGTGACTTTAAGTGTCATGGTGTAATAAGTCGATCCGAGTTGAGATGATGCTGTCAGAACTTGTAAATTTCACGACAAACGCATAATTCAATGTGAAGCCCCACATTGCATATATTTATCAACACTTCAGCACAATGGGCAGAAGTCGCGATGATTATAATGTTAAATAGTGTGTCTTATGCTCGCGATAACGGGGTAGAAGTAGAGGATGTTAGATTCACTGAATACCATGTTCTATTTGTTCCTTATATGATGCGGGCGGAATTTATTCGACTGAAGCAATTAAAAAGCGCACTTTGCAGATTCCAGGCCGTGATGGGGACAAGACATACAAAAGAGTTATACAACTTAGTAACATTCATTGAGATAGAACTAAGACGTTATGACGTTATGTCTTTAATTGATGCAGGACCTATCTTATTACAAAACACATGACATATATGGATAATCTATTTTAAAGTAGACGGGATGACTTGACCCTTGTCTGGTAATTTAAAAAAGAAGACTTCATAATGTCTACTTCCCCCACGCCTTCCCACCTACACTCTCCCCCATGGGACTTCACATTGACTGGTGCATTAGTTGATCGGCCATTCTTTCATTTTAAAAACAAAATGTTGTCTTCCTAATGGTCCCTCGCATATTAGTCTTGCAAAAAACTGAAAACAAATATACCGCGCAAATTATGAGCACAACTAATGCCTGTGATAAGATCATATAATTATTTTCGCAATGGCATCCCGTAGGCGGGGCAAACTGGCGTAATATTACAGTAACCCATTTTTGGCGACAATGGCGCACCATAGAGTCGCCAGCTGTTACCATATTTGGCCATGCGTACCCACAGTGGCACTGTGTTATAGAGTCAATTCATAAATGCCGTAGAGTTACTATGGAGCTTTTCATTGTCTGTGATATAGTTTATTTGCGACAATGTGTCTGCTGCTAATGGAGTGCCAGGATAACGAAATATTGTTTATGTAATAAAAAAAGGATAACATCGCAGTACAAAGAGGGGGGGGGGGGGGGGGGGGAGGTCGTGTTCCCAGATCACGGTTATTTAGGCCTAATATTGAAATTCCTAGTTCACGATTAATGAAAGTCCTTGATCACGGCGGTCGGCTAATACCCCATTCCCAGTTCACGGTGAAATAAAAAGCCCAATCCCGAGGAACGCAAATACCCCTTCCCCCCCCCCCCCGTCCCCTCTACAAACGTAAGTTTGGTATCATTAAAATTACACGGTGTTGCTTTCTCACGTGAGTGATTTTCAAAATGATTGCTGCAAATTCGTGGAAAATTTATGCCGAATCATCACTCTACGGCATTTAGACAATGGGTGGAAGGACTGAAAGGATATGTGTAAGATAGATATATTGGAGAAACGATATGTTTAATTCAGGATATAATGGAATATACAAAGGGGGAACACTCACCAGGTATCTTACTGTTTGTGGATTTTGAAAAGGCGTTAGATTCAGTTGAGCGGAAATTTATATTTAAAGCATTTATAGAAACTTTAAACTTTGGTGCTTCTTTTCGTAGATGGGTACAAATATTATATCAAGGTGTATCTAGATGTGAATAACGGTAATGCGACGGGTTTCTTTGCGGTACAAAAAGTGTCAGACAAGGAGCTCCATTGTCGCCCTATTTGCTCATTATTTGTCTCGATATTTTGTTGGGCGCGATACGATCTGATCCCGGGTATCTCCATACAAGTCGTCAGCGACATTACTCTACTAAGTCTGTTATGCATTAAATGGGCTACAAAGCCAATTAGACAACTATAAGAGCCTACTTTTCGTACGATAAAGATATTTTGGAACAAGATACAATTTTACCGAAATTAAGCATGTGGAAACTAAGAAATCTTACATTACAAAGGTAAGGGTTAATTGGGAACAGCCTTGATATATCACAAATAAGTTAGCTCATGGAAATGCCAGAATGGACGGAGAAGAGAGTAACTGAACTCATACACAAATTTATACGGAATAACGCGAGAGACAACGTTAAGAGAGACGTTTTTATATCAGACTATGAGACGGGGGGAATGAGGATGATACATGTAAAAGGCTTCACAAAAGCCTTAATGTGGTTTGGATTAATCGTTTTTAATTTGTAATTGTCCATCGGATATTGAAAATTATTCTTCCAATTCTTCAGGAAAAAGAAAATCCTTATTTTTTTCTCTAATGTGACTTCAGCTCAAAGGGTATCCTGAAAGAAATGCCAACATTTTATCGTAAAGTATTGGTTAGCTGGAAGCAAGCCATAGATATATGTCAAACGAAATGAGTGTTTTACGAGTAAAAACATCATCTAATCGTGCCATAATCAGAATATGAAGAGTAACGGTTCAAGTATTTAATGGCACCATTTTATTGAATCAGTTTTATGGTTTGTGGAAGATATGTTCGATGAGAAAAGGCATTATGTAAATTTGAGGATATTGTGACGAGAGGTAATTTAAAATGGGACGCTCAATTATCAGCCACACGTACATATTGGAAGAAATATGTGAAAGTCCAGCTATAACACTGACTATGCAATCCCAGAGATTTTAGTTAAATTTAGTTAAAGAATAAGACCATGCAGACTGTATCTATAGGCCAAACGCGATATTCAGACATGTATAACATAGCCACTGAGGAATAGAAAGCCATCTTATGCTTCTAAGGACTGTATTAACGAAGGAAAAGCACCCATGCAGGGGGTTCCAGTTCCGCACGATTTTGCATAGGTATTTGCCTAAGAATGAAAAGTTAATGCAATATCAGCTAACTAGGTTAAAAGATGTGACCTGTGCTATATATCTACTAGTTGAAGAAAGAGCTGGAGTAGTATTTTGAAAACGCACGACAATGAGTCCTTTAACGTACTTGCACACAATTGTGTGACGTCACGCCTTTGTCTTATAATAAGTGTTCATTAACTGGAAGAATGCACCAAAAAACAACCTAACCTTGCTTTATTAACGTGCTTTATTTAAATAATGAACGACAAAACATAGCATTATCTTGATAATGGACGAAAAACCTGTGCATTATCTTGATAATGAACATTTGTTGTTATTATTGACTCGCTTCACTCCGCCAAGTGTCACGGTGTAATCAGTCAAGCCGAGCTGAACTGAGGCGAGCTAGCAGATGTTGTCAGAACTTGCAAATTTCAAGACAAACTATGGAATGCATAAATCAATGTTATGCTCCAGGGGGGAGGGGGGGTTCAGAAAGCTCAAAATATATGCAAATATGATTGTGATTTGTCTGAATGATGGTGAATTTTCCGAATGGTGGTGAAATGTCCGAACGGTGGTGACTTGTCCGAATGGTGGAGAATTGCCCGAATGGTGGTGAAGACGATTTAAAGTTAAACTCACACAGACACATATAGGCCTACTATTCGGCTGTGATAAATACAACGCTTTCAACAATCTCATCGAACGGACCACATACATTATCGAGAGATAAATTTCTTATCTTTAACTATATTATGATTTCATAGTTAGCAATGCCGGGACCAAAGCAAACAAAAAATAGTTTCACACCCACTCGATTCTTCACGCACAAGCCGCGCAGCTGGCCGGTTCCCAGCACTCAAACGCCTACTAAAATGAGTGCGCATCAAGCAGCTGTAGCAAGGCACCAGCGTGATGCGCACTCGTTCTAAGAGCCCGTGTTTTTCTGTTGGTCCCCAGAAGACCTAAACCGGAAATAGAACCCGCGAGAACTGTACAGCCCAATAGCGTATTTAAGATATGTTCATGGTGACGTCATAATGACGTCATGACGTGACATGACAACGGGCACGTGATACGACGACTTTGGCCGTTACCATGACTACAAAACTGCAAACTACAAACTGATTGCGTCGGCCAGACACATGTGAGGGCCTGGCAAAAACACCAAATATTCATATAGTTTACCATTAAGAAAATTGAAAGGAATTCCCGGGGCGCCATTTCTTGCTCGAATTGTATATGGTAGCCATATTGGCTACTGGGTAAAATGTCGGAGGAAAAATCCTGTTACTGTTTGACGAAGGCATACAAGGCAAAAATTAATTGTCCATGGGATGAGAGATGGACGGAACATAAGGAATGGCCGTCAGCGCTGGAACCGGAAATATAATAGAGAAGTTTTGTTTTTATTATATACTGATACGGGCGATGATTGAGGCCTCTCGCACCTTTTGGCATTTGTTTCTGAATTTTGACGAATTTCTTTCTGGACCAAAAGTGATATTATCGTGACGTCACATGACGCTTCAGAGAATATCCGATTCCATATCCGTCTTCCCCATTCATATTTCTATGACATGTTAGAACTCATTGGCACGATAGTTGTAGCCTAAACATGTCAAAATGCTGAAAAACGCGTCATAAAGTGAACAATACATAGAATGTGCGCCTTAATCAATGCAGTGCAGAATACATGGATAAAGTTGGCTCTTTTATTAATTCAATGGTGTTCGTTAGTGTGTGGATGATAAATCCGGGGAACTGTTTTTGTCATCCAAAAATTGTGCATGCCTAATGCCACGACTGATCAGAAACAAGTTAATGAGTTTCGTTGAAGATTCCAAAAAGATATTAGTCGACAACCAAATACGAAAGTCATTTTCATAGATTTGTCAAAGCCATTTGATTTTCTGTCACACCGACAGTTAGTTACTAAAATGAACGCCTATGGAGTCAGGGGTTTATTTTTGGCCCATAATATCTTAAGGAATGAGCTTCTTGTATCCGTCTATTCCGGCACCGTAAGTACGATTATGCTGATGACAATACAGTGGCGGCCCCAAATTATAGAATTGTCCGTAATGTCTGTAGCTCACAATGACATTTAAAAGTGACCGCCAGCCCCGGTTTCGGTGGCTCTTTTTAGGTATGAGCAAAACAAGAGGGCACGATCATCGCTAATATAAATAGCTGCGATTTTAACTCCAATTAAAAAGAAGAGAAGGCACGTGTGGTGCAACCGACCTGTCCGTGCAAGGCACCAGTCTCAAAGAAACCCGCCGACCATTGAGATGTTTTTCATACTGCTTACAAGACTGATCGTGCCTGGGTGGGTTGCCATGCTGGTTCATAATATGCCATTATGCTTAAACAGTATCTGTCAGAGTATGTGTGGGCTGAGACGCTTTTATAATAACAACACATGGGCATAAGCCATCTGTATTAAATAAACATCTACCACGATTATCGACATAACAAAAGAACGATGCATTTTTTAATTCAGCAGATCGTTATTTTTTTGTTACGCCGCATGACTGATTAATTTACGTGGCAGACTGCGTATGCATTAAATCGACAATATTTTTTTTTAAGTTTTCGCTTGAATCCTTCTCCGTATCACGGTATCTGAGCTAAGCGGATTGATATAAAAGAGAACGCCGTCGTCGTCACAACTATGTGGTTACCACTTTCCTTCTACCTGGACGTGAGCACAGTATGAAACGCTACGCTGCACAAAACCACGGATGAATTGCTGATATATCTGGACTTGACAGGCAATAGAAACCAAGAACTATTAAATTGATCATTTGTTGTATGTTGTACGGTAGTGTTGCAAATACTTGGGCTTCACTATATCGGCATGAGCGTGCAATATCTGTCAACGTGGCGATGATGAATATTTATTATTTTGTAATTTATTGAATTATAATCCCAGGGGCGTGGTGATGCGATATTCCAAATAACGCATAACGTGTGCTGAGCATGATTAAAATGGCAATATGATCCACATATTCACATGGTTGTTCTATTCTGTTGCAGGCCAAACGATGACATCGGTGACATGCGTTGCAAGCGGCGTTTTGTGTTTATTGTTATGTCTTACGTTTCTTTCGGTTCTGTGCCCCCACGGAGAAAGTACATGTACCCCGAACTAACAAAATGGACGTCAAACTAACAAAATGGGCGTCATACAGGTAACAGCTCAATATTATCGAGACACTGCATGATGAAGGTAATGCCGCAACAGACGTGGGAAAACAAGGTGAGTCACCCCAACTCGTTATGTGATGCTTTTTAATGTTTAATCTTGTTCAATGATTGCTTTCTGTGCAAAACCAGATACCTGCACTCCGATGATGACTGGAGACCTGGCGAACTGCGTGTGCGACTGCACGTGTGGAGCCGACTGTGAGGCGCCTGTTGCGTCTTCGGGGGCGCCATAGCCTTTGCCACCGGACCTATTACCGAAGGTAATATTCCATATCCCAACAAACACGACAGAATCGGACCAGTATTGGCTGGATTCAGGCTGTCCCATACTGCTTGTGCCGGCCCGATGCTGGCACCCGGAATCTTGCCAGTAAAACTGTGCACAGCGGTGCAATAATGGGCCGATGCTGGCACGCCGGTATAACGGGCCGATAACGGGCCGGTACTGAGCCGGCAAGCGACCACCGCTGGCCCGATTGCGGCTCGTCCTATATTGCGGTAATATAAATGCCAAAAAGAAACATTTTATTATTTATTTCAACCATAAGCAACAGCGCGCAGAGATTCACAGCAAAGACGTCTCAGTATGGAAATCACCTCATCCTTATTATCGCCCACACAAGATCATATCAAAGATAGTCTTTGGTTATATCCCTATCATGAAAGCTTGAGCGATACTATGGATAGAGAAAGCAACTACAAGATTACCGATTGTTTAGCTGTACTTTCCAGCTAGATCTGAAATTAATTAGAATATAGAGTGCTAGGCTAAATAAACTCAAGAAGCTAAAGTCAGTGTAAAACCGCCGCCGTGCAAACAGTCGTGCATCCCATTATAAACACGTCTTATTTGCTAGGTGGCCCTGATAGATACAGCCTCAATCTAAGTGAGAGTACGTGTTGCCCTCTACTGTGTCTTTTCTGCCGCTACTCGAGTACTGGCCCGTTACCGTCATGTTTGTTGAGATTCCGATATAATTTCAATTAACCGACGGTAGAATATGTAAAATACAGCTTATTTTTTTAATATGTATAAAACAACGTATCTGGCTTAAATGTGCAATTATATGTATTATAGGGACAATGTATTCATCTGTATTACGACAATATTTTCATCTGTATTATGACAATATTTTCATCTCTATTATTATGACAATATATTAAACTGTATTATTTGGTTAATGTATTCATCTGCATTATATTAAGGCAATACATTCTCTTGCTCTAATATAATGACATTAGAGACAGTTTTATACGTCTGATAAGTAGACATGGTCATGATAAGGCGGAAAATAATTAGGGGTTTCACGGTCCCATCATAAGGCACCGACAAATGCCACTTTTCATTGCATTGATATACGGACCAAGTTCCGCACCGAATCAGAGGAATCTACATATCGTTTACGTGAAATTACAAGACCAGGCTGTCGACGTTTGTTTGGGTACCAGTCGAGTACATCGGTAGCATTCTTAAACGGTTCAAGGTTGCGGTTGTTTAACACAGGAAAATGAGACGCTTTATGATTATCGGCTTTAATTTCAGAATAAATCGCTTTTATCTTGTAGAATGACATGATCACGTGACCCGAAGCCGAAGACCACTCCCGCCAGTTTCTCTCGAGGCCATTCGTCTGCCTTTTTTCTTGACTATTTCTTGACCGGATGTAGAACTTAATAAACTTCTTCAAGCAGAAATGCATTTAGCTTTGTCGCTTTTTGTCTCGCTCCTAGATTAACGAGACGTAGGGCAACACCTTATGAGGACGAAAATTGAAAAAGTGAAAATTAAGTTGACTTTCACTACGTACCAAATGAACTGGCACCCAGCTCGGTGATGACTCAAGCCGTTACCTGGTTTCTGACGAGGGGATCGAAAGGCTTTGCAGTTGTACTCCGGACAGCTTGGGTTAACCGTAAACAAATTGCAATAGTAATCATTGCTCTCTTTTCTCGTTCATTATGTGTCTGGGCATATCATTTCCACAATTTACCAAAATCTATTGAGTACAACACCAGAATGGACAACTTATTTGACTTAACACGACATTGGTGTAACACAACAATTTCAACATACAACTGCGCGGTTTATTTATTTCGCGCGCGGACGTCTTAGCGAGCCGCGGTCGACATTACACAGAATACCGAACAGCGAACAGGTGCGCAGGGATATAAAGCCGGCCACCAACTTCTGCTCCGGTAAACAAATTTGCTTCTCTCCGGATAGCCCACAGGCTTTTAGGATTTCAATTCAAGACAGAATATATTTATTTGACATGGAGAAGAGATTCGTAATACAAAAAATTACAGAATATATTAATTTAACCAACTATATATATACGCGCTTTATCATTGGGCATATCAACTACCGTTTCGATCTAGATAGGCATGGTAAAAGCGAAGTTGTACAAAAACATAGTCGGCTGGGGGGTGGAGAGGGGTTGGCAGCTAAGCAATCACCATTTGTATTTTCACCGTCACCAATACCAGGGGGGTGGGTGGGGGGGGGTTATATTAGAAAGTGCAAGCTATATGGCAATTCGACAGTTTTTTTGGATTTGATCTTTATTTCTCATCAAAGTGAGGAGTATACAAACAGGTCACTTAAATCAATTTTTAAGTAAAAGCGTTGAATCCCTTATATTGCCTTTCAGGGGGAGTTGTTGACAAGGATGATTGACCCTTGTGAGGGCATTTAGAAAACAAGACTTTCAAAATGTCTACTTCCGCCATGCCCTCCCATCCCCCTGGGGGTTACATTGACTGATGCTTTAGTCGATCGTTCTTTCATTTTAAAGACAACTCGTACGAAAAAGAGATACGAATTTCAACTGTATCACTGGAGTTCGTTTTCAGTTGAAAGCTAGGTAGGATTCAGTTATTGCCCAGCTAAAGAATTGACAACTAACTAATTTGCATGATAAATTCTAGTTGAAAAGTAACTGTTCAGTTAGCTTTTATGCTGAGGACTTCCTATAATGCAACTGAAAGCTAACTTTTCATTTGCGTAAAGGAATTTACACTTTATAGTCACAAACTATAAAAGTCATTAGAAAACTGACCTTTGTTTTTGCATTTCGTAAGAAAACGAGGCATTATGACGATTTTTCCCGGTGACAACGTTGGCGCAACGCTTCAAACAGAAAAGTTACAAAGACTGAAAAAAGAGGTCTTTTCGTGATCCAAAAGTGACACGGGAACACCCAACTGGTCTTATTTTACCATATAGGGCGATACAGTTCTCGCGATCGGGCCGCGAGACTTCCGTTTTTTGGACAAACAAACACACGTGCTCCATGTTGAAGTATGGGCAACTATAAGTCAATTTCTTTCCAGGTTTATTCTAAAGCCTATGAGCTCCATTTCACTAAACATGGCTATAAGAGGCATACGTTAAAATATTTGGAGGCGATGAAGCGCTGAACTTTCGGAATATACAAGGAAAAATCCGTCTTCAAAACATTCGAAAGCTGAAAAATAGCGTTCTAAATTTAGCCTTGCATCCGGGCTTTCGCTAGTTCCCTAAACAGCGAGTGACGTCCAAGGGTCTCCCGTGCCTCCGCGGTAACAAAAATGGCGAGAACAAGTGATCGACTTAACCATTCCGCTGTCAAAATGTGCAGTGCATCCAGTAACAACACACTGATGCGGTAAACCACATGGTAAATGTAAAATAAGACCAGTTGGTTGTTTTCCGCTAATTGGTTGCAACAATATCGCAGGCTGTACAATGTCACAATTTAGGGCCATGATCGTGAAGATAAGTTCCATTTTGTCAGGAATATTAGATGTATCATCATATCTCTGGAATATGCCACCAATAGTGATTGGTCATGCATCCGTCAGTCATGCATCAAACGATGTCAAGCTTCATGAAGCCAACCTTCACCTTTATAGCTCATGAGCAGACAAATCAGACACAAACAGACACTAGTTAATAGTTGCTATAAGTTAAACCAAAGAACTAGTCTAGTAAATTACACTGAAATGCGACTTGAACTGTTATCGGATAGAGTAAAGCCTAAAACGTGAACAATGTCATGAAAGTTATTGCACCTTTAAGCACCGAACGCAGTGTAAAGGAAGCTGGTAGCATTACTATATATAGGTTGATTGGCTATGTGATATTGCATAGTGTGTAAAATATGACTGAGACATAACTGCGCCTTTTGGTCAGTTATACAAACACATTAAAGGTTTACGTTTAAGCGGTTAACGCCGTGCTATAAATGCACCGATATTATTGGAGTAAAGTTATTGAACAAAGGACCATGGTAAATGTGGGTTGCATTAATACTAATACCAAGCATCCTGGATGGATGGCAATACGTGTGCAGCCGTCTTGCGAGAGGGAGGCTCAGCCTACTGCTCGCCAGCCATAACGGTCGTGGGTAACCTTGACAAAGAGCGTAGGCTTTCCAGACGTCATGGTGACTGCGAGGCTACCCACGTCAAGATGACTGTCGTCTGATGACTTCATTTCAAATTTGGATGCATAGAACACGATCTAGAATGATGGAAAGCATAATCAATCAAATTTAATGCAAATTGATGGCGTGTCGTCCATGTTCTACGGTCGCCAAATCAATCATTGGCACTTATTTCACCGCTTGAGGACAACGACAGAAGGCATTTGTCTGGAATATATGCGTTCCGCAAACGTACGCTGTTGGCATTAGAAACTATTATTGATAACGGTGGAGAACGTCCACTATTTTCAATTAGCAATATATAAATTATGCCATGTGCTATAATTGCTTGTCACATGGATGTCACATGAGGTGAGAGGTGAGAGTGTGCAGCTGGGAGAGGATCAAATTGTTCAACTGTCGCAATGCCGAGAACGTGAGCGGACAACCATTTGGTCTTATTCATCGTCATTGATATTGGTGAGAGCACAAACCACAACATAATCTTACCCCTGGCGCCTTGGTTTGACCACCTGGCTCTCCTTTTTGTCCTTTGATGCCAGGTAGGCCAGCTAAGCCCTCTAGGCCAGGTGAGCCGTCTGAGCCAGGTAGGCCATCTCGGCCATTTAGGCCATCTAGGCCATCTCGGCAAGGTAGGCCAGGCGGCCCAAGTTCTCCTTGTATTTCGTCATCACCAGACGATCCATATGGACAAGGACTGCATGGCGATCCCGGGACGCCATCATCCCCTTTGCGACCGGGGTATCCGTCCCTGCCTGGTGGACCGGTAAGTCCCTTTAGGCCTGGAAAACCGCGCGGCCCCTGGGCTCCTGTAGATGGAACAGCAGGGGACGTCATAACAAAGAACACTGTGCCGATCGGAACGGCACAGAATAGCAGAGAGGGGGGGGGGGGGGAGGGGGGTGCAGGGGCAAGGGGGGGAGGGTCGGATAATACTCCATTCCCAGTTTAGAAAGAATTATTTTCCTAGTTCACGGCGAAATGAAAAGCCCATGTAAGAGGATCGGAAATACCCCATGCAACCTCCCCAGTAGGTATCCTTTCAGTGGGGGGGGGGGTCTGATGGCGCCGGGATGCCCCAGCTGTAAGGGGTGGGGGGGGGGCCTGGGGCTTGACATATAAGACGAAGGGGGATACGAGAACGTTTTAGAGAAGAGCGGGACTAACTGACTGCCTGGAGGAACTCAAGAAAAGGATAGACAGCAGATAGGGTAGAGCAGACGGCCAGGATTGAGATGCGAGCAACATGGATTTGTAAAAAAACTGAACTGAACTGAAAAAAATACCATGGCATAGCATAGTAAAGAGTACGAAAAATAGCTCAGTAAAGAATAGCAGTTATCATTAATTGAACCAACAACATTGCACAACGCCCTACAAACTCGCCATAAAGTTATATTGTTGTAACAGCGGCACGTCAACGATTTTCGCCATTAACAAACCACCTAAAACTGCTTTAAATGAACTTTTGCGGCAACCTCGATCTTCCACTTCGTTGGAAACCTCGTTTACCTATGTCAGTGAGATAAGATAGAGAGATACGTACTTGGTAAGGTTTCACATTCGGGAATAAATCGGATAAATCTGTCGTCCTCTTTGGTGGCTGTGGTGTCTGAGTCATCCCCTGTGAAAACGAGAATTCCATTCTTCAGCGTTATGACAATCAGCATCCATATTTTTAAACCGGGTAGGGGGGGGGGGGGGCGGCCGGGGTATGTGGTTAACAGTATCGAGTGGAAACATTCAATCAAATTGCTCATTTAATCAAAAACTCTCGTCTACTGTTGTCAGGTTAAACTGCTTTTTAAATTCGACACACATTTGACAACTGTGACCCACCCTGTTTGTGCCCCAATGGAAAAATTCGATTAAGGATGCCAAAACCCATGCAGTAATTTAGAAGTAGAAGACGTATAAGATGATCTAAAGAATACATATCAATTAACACATTACGGAAATGAATAGATGTGAGACATGTAAGGCTTCTCAAATTTAACATGTGGAAATCAATTTAATTTCTTACCGCTTTGTGTGTGACGAAACCATTCATCCTGAAACAGTGAACAATTTCCTATTTTGCTACTTCGTATTTCAAAGGTTGTATATGCTATTATCTATATTGAGCAATAATATAATGATTTGTGTTATCATTTGGCACTTTTTTTTAAACACAAATTTCTGTCAATGTCTATTGTATATGCCTTTTTAACCAACACATTTTGTCCATGTGCATTTTAGATGCCTTTTTTAACTTAAACAATTCTCTCAATAACCACAAAATCGCGCATGGCACACCCCGACCACTGTAGTAATGTAGTGCCCCCCGCCCCCCTCCCCCCCGGGATACGTACCTGCCTATTCGGCGTAGTTGGCATGCCCGGCCACCCCGGTAGACCTGGCAACCCTTGGTCAACCTTCGCCCCGGGCCGCTCCAGCAATCCTGGCATGCCTGGAGCACCTTGGTAGCTACATTCGCGACACATCCAGGGCCCAGCTGCGAGACGATAAAGATAAACGGTAATTAAAGTTGCATGTCGAGCTTTTACCTGCCAAGACTAAAGAGGTCAAAATACAAATAAGAATCATTCCTTGAAACTTCCAAAAACATTTTTGTCTATATTTCACGCATGCCAGACTGCCAAATAGAGTCTCTTTGCCTTGCCCGTGATATCAATTTACCACAGGTGTTCAACTTAGTGGTAAACGTCATCAGTTTTTGTGCTTCGCGATACTTTGTCATAAGTAGCAGTGCCGCGACAGAGTTCTGTGGTGTACCGGGATAGACACGTTTGCCATGTCACAGCCGAAACGGCGATGTTGAATAGGTTTCTGAATTCAAAGAATGAAACTATCGAGTTCTCTGCAAATTGTGATATATATGTCGCCTGGGTTTAGTTTTGGCGAGAAAGAGCTCGATATGCAACTTTAAGTTGCGGTCAGCGGCATCGAACGCGCTGATATACCCAGTACACGATATCCGAAGCGAGATCGTTGCCAATGTAGAAGTGAGCTTATATCATGGTATTGTCCTTGTTGCTGCTGATAATACACGGGAAACAGTATATATAGTGTAAAGGGAAACTAGCCGAACTGAAATTTTCAAATTATTTCGTTTCTGTGAGAGGCAGGGACCAAATCTATGCAAGTCTTACCTATGAGCTATGGCCGCTTGTTTGAACAATTGTTAATCCGATAATAAAAACACACGGTATCAGGTGAATGAAAGAAGACTTCCCTCTGAGCCATTGCTGTTTACTGAATATTTGGTGGATATTGAATACGCTAGGCTTGTAATTTTTATATTCTATTGGTGGTTTTTAATGAAATAATTATAGGTTCTTTTGTATAGCAAAGACTTCCTCTTTTCCAAGCCATGTCCAATAATAGATTTACCTTTTGCAAATTGACAATGTTTAAACAAATAAACACTGATTTGCCATTAGGTAAAGCATACACAAAATCAGTCTACTATAAATAATAATAGACCAATGTGCGATGTTGAAGCTTTTGGTTCACGTTTACCTTTATTTTGTTTAACTTTATGATATACACAAATAATACGAATTTAAAAAACGTACTATCGAGCCGAATTCAAATTGAACATGTGCGTAAACAGTCGAGAAAAAAAAATATATTCATATATTATATATCAGTTGCCAAGCCAAAACACATATTTTGCAAAATCTGACTGTCAAGCCAGCTTTTCAGTTCAGTCAGAACGAAAGAAGCATTAATAAATTTTAAAGACTTTGCTAAGTTGAGGAATAAAGAATAATTAAAGCTTACCCTTTCGGCATGTAGTGGTTGTCACAAGGACTGCGAAGGCCAGGAAATGAAGGATAGTACGTACAGTACCCATGATATCTGATGACGTCGTACATACAGCACTTTGTTTATCAGCCGCCACGTACGGCGCCGTCTTCTTAAATACCTCGCTGGAGTTCTGGAGTTTCCAGCCGACTGTTCCTGTGGTCTTGATTCCGTCGCGACCTAGATCTCCAAGGTTACTGCGCCGACGTCGCAGCATGCGTGAGAGAGATACTCGGTATTAGTGCGAATAAACCTGCGATGCGTCATCCTGTTCTCTGAACTGACGCCTGGCAGGGAAGGGGAGAGGGTGGTCCCCTAACGCCCCCCCCCCCCGCCCCCATTCCCTCTCCGCTCCTTCCTCGCTCAGCCTTACCCTTATCAACCACCCCCATCCCCTGTCCCACCCCCACAAATTTTTTAGCGCGTTTTTGCCATCCCCTCCGGTTGTATAGGCCTATTTCTTTCTCCAAGACGCTTGTAGTTAGTCACTCTTGTGGGTAGTAACCCGTGATGTCAGCGGTTTACATGGAATTCGCTTGCCGTGCAAGTATCTATGTCACAAGTGGGTTTGTTTTCTGCATGTAGTGGAGATCGAGCACGTACTTGGAAACGAAATTTTTTGTTTTGCCATTTTTTTTGCGCACAGGCTAAATTGAGCCAATAAACCTCCCGATGACAATGACAATTAATGACTTCGTATAATTACAGGTGTTAACAACTATTCTCACACGGAAAATCTGTTTAAAGAAATTAATATTTTACCTTTGACGAAATTGTATGAAGACAGTGTTGTTTTATTAATGTTTAAGCAATACCAGGGTATATTACCGGAACCTATTCAATCGTTATTTGTTACGAGGTCTAGCATCCACAGTCATAATACTAGAGGAGCGAAGCTACTACATATCTCAAAGGCTAGAACTGATCATTTCCGCAAATCTATAAGATATTCGGCTATTACTTTCTTTAATAAATGGTACAATAAGTTAGAATTTAACTCATCCCTTCCCTTATTCAATCGAACATTTATGTCCTCATTAGTAGTAAATTAGTCGAAACTTTATATTTATATCAAACATTCCTTGAGATAACCAGCCTACTACTGTGGCCCCTTTTAAGTTATTTGCGGCCAATCACACATCTATAAATTTATCGGCATCATGATACTTCGACAGTGGTAAAGAAACCAGCCAACACCATGCATATTGCTCGGCGAAGCACATAAGCGCGCCTTTCCTTCGATTGAGTGTTTACTTTCGCTCCTCCTTTCCATGCGCTGTTTGTCTCGGTACATCTTACCACGTACTTGAGTGACTCACAGCAGACAGAAGGCATCAACAAGAGCCGCCGGGACCGCTATGGGAAGTCATGTCCTTGGCGGTGGCTCCAAAAGTGAACACCCTATAACCTGTCCCATACTCCACCGCGCCCCTAGGCGGCCTCCTCCCCTCCCTCGCCCAAGCTCACAGCGCGGAGAGGCTCTTGAGCCAATCCCCGTATATATGGGCCCTCCCCTACCCTCCCAGCACCCCTCACATCTCACCTACCATCCTCACCCACCTCCATTAAACAACATCCCTCACCCCCCCCCCCCCCCACACTCTCACCCCCAACCCTATTCTCACTTCTCCCCTTAACCTACGCCCCTCACCCCCCCCCCCCCAAAAAAAAAATTCCGTCCCTTTGTGAGACATCAACATTTTGTCAGTGTCGTCAATTCCGCTACCAGTTGCTGGTAGGCTATTATACATCTACAGCCATTGCAGAAAGGGACCCAGTCTCGTTGATGCGTGTTCAGTGTTGCATGCGTGGTACTATATAGCGACAGTACCGACACGGCTTTACACTTAGCGACACGTGACTGGACCTTTCCTTAAAATCAACATGCGACATCACTCTCTGCCTTCGACTCACTCCGCTAGGGCTCCATTATAACTCTGTTATCGCCTACGCCCAGAATGCATTTTCACGCTCGTTCGCCAGGGCGGCGCTGCGTAAATTGATAGGAAAAATGCCGTCGCGCATTTCTATAAATTAGTACTGGGACCCAGCCTAAGCCTAATAACACATGAAATCAGGTGATGAAAATAAAGAGTTCTGTCGCAATTATAACTTTTTCGAAAGGGTAAAAGATGCTTTTTGCTGTATTAAATACACAAAGTTCGTTATTTTTATGCTTTATTTTTGAAAACTATAATGTTGCAAGTAATTGAATCTTGAAATTTGCCCCCGGCCGACAGCAGTGGTAAAAGCGTAGCTTGCATAGCGCCACCGTACGGGGAGCTTGATGCGACATGGCTACCCGCCCCCACGTTCCCACCCCTAACAGTAGCCACGCCCACTTTGGTGTGTCTGTCGGTAACCCCAAGCCAACTTCTTCTTCCATACCTAGTGTCTTAGTTGTCTGTGATATGGCGTACATTGGTGAGTCGCGAGATATAATCGAGAATAGTGGCTTACGTACAGTTCTTGGAGTGGGATTGCGTGTGTCATTCAGGGGCGGATCTAGGAATTTGCCAAGGGGGGGGGGGAGTTGCTCTCTGAAAAACTTCCGACCGGGGGGGGGGTGCTACTTTAACAGTGTATGTTCAGGTTCCCAAGGGGGGGGGGGTGCAGCCCCCGTACCCCCCCCCCTAGATCCGCCCCTGTCATTTGTATCCACTTGGGCGAACCTCTACAAAGAGGCGGTCCCCGTATTTGGCCGACACCGATGTATGTATTCCATATTAAGCTCATGCGCTCAAACTAAACCAGGTCTATCTGAGATATTTCCATCGGCAATGCCTCTCCTGGCAGCTAGAGTGGACGAAGAAACCACAAAGACGTAAAGACCACGTAGCTTTTCCTTCTCTTAAATCATTTTCTCGGATCTCGCTGCGCCGCCTATCCCGAGCAATAATTGAAATATGTACAAATTTAAATCTATAGGCGGGCTGTCACATAAATTAATTAAAATCAGGCGGCAAAGGAAACGAAATAAAGACAAATGCACGCAAAACCCCAAAATAAAATTGCAGAACGCATCGACAGGTTTTGGGTTTTGCCAATTACGCTGCAATGCTGGTAATTGTCATAGATTTAGATGATACGTACAGCGATAATAATCATCATTATCATTAATATTGATCGAAGTATCCATTCAAAAACTTCACTCTCTACGGAAGGCTATTATAGGGCCATGCACTTTTTAAAAAATTTTGATTACATTTGTAGAGATCATTTTAACCAGGAGGAATTATTGCCATCGGGAATAAATCATCTAAACCGGGACTACAAGGAAGTGTAACCGGCGTGTCTGTGCAAGGCACCCGCCTCGAAGAAACCACCATTGAGATGTTTTCCACATTGGTTACAGGACTGATCGTGCCTGGGTTTGGGTTGCCATGCTGGTTCATAATATGCCATTATTCTTAAAAAGTATCTGTCAGAGTCTGTGTGGGCTGAGACGCTTTTATAATGAAAACGCAAGGGCATAGGATATCTGGATTATATAAACATCTACCACAATTATCGACAATACGAAATAACTTGAAAAATATGCGTCATTTAAGTAACCAAATCTTTAAATGTTAGTTTTGTCGCATGACTGATTAATCTATGTGGCAGATTGCGTATGAATTAAATTAACAATAAAAAGTTACTTCAATTTGCGTTTGAATCATTCATTGTATCACGGTAGGTGATCTCAGTGGATTTATATAAGAGAGAAACAAACGACGTCGTCTTCACATCTTTGTGGTTACCAACCTCACTCTACCTGGACGTGTGTGCAGCATGAAACGCTACGCTGTGCACTGCCAACGGGTGTATTGCTGATATATGCAATATCTGTCAACGTGGTGATGACGGAATATTTATTATTTTATTGAATGCAAGTAAACTCTAACGCTTCTAGGTAACACAGGGAGTATAAATACGAGCGTCTAGGCGATGCGATATTCCAGACAACATGCTGTGAACATGATTAAAATGGCTGGGGCAGTATATTCACATGGTTGTTCTCTTCTTTTGCAGGCCAAACGATGACATCGGTGATATGTGTTGCGATTGGCGTTTTGTGTTTTTCTGTGTTCATATCGTCTCTAGACACCAGATTTTTCGTGAAATTAACGAAATAGACGTCACCCAGGTAAGAGCTCAATATTATCGAGACACTGATGAAGGTAATGCAGCAACACACATGGAACAAATAGGTGAGTCAACCCAACTCGTCATGTGATGATGATCAATGTTTAATCTCGTTTAATGATTGCTTTTCTGTGCAAAACCAGATACCTGCATTCCGATGACGTCTGGAGACCTGGCGAACTGCGTGTGCGACTGCACGTGTGGATCCGACTGTGAGGCGCCTGCTATGATAGCGACGAAGCCACGTCTGGTATCGCGTTGACCCGGGCTTAGGTAAAATTCTACGTCCCAATATGTGTACATCGAATCCCAGGTGAACGGCGTACTGGACACATCAATTACGTACTTCGTGTGTTCCTTTCTAAAAGCAGTGTTTCGATCTTTTATTCCTAGTTGGCGTACTCTTAATACATTTAATTTACCCATGGTGGAATATGTCAAATTAAGTTTACCTTCTTATTACGTATAAAACAACGAGTTCGGCTTCAATGTTCAACACCACATATGTTATTAGGACAATATGAAGGACAACATATTCATCTGTATTATTTGGCCATTATATTCATCTGTATTATTAGGACATCATATTCATCTGTATTATAAGGACAATATATTAATTTGTATAATTAGGACAATATATTCATCTGTATTATTAAGACAAAAAAAGTCATCTGTATTATTAGGACAATAAATTCATCTATTATTACGACAGTATATTCATCTGTATTATTAGAACAATATATTCATCTGTATTATTAGAACAATATATTCATCTGTATTTTTAGAACAATATATTCATCCGTATTATTATACACTACGGGGCACTACAGTACAAATTTGTTGCCATTTGTTTGGGGACATATCGGTAGCATGCTTAAACGGCTCAAAGTTGCTGTTCTTTAACACAGAAAATTGAGGCGCTTAGTGGTGTCGGCATTACTGTTGTCATTTCTAAAATGATTTTTCAGTAATACGATTTATCTGATTTAATTCCAGAATAAATCGCTTGCAACTATGATCACGTGACCGAAAGCCGAGGACCACTCCCGCCAGTTTCTCTCGAGGCCATTCGTCTGCTTTTTTTCTTGACAATTTCTTGACCGGCCGTAGAACTTGATAAACTTCTTCAAGCAGAAATGCATTTAGCTTTGTCGCTTTTTGTCTCGCTCCTCGATTAACGAGAGGTATAGTGACCCGTAGGGCAACACCTTATGACTAAAAATGACGGCTAATATGACAATAGCGCGAGTTTGCGGGGCGTTAGGCAATTTTATTGGCCCGACATCAAGCTGTAGCAGCCCGCCAATTTTCATTATCGGCCCGAGGCCGCAAGGCCGAGGGCGGATAATGAAAATGAAGGGCTGCTACAGCTTGATGAAGGGCCAATAAAATGCCTAACGCCAAGCAAAACTCGCGCTATTACTATTATTACGAGTTGAATTTAAATTAAAGGCGTTGACTTGTCTCTGCTTCTTTGGTTTAATTTCCGCATGCAACGACCAAAGTAAAGCATTTTGGGACTGACTGTCCGCAGATCGCAAGCCTTTCCACATATAGTTGGCCAGTCGCCTTTTTATACCATATATATGTTGCCAAGAAACATAGCATGTGCAACTAGGCAACTAGTCATGGAAGCGGGCTATTTAAAGCTATAACTACAATTCTTTTGTGCGTGACGTCATATTTCATTGTTCTATGCAGCGTCGCCATGGCAACGATTGTCGATTGCATGGGCAGCAGGGCGGTTTGGGTCAGAATACGGCATTTTAGAGGCCTTCAGATGTAACGCTATTGTACTAGTTAACATGACCACCAACTCGTAATAATGGGCGGTGCACGGAGGCCGTCCGTCTGAGCATCATAATCCAAACCGCGAGCTGTGGAGCTGTTACGCTGACTATGAAGCTAGTTCAAGCTATTCCGATTCCGCTTGGGGTTAGGTGCGCGGCAGGGACACCTTACATCCGGCCACCGGCACTGCGCGTCTGTGTAGATGTCCGGAAACGGTATGGGGGTGGGGTGGGTGGGATGGAGTGTGCGACACTACAGGGCATCACAGCCTGCGCGTGCGTGTGTATTGGCAGGGAGGTTGGTGGTGGGTGTGGCGATGGCAGATTACAAACGCGTTCATGGTTTTATGCAAAATGATTGTGAAGTCTAAATATAATTTTACGTGAAATCTGGCAACGATCGGAATGCGATATATGGAATCAAATTTTGTCAGCGGAATTCCGCATTTTCTAAAGGCCGCAGCGCCTAAACTGTTGGCAAGTCTTCTTAAAGGCCCGCCGAGCTGTGGGACCGTTGATTTTTTAGTCCGGGCAGCATGTACTGAAACAGGGGTCAACCTGAAACAAACTGCATTAGTAATCACACTGTTTTCTCTGATTCTTTAGGTATATGTCAATAGCATTTCCAAAATGTACCA
This sequence comes from Arenicola marina, assembly GCA_964019135.1. Classification (NCBI taxonomy): domain Eukaryota; kingdom Metazoa; phylum Annelida; class Polychaeta; family Arenicolidae; genus Arenicola; species Arenicola marina. Next base: position 18,388,575 of record OZ025258.1, on the reverse strand, counting down.
AAATCTCTTGATTGGAGCATGTTTTACGGTGGTGTGGGGGGGGGGGGGTCCCGGGGGGGGGGGGGGGGTCCCACACAAGATCGGCCAAAGCTGTCTTTCACGCACAAACCGCGCATCCGGCCGGTTCCCAACACTCAAACGTTGACTGCAATGATTGCGCGTCACGCAGCTGCAGCAAGGCACCAGCGTGGTGAACACTCGTTCTAAGTGCACGGGTTTTTTTTTGTTGGTCCCCAAAAAACCTAAACCGGAAATAGAACCCGCGAGAACTGTACAACCATTCGGTTGCGACGACGTTAGGAAGTGGACGTCAATAGAGATATTCTTCACAGCCAGCATCAAGAACGGAGCTGTTCATAAAGATCGTCTGTATTACAGAAATAAAGCCATATATACCAACAACCGGAAAGTGTTCGGCGACTACAATGGCGTCCCTGCCGTCCCCACCATCCCCTCGGTCCACACCGTCCGCTCCGTCCCCGCCTTCTGCACCGTCCCCACAGTCCCTGCCAGGAATCAGACCCCCCCACCCCCATTTCCGCTTGCCCCTCCCCCCCCCCCCCCACGGTCGATGCCGGTCCTCTTTATTGTTATCAGACAACGTGTATTATTGGTGAAATGTTGTTTAACGTGATATCCGGACATGATAGTGGCAAAAGTTCGTTGGGACATGAGATGGCCCCAGCTATAATGATAGAATAGTGCACATAATAAACACCAACCGGTGAATGTAATAATTTCACCAAGCTATGCGTAGCAGGAGAACGGTCATATTCGTGCTTGGCTGATGTTCTTAAGTACGGAAATAATTAGCTTTTTGGTCTCTTTTTGTCAAGAGTAAGAGAAGAGATGACGTCCCTTAATGAGAAGGTTTTACCATATGCACTGGCCACTGCAGTGAAACCTATTTCCGTCTTCGAGGCACACTCCGATTTCGGGCCATCAACAATATCCAAACCTACCTCTCTATGATTCAGCCCCTCGCTGTCAAAGCGGATGTGAGTGTTGATGTCAGTCGAGAAGAAAACAACAAGTCGTGGTGCAATATATATTATTTGTGTTTGAATCTACTTATTGCCTGATTGCATTGGTGCATTTTGGAGAGAATCTTGTTGTCTGTGTCATCCAGCAATCAGACAAGACGGGTGTGTGGTCCATGAGAAGGTGAGACCAGAAAGTGATCCCCGAAATGTGACACATGACACTGGCCCAGTGGCAGTCACAGTCAGTGTCAGTGAGTTAAGCTTACCATTAAAGCCATACCAGAGTTAATGGCCTGGGAGACTGAAAAGTGACAGTACTCGTTGTGCAGAATGAGTTCATCACATAACATGCGATATGCGTTCTGGTTCTGTAATCTTTAGCTTTGTATCGTATTAGAACTTCAGTAAGGAAATAATTGTCTAAAAGAATTAAAAAAAATTCAAGCTAATATAGAAGGTGGACTAACGACAGGCCACTTCATCACTAGGTGCGCACTAGGCCAGCTGTGGTAAAAGGTGGACCAGTGATTACACAGATCTACCATAGTTTAAAAATCAAAGTCATCAATGCTGTACCAGGTGTACTGTAGCCTCGCGTTTCGGCCCATATTTTCTATGAATTTGCCGCAATCACTCTGAAAATCACTGACGTGAGAAAGCAATACATTCTAGACCATTTCAATGATGCCAAAATTACATTTGTACTGCAAGGTTATCCTTTTTTAAGACACAAACAATATTTATCTGATACTTTATTGGCAGCAGATACTCTGTTGCAAATAGATTAAATCACAGATAATGAAAGGCTCTATAGTTGCCATGGCGTGCATGGCTGGTGCAAATATACAGTCGCGTTACCTAAATTCGTGGTTACCTAAGTTTGTGGTTACTAACAAAACTTCCGGTTTAATAAAATCATGTGACATAATTTATTCTTGCATTTATTGTCATTGAGTACATTATTTTTGTATATACTTCGAATACAAATATGTCGCGAATCGTCTCCGGGAAGGTGCGTAAAATTTCTTTAGAGTATCTGACATGATATATAGCTCATTTTTAGCAAATATCAATTTTTCAACATTTTAATTTTACTTATTTTAAGAGACACTAAACTGAAATTTGAAATTAGTGACAATCGTCTGCTAACAGTTGAACTGGGTCATCAGACCACGTGATCAGCGCAAAATATTTTCATGCATAAAGAACAAAGTATGGAAAGCCAACCAAGCCATATCCTTCTATAAAATATACATGCCATCAGTGGTTTGGTGCAATGTTAAATGCCAATTCCAAAGCTTAAAAGAAATAAAACTACTATAACGCTTTGGTTAATATTGTATAGCATATTATTTTATTTTTGATATTTGTTCATCGAAGGCAATAAATTAATTTCCAGGACTCCCAACGCCCAAGAGGCACAAATATCAGTCTTACTCTCCAACGTCCCTCACCATGGCTTACATCATTGTTAAACAGAAAAAGTTATCCTTCGGGAAGGCTGCCAGGAAGTTTGGTGTCCCAGAACAAACTTTTTAGAGATCGTGTTCTGAGACAACTTTAGACTGATTCAGCCCAATCTTCTTTTTTTTTTCAAGTTGATCGGCCGTCCATACCTTTGTGAGCGACTGCACGTGCCAATGACGTAAGCCCCCGAAATTAGGTTACACAGCGCATTGAGATCCTACTGTGACATGTCAACAAATGTCTGCTAGTTAGTGACCAGTTCTTACATGTACGATCATGAATATTTTACAGTGGATAAACAACAACCAACCAGTTTTATTGCAACCAGAAATTCAGGGGATATGAGTGATAATTCCGCCAGATATAGAAATAAATTCTTATGCCCACGAAAATAGGTAACACATGTGTAGAGCATGCATTGTTCAGAGCATGTTAGGCGCCATAGCAACTATGTCATCTTATGACGTATGCTTTAGTATGTTTGCAAAACTGCGTTGCTGATGAAAGGATCGAGAGGGTGGCAAGCTTATGATGATTGGGTCACAAGTTATGCTATTGTAAAATCTGGCTTCAGTTTTAATATAGAAAGTAGAACAGTTATTATGCACATTGTAGTGATTGTACACTGGCAGAAAGGTACTTTTGTAGTTTTATTTATATGAATTTTGTTCCAAACATTAACGAGACAAATGTCTTGATGTATATATATATATATATATCTATTTGCTAATACTAGCCACCCCACTTGTCTTCGCTCATGGACATCTAGTGCATATAGTACAGTAACAGTCTACACAATATTAGCAAGAATTCTTTTTACCTGCCAAAATTTAAAAGATTTTTTAATGTTTTTTTTTCTAGTAAAATAATATAATATATACATGTGTGAAATATGTATAAAAGCATTCAATTTTTCATGGTCTTCCCTATGTTACATATAAATAAGTTGTGTAAATAAAGAGCAGGAATTCTAGTTGTGATAAAAATTATGAGTACACATGACCAAAATGCATATGGGTCAAATCAAAATCCATATAATGCGGTATACAGGGGGGAGCAGGAAGATGGATATCACTATGCCATCGGTACTGTCCTGGTCATTTGCATTGGTGGCAGCACAATATTTACGCTGGGCTTGTTTTGGTTTTGCAGGATCTATTAAAAAACCATCAGGATGATTATGCATGCTGCCTATAAACTGATTACTGCTACATGCTATTGTCTTATGTATTTACTATATAGTAGTGATATAATATGATTGGAGGTAACTGATTTAAAATCTCTAGACGATCGAATAGTGGTTGATAAAAAACCTTGAGATCAGATCTAGTGGTATGTTAATGCATTAAATAGTTTTATTTGTCTTCCATCAAGTCTAGACTGTTTATATGGATGTGATGTTACCTCCCCAGTTAAGGTGTTAATTGGTGTGACTCTCCAGGGATGTGATACTAAAGAAATGAATTTTAGCCAACAACATATTTTTTAATGTTATGTACCCAGTAAATATATATACATGATAAAGACGGAAGGCTTCAAGTTACTCACACAGCAATTTTTCCTGTAATAAACATTTTCACAAATTGAAACAATATATTTAGATCATCATTGCATAAGTACAAATAGGTAATGTGCAATAAATAAAATAACATGGATGCAGAATGTGGGAAAATGCGGCTTTCTTGTGTACTATGTAATTAGAAGTTTAGCATTGCTGATATAGATCTATATTAAATATATGCACTCTTTATAATGTGGCAAACTTTATAATAGAGAAGTTTCTTTAAGATCTGGTACTGGTACTTACAATGATGCAATATGTCCATCATATGTCAACAGATCTTTTAAAAGTTACAGTATAGGTGCAGAAGTATTGCATGAGCAACTTTAAGGTTTAGATTGACAGCTATAATAATATGCTGGTTGATATCTGTTTGGGAATCGACCATTCCCAAACTGTTTAAACTGTCCATAAAAAATCTTGTAAGAATTAGTTAATACACAGAATACACCAAATTTGTTAATACACAGAATACACCAAATTTGTTAATACACAGAATACACCAAATTTGTTAATACACAGAATACACCAAATTTGTTAATACGCAGAATACACCAAATTTGTTAATACGCAGAATACACCAAATTTGTTAATACGCAGAGTACACCAAATTTGTTAATACGCAGAATACACCAAATTTGTTAATACACAGAATACACCAAATTTGTTAATACACAGAATACACCAAATTTGTTAATACACAGAATACACCAAATTTGTTAATACACAGAATACACCAAATTTGTTAATACGCAGAATACACCAAATTTGTTAATACGCAGAATACACCAAATTTGTTAATACACAGAATACACCAAATTTGTTAATACACAGAATACACCAAATTTGTTAATACACAGAATACACCAAATTTGTTAATACACAGAATACACCAAATTTGTTAATACACAGAATACACTAAATTTGTTAATACACAGAATACACCAAATTTGTTAATACACAGAATACACCAAATTTGTTAATACACAGAATACACCAAATTTGTTAATACACATAAAACACTGAATTTGTAATTTTTCTGTTCCAGCTTCTCTTTTAGATCTATGATGAACTTGATCAAATACTGCTGAACATCATTCAAAGTAAAAATGGCAAATGACCCAGGTTCAAATCGCCCAGGCCCGAACCATCCAGGGCCAAGTTTCCATCTGACCTCAAGCACGGGCCAGCAGAAGGTGTTAAACCTCTCTGGGATGTCTGTCCCCAGCGTTCTGTTGTCACAACTGACCCGAGGAGATGGACGACTCCAACCCGAAGGAAGGTCTTCTCCGGGCCAGGTCAGTTGGTTAAATCTCCGACAATGATTCCTGTAACTATTCGTACTGTCCAGTGCTATTTGCAACAGTTGTTGCTGTTGTCAAACCAACAGTGCCACACGGGGCTAGGTACTGTCTTGCATGCATGTACTTTCCTGATTCAAATGAATTGTTGGTGTTTGGGGATCGCTTGGGTGTGCACATGCTTTGGGGCAATCATTTTTGAAATCTTCCTGAAAGATTGGATGGGATTGGATGAAACATATGCCCCACATGCCGATGTCTCTATTTTAGTCCCCGTTATCTTTATTTGCCTTTTACCAGAGGAGCTACATAGGCTCCGGGTTTGTTCCGGACACTTGCTTAAGTTATGCTGCACATCAACGATACACATCAATGGCTGTCCTATTTATATTATGGTGTGTACATTAAATACATGAAATACTCGAATAATTGCATTGAATAATTGCATTGACTAACTGCGTTGAATAACTGCATTGCATAATTGCATTGAATAATGGCTTTGAATAATTGCATTGAATAATTGCTTTGAAGAATTGCTTTGAATAATTGCATTGTAATACTGCATTGATAGGAAGTATTTGTACTTTATTAGTGTATGTGATGTGTATATTGCGCAGATGTTGCTGGAGGTGTCCAGGCCGAACCCGTCAGGCCTGACGCGGGAAGGCCAGCGGGTGCTCACGGTGCCGCAAGCCCCGGGACTACGGCTGTCTCCCGTACCCCATCAAACGGCCTTCTCCTCCCACATCCAGCCCCACAGCGTGCCTATCTTCAGGGGGTCGGGGCTGGTCAGTCTGACCCCCGCCACGGCGTCAGCCACGGCCACGACGGCTGCTCCACACGCTCACCGTACCTCGCCACTGCCGAGGAGACACCTGCAGATCCCACGCGGCAATCCCACCCCTCCGCCGCCGGCCTACGCCACGGCGACGGCGTCCGCGTCCGTGTCGGCGTCCGCGTACGCTCAAGTACCGGTAGTGACGTCATCCCAACACGGGAACGCCGTGATGCTGCGCGTGCCTTCTCCCGCGCGGTCGCCGGCCAACGCCGGACGCGTCGTCCGGACGCCATCCCCGAAGCCGGCCAGATCGACGCCCAATATCGTGGTCGTGCGCAGAACGCCGCCGCCGCCGCCGCCGCCGCCGCCGCCGCCGCTGCCGCCGCCGCTGCATGCGGCCGTGTCTCGCCACGTCTCGGCGCCGCAGAGGGAGGCCCTCGTCGCCGCCCTATCGGCCGCCGTGGCCGGTGGCGGCGCGCTCGAGGCGAGCTTGGAGCGGATCCCCAGCCGACCGGGCTCCAGGGGGACGCCGCACTCTGTGGGGTCCTCCGGGGGTGGCTCGGTGAGGGGCCGCTCACGAAGCCCCCACGTTGTCCCCGCCCTACAGCCGCCTCACCCGGCGGACAAACAGACAGACGTCGTCTTTGAGCGACTCCCCGGAAGAGCGACGCCTGGCGGTGGCGGTCCGCGCCAAGTGACGTCTCAAAACGCGCGGAAGGGATATCTGTACGTGCACAACGCGCCCCCTCAGTCCGAGGCGGCGGGCGCCCCACCCCAGGCCAAACCGTCCTCCCAGGCCTTAGCACAGCTCCTGCAGATGCGCGTCCCCAGCTTCACGGCCAACCAGTCCAGCACGGACCTGGTCAAGGTGGAGAAGGTCGAAACCCCGCAGCAGCAGCAGCAGCAGCAGCAGCACCTCGGCACGCCGCCCCAAACATCGGTGACGTCATCGGTGACGTCATCGATTCGTTACCAGCAGCCATTGCTACACAGGCAGTTGACGCGTCCCTTCAAGGCGACAGAGCGCGCCGACGCGGCGCCGACTCAAATCTCGCCGAACGGGTCGCCTTCCGTTCCCGCAGCGTCCCGCCAGGTGGCGTCTACGTTACCGTATAACTCACCGGAAGTGCCGAATCCTGGTATATTCTCTCACGCATCCGTGGCAGCCCGCCTCACTGCGCTTGAAATGAACAACATGGACAGGACCAACAGCGAGGCGGGCATGCCGCAACTGATCCCGGAGGCCGCCATCCCCTTCGGCGGGAACCCGGATGTGAAGGACGTCAAGCTCACGGACTTCCTGGTCAAGAAAGAAGACGGAAGTGACGATGAAGATACCGTGGAAATTGTAAATACAAAATGCGCCAACCCGGGGTGTCTGAAAAATTGTATATTGTAATAATTTGTTACTTTCGTACAATTGTGGAATCATCTGGATTAGTGTTCTGATACCATTTGCCCAAATTGTAATATTCTTATGGGTCAGTGGTATCCCAAATATGCAAATTGTGATCAAAATATTGTATTTTCACCAATATAATGTAATATAAAATACTATTTAACAAATGATATCGAAGCGTGGTTGCTGTAAGCTAAATTTTACATTGGAGACTAATCGGTCGATTAGACCGGTGTACAATCATGTGTGAGAAATGTCAATTCAGGAACTTATTTCCATAGCGGTAACCCTGTGGTCTTGACAAATATGATTAATTGTATGTCATGGTGATGTCACACGCATTATGGCAAGCGTGCAGCTAAAATTGTCATTAAGCACCAATGAAACATCTAATATGTCACATTTTTCATACCATATTGTCATTTGTCTGAACAACCACATTTGATGACGCTTGCAAATCAATACGTTCTGCTAGAGAAATTAGTCTGGGCGGTTATCTAATAATGTTTAACTTAAATATGTTGCCGTAATGAGACGTTTTTTTCTTTTTCAATCTAAGAAGAACCCGTTCAGCTTGCGAGTGGTGAACCTCAGTAACTTCCCGAACAATCAGAATTCCTACCGGTCCAGCTACCGGTCCCATTCACAGGCAGTCGGAAGGGCCACGTGAGTACTTCAGCCGTCTTGCCCACAGCGGTACAACTTATAGAGGGGAGGTTGTACAGAAATATGCAGTGTAGGTTGTAAATGAAGTGTACATGGAGCTGAGCTTGAAAGGTATGTTGTACATGAAGTGTGCATGTTACATTTTGTTCACTGTTGTACATAGAGACTACAATGGTGTACGTAGAGTGTACGTTATACATGGAGTGTGCGTCATACATCTAGTGTCCGTCACACATGGAGTGTACGTCATACATGAAGTGTACGTCATACTTTGAGTGTACGTCATACATGGAGTATACACCATACATGGAGTGTACGTCACACATGAAGTGTACGTCATACATGAAGTGTACGTCATACTTGGAGTGTACGTCATACATGGAGTGTACGTCACACATGGAGTGTACGACATACATGGAGTGTACGTCACACATGGAGTGTACGTCATACTTGAAGTGTACTTCATACATGGAGTGTACGTCATACTTGAAGTATACGTCATCCTGGGGTGTACGTCATAGATGGAGGGCACGCTACAGGCGGACATATTATGTGGGCCTCTGATGGTATCAACGACATGTAGCGTTATTCGCTCTCGATATTACTCTGCCTAAGCATGATGATGATATATATATTATATATGATGTTGTTGTGCCCTCCAGAGCGGGATCGATTACAAACACAGCTCGTTCTCTGGACCTACTCAGACAAAATCTGCAGAAATTCATCAATAAGGATATTGATGCGATCATCCAGAAATATGTCCAGGTTGGATCATTTATATGATTCTCAATTGTAATGTAATTGTTTTATTCAGTAAATGTATCACCCGTTGCAACATTAATTTAGCATGTAGAATAATGCATGTGTGTATATTTTATTATTCAATGTATTTAAGCTTTAAACGTTAAGCGGGCCACGTTTGAAAAAAAAAAAATCCAGTGTAAATAGGCCGAAAATAATAAAATAACAATTTAAATATAGTTCCTAACGAGAAAGATTACTTGTCTTGATAAAGAATCGTTGCCAGTGAAGGCAGCCGGGCAAGTCCATTCGTTATTCTATGTTTAAATGGCCTCCGTGTAAGGATAAATACGCCTGACAAGGAACATGGCTGCCAGAGCACGTATTTGCAATTTTCAAAGAAACATTTATTCCTGATGCACATTCTTCGGCGATCAAGTTTCGTGTTTGGATTAATGGCCTGGCGCACACATTCTGTAATTCAAAGTTGAGTCCGACGAACAGTATATCAAATGTTGGTTGTCTTCCTGCCGCAGGAGTTCTTCAGACCTGGCATTGAGAACATCCGCCTTAACAACGGAGACATGGCTGTCACTGATGACCACGTGCAGGCAGTCTGTAGTCAGGTCCTGGAAGAGGTAAGACCCCTGTATAGTAGTTAGGAACCGTTGGTCACAGTATGAAGGTCTTAGGGACCCCTGTATAGTATTTACGGACCGTTGGTCACAGTATGAAGGTCTAGGGACCCCTGTATTGTATTTACGGACCGTTGGTCACAGTATGAAGGTCTAGTTACCCCTGTATAGTATTTACGGACCGTTGGTCACAGTATGAAGGTCTAGGGACCCCTGTATGGTATTTACGGACCGTTGGTCACAGTATGAAGGTCTAGGGACCCCTGTATTGTATTTAAGGACCGTTGGTCATAGTATGAAGGTCTTAGGGACCCCTGTATAGTATTTACGGACCGTTGGTCACAGTATGAAGGTCTAGGGACCCCTGTATGGTATTTACGGACCGTTGGTCACAGTATGAAGGTCTAGGGACCCCTGTATTGTATTTACGGACCGTTGGTCACAGTATGAAGGTCTAGGGACCCCTGTATAGTATTTACGGACCGTTGGTCACAGTATGAAGGTCTAGGGACCCCTGTATTGTATTTACGGACCGTTGGTCACAGTATGAAGGTCTAGGGACCCCTGTATAGTATTTACGGACCGTTGGTCACAGTATGAAGGTCTAGGGACCCCTGTATGGTATTTACGGACCGTTGGTCACAGTATGAAGGTCTAGGGACCCCTGTATTGTATTTACGGACCGTTGGTCATAGTATGAAGGTCTTAGGGACCCCTGTATAGTATTTACGGACCGTTGGTCACAGTATGAAGGTCTAGGGACCCCTGTATAGTATTTACGGACCGTTGGTCACAGTATGAAGGTCTAGGGACCCCTGTATAGTATTTACGGACCGTTGGTCACAGTATGAAGGTCTAGGGACCCCTGTATTGTAGTTACGGTCCGTTTGTCACAGTGTGAAGATCTAGGGACCCCTGTATTGTATTTACGGACCGTTGGTCACAGTATGAAGGTCTTAGGGACCCCTGTATAGTATTTACGGACCGTGGGTCACAGTATGAAGGTCTAGGGACCCCTGTATTGTATTTACGGACTGTTGGTCACAGTATGAAGGTCTTAGGGACCCCTGTATAGTATTTACGGACCGTTGGTCACAGTATGAAGGTCTAGGGACCCCTGTATAGTAGTTAGGGACCGTTGGTCACAGTATGAAGGTCTAGGGTTGTTCCCTGCCCTGTCGCCAGGCCAAGAAGATGTACGTGACGACCAGACGCAGCTGTACCCCAGACATCAACGACAACGTGTCAGACCCCGGCAATCTGCACGAGAGCAAGGTGGTCAGGGACAGGAAGGTAAGCCACCGTTAACGGGCTCGCAATGCCAAGGGTTTTGGCCTATTTATTACACAGTCTAACAGAGGGAGCGTTTGTATGTCCATCTTCCATGTTATAGAGCGCACCAAATGGCTCCTTTTTTTAAAAATAAATTTGTATTGCATCGAATCATGTTGATGATGGTTACATCAATAATACATTAGTAACACTCAGGGGATTCACATATATAACAACAGGGTTATGACTAAAGTAGATATACAGCCAACAAAGCAGACCTACATATTGCATGATATAATAGTTTCGCTGTATTTTCGCAATCGGTCTGAGATGTTATTGCTGAACATAATTATTTGATGGTGGATCATTGTTGTAAATGCTGGGCGTCAGCAATACGTACGTCGGCTATGGTGACACCATGGCAGAACCAGGGCTTTATGTTGTCACCGTGCTTATGTCTGGAGCCTTTCATGTGTTAATGTAACTATCACAGGGAATCCTTAACCTGGCTTAGATCATATACAATGTGGGCATAAATACCCAATTCCTTGTTTCTTATCGGAGTAGGGGGTTACCCCCGGGGACATGGCTCCACTTTCCCTTCCTTCTCCCATTGACGCGATATGACCAAACGTGGTTTAAAGCATCCTGAATATACAACCAACCATTACTATCGTTGACTGTACGGAATCCGTTTCTTTGGATCCAGATATCGCTGTTTCACATCAAGAAAAGGAGAGGGTCGTCAGATTCCGAAGCCAGCGTCTCCAAAAAACGGGTTGTGTGTTTCACCCCAAATATTCATCTCCTCACAAGCGTATCTTTCAGTTGATTAAATGACAGTGATAAATATAAGCGACCATATATTTTACTCAATTCACGAGCTAGAACACTCAGCTAAATAAAAACTGCATAGTTTTATCAGGATTGATGATTTTATTTAGAACCCGCGAATAAAAGAATCTAATGTTAGCTTCAGACTTTCGGAAATATGAACAATTTCGGGAATTTGGATGAGAGATTCTACGTGCATTTTATACAGATACCGCTACACCCTCTTCATCCAATATATTTTTGTTATTTTAGAGAAAGCCGGGAAGACCTCCACTCCACCTTCAAGGAGCGACCGGGTACGTATGTAATCTGTCACCGCCACTCCCAACATGACAGCTGTAAGGTTGTCTCTGTAGTTTCTGGGAGCTTTTGTCCTGTTATGTCAGCCATAATTTGTGCTATCAAAAGCAGCGATCTAGAAATTAAAGCAAACTTGTCATGTTGGCCGACGTTTCACAACCGAAAAATATCAATGTTTATATAGTACCGCATTTTCCCCACTTCCATGTGTTAACGTTAAGACATACGTCGTATCACATTGTGAACATTATAATTGGTATATCGAGTATGAAGATGTATGAACTCCACTAGTAATGTGTTCCTGTCCTAGTGCAGTGTAATTACATGTATACGTTCCGTTAATCTTCGTTGTAGGAGGTCGACGCCGTCAAAAACCTCAAAATCTGAAGTCAAGAAAGAAGGGCCGAAGGTGGGTTGATGTTTGAACTGTCTGTGAGCTATCTTGTAGCTGATACGAGCGGACACCGGATCAGCTTGATCAACATGTTGACTCTACAGGCATTCTCTCACTATATTAAGCAAATTATGATATACAAATTATTGGTGAGTAACTACCCAGCAGAGTGCAATATTCTCAACTGTTTTGTATGCCAACCATAGGGGTTTCCTATTCTTAAATTGAGACTACCATATGCTTTCGTTTTTTTTTTATTATTAACCGGCGCAACCTACTTTTTTTTCTATGCTCATTCTGTCGTTCAGTTTCTTTCTTAATCAAATAACGTCATCGTTCAACAAATTTAATCAATTAAAGCTCATCGGTCGTCTAATAATTTACAAGTTTATCGAACATATTTATGGTAAAAATCATGGTTTTTTTTCATTGTCCAGTTGTTTGGTGAAACACGTTCTTGCCTTCATGTACCACTGATTCATACAACACCCGTACATGACAATATGCAGCGAAACAGTTCACATAAAAGCAGAACGTCTGATTTGAATGATAAATGCGTTATTGTCCTGCTTTGTGATACATTTTGTTGTATAAGAAATAAATTTTGCTTTCCTTTCGACAGTGGGACCCAGAACGCCTGAAGGAAGACACGTTGTTTGTCATGGGAGCCCGGGCCAACAAGTAGGTAGAACGCCCTGGTCACGACAACCATGGTAACCGTCACACCTATAGGCTATAGCAATCTTGTGATTGATCCCTGCTTTCCTGCTTTTTTACGCTACTCTTTTTAGGCCTCCTTACTTTTTTCACTACTTTCTTTTATTTTGTCCCTACTTTTTTATTTTGTCCCTACTTGTTGCTGCTTTAAAAAAAAAAAAATTGAAGGGAATCGGGTACATCAGGATCACGCCACAAGTGTTTACTTGATGCCCCATGACCTGTGGCACTGGGTACTGGCACAGAGTAGGTATTATAGAGTAGGTATTTGTACTGTATAATACCTATCTGTGGTACAGGAATGCATGTTATCTGGCCTGGACTCAAAAGTGATAAGGGATTCATCCTGTGGTAAAAGTCATCTCGAGAAGTAAATATGCAGAAAAGGCGTAGCTAATTTTCATCATAAAACTCTGCTTTTTCTCCTGGAGTCCCTGCCTTTCCTTACTGTTTCCCCTACTCTTTTGGCACAAGTAGCCTTACTTTATCCCTATTTCGTGTGAGGAGTCAATCACAGCCCCGACATAGCTACACGTGAACTCCCTTGTGATGCACTCGCATGGGGCACGCCGAGGTGAAGAAAACGTTCCCGACCGTTTTCATCGGCTTCGCCTGTATTTAGTTCTTTGTGTTTGATTGTAATGAATACCTATGTACAACGTATTTGAAATGAGCAGATGGAGTTGAGTTTCAGGCCACCTTTCTGCAAACATGGTGTCTCTGGGTTTTACGCCACTTTTGTGCACAAGAAGGCTTAACTAGCCCGATGGTTGAACCATCTGTTTCCTTACTATCTTTGATACTTCCTTATTGAAATCAATTATCAAGTTAACTAATTACCGCCTTTTACCCCCCCCCCCTCCCCCCGCCCCCCCTGATAATACAAACTATTATATTCATTCAATATATCGCATTTCTGAAGTCACATTTGACTATACTGGGACAGGGTGGCTATGACGCCAGCAACCCTACTTGGGTTTCAGTTATAAGAGTCTCCCTAACCAAGTGGCTGCCTTTACTTTCATGGGTTGATGGATATATCAGCCATTACTATGTACACTTGGCTTACATCAATAACGTTTGACTTGACTGTTCTGTTGCAGGGCTCTAGGGCTGGGGGCTCAGCGTGGTCGACTGTACATAAAGCACCCCGACCTCTTCAAGGTAGGCACCCCCCCCACCCCCCCTCCTCCCCTGTACAGTGCATCAGCGCATGTATGGTCATGTGCATGGCGGTTAAATGCCATTATATATATAATAACGGTATATTTATTATGATGGATATTTTTGTATACGGTATTAGGCAAGTAATACATAAACAGATATGGTCAGTTGATCCTCTGACCTTCAGTCTGCCGCATTCGGGTGGGTAATACATCTACGACGGGGCACGCTTGTTGGTGAAATACATGTAAGTCATTATAATGTCATGATCAATTATTTTACAAATCAAGATTTAATCCTGAAAATGTTTAGCGAAAAATTTTGAAAATTTACTCGCAGATATTTAGCGAATTTTTCGAGAAAAAGGGACAGAAATGCAGGGCTCTTTTACTGATGTGATGTGGCTTAATATTGTAGTATTGCGGCGACCAAGACGACAAAAATTGGTTGTATGAGAACCACCACATGCCCGCCACCGGCGGCAAGGCCTACTTATTACTGGTGGCAGACATTATGGAACTGGCGGAGACCGAGGAATACAAGTAAGTGACTAGACAGGGTGGCTAGGGGGGAGGGGGGTGCTACAAGTAAGTGACTAGACAAGGTGGATGGGGGGGGGGGTACAATTAAATGACTAGACAAGGTGGATGTGAGGGGGGGGGTACAAGTAAGTGACTAGACAAAGTGGATGGGGTGGTACAAGTAGGTGACTAGACAAGGTGGATGTGGCGGGGGGTACAAGTAAGTGACTAGACAAGGTGGATGTGGCGGGGGGTACAAGTAAGTGACTAGACAAGGTGGATGGCGGGGGGTACAAGTAGGTCTAGACAAGGTGGATGTGGCGGGGGGTACAAGTAAGTGACTAGACAAGGTGGATGGCGGGGGGTACAAGTAAGTGACTAGACAAGGTGGATGGCGGGGGGTACAAGTAAGTGACTAGACAAGGTGGATGTGGCGGGGGGTACAAGTAAGTGACTAGACAAGGTGGATGTGGCGGGGGGTACAAGTAAGTGACTAGACAAGGTGGATGGCGGGGGGTACAAGTAGGTGACTAGACAAGGTGGATGTGGCGGGGGGTACAAGTAAGTGACTAGACAAGGTGGATGTGGCGGGGGGTACAAGTAAGTGACTAGACAAGGTGGATGTGGCGGGGGGTACAAGTAAGTGACTAGACAAAGTGGATGTGGCGGGGGGTACAAGTAAGTGACTAGACAAAGTGGATGGGGGGGGGTACAAGTAAGTGACTAGACAAGGTGGATGTGGGGGGGGGGGGTACAATTAAATGACTAGACAAGGTGGATGTGAGGGGGGGGTACAAGTAAGTGACTAGACAAAGTGGATGGGGTGGTACAAGTAGGTGACTAGACAAGGTGGATGTGGCGGGGGGTACAAGTAAGTGACTAGACAAGGTGGATGTGGCGGGGGGTACAAGTAAGTGACTAGACAAGGTGGATGTGGCGGGGGGTACAAGTAAGTGACTAGACAAAGTGGATGGGGTGGTACAAGTAAGTGACTAGACAAGGTGGATGTGGCGGGGGGTACAAGTAAGTGACTAGACAAGGTGGATGTGGCGGGGGGTACAAGTAAGTGACTAGACAAGGTGGATGTGGCGGGGGGTACAAGTAAGTGACTAGACAAGGTGGATGTGGCGGGGGGTACAAGTAAGTGACTAGACAAGGTGGATGGGGGGGGGTACAAGTAAGTGACTAGACAAGGTGGATGGCGGGGGGTACAAGTAAGTGACTAGACAAGGTGGATGGGGTGGTACAAGTAAGTGACTAGACAAGGTGGATGGGGTGGTACAAGTAAGTGACTAGACAAGGTGGATGTGGCGGGGGGTACAAGTAAGTGACTAGACAAGGTGGATGTGGCGGGGGGTACAAGTAAGTGACTAGACAAGGTGGATGTGGCGGGGGGTACAAGTAAGTGACTAGACAAGGTGGATGTGGCGGGGGGTACAAGTAAGTGACTAGACAAGGTGGATGGGGGGGGGTACAAGTAAGTGACTAGACAAGGTGGATGGGGGGGGGTACAAGTAAGTGACTAGACAAGGTGGATGGGGGGGTACAAGTAAGTGACTAGACAAGGTGGATGGGGTGGTACAAGTAAGTGACTAGACAAGGTGGATGTGGCGGGGGGTACAAGTAAGTGACTAGACAAGGTGGATGTGGCGGGGGGTACAAGTAAGTGACTAGACAAGGTGGATGTGGCGGGGGGTACAAGTAAGTGACTAGACAAGGTGGATGTGGCGGGGGGTACAAGTAAGTGACTAGACAAGGTGGATGTGGCGGGGGGTACAAGTAGGTGACTAGACAAGGTGGATGTGGCGGGGGGTACAAGTAAGTGACTAGACAAGGTGGATGGCGGGGGGTACAAGTAAGTGACTAGACAAGGTGGATGTGGCGGGGGGTACAAGTAAGTGACTAGACAAGGTGGATGGGGGGGGGTACAAGTAAGTGACTAGACAAGGTGGATGTGGCGGGGGGTACAAGTAAGTGACTAGACAAGGTGGATGGGGGGGGGGTACAAGTAAGTGACTAGACAAGGTGGATGGCGGGGGGTACAAGTAAGTGACTAGACAAAGTGGATGGGGGGGGGGTACAAGTAAGTGACTAGACAAGGTGGATGGCGGGGGGTACAAGTAAGTGACTAGACAAAGTGGATGGGGGGGGGTACAAGTAAGTGACTAGACAAGGTGGATGTGGGGGGGGGGGGTACAATTAAATGACTAGACAAGGTGGATGTGAGGGGGGGGTACAAGTAGGTGACTAGACAAGGTGGATGGGGTGGTACAAGTAAGTGACTAGACAAGGTGGATGTGGCGGGGGGTACAAGTAAGTGACTAGACAAGGTGGATGTGGCGGGGGGTACAAGTAAGTGACTAGACAAGGTGGATGTGGCGGGGGGTACAAGTAAGTGACTAGACAAAGTGGATGGGGTGGTACAAGTAAGTGACTAGACAAGGTGGATGTGGCGGGGGGTACAAGTAAGTGACTAGACAAGGTGGATGGGGGGGGGTACAAGTAAGTGACTAGACAAGGTGGATGGCGGGGGGTACAAGTAAGTGACTAGACAAGGTGGATGTGGCGGGGGGTACAAGTAAGTGACTAGACAAGGTGGATGTGGCGGGGGGTACAAGTAAGTGACTAGACAAGGTGGATGTGGCGGGGGGTACAAGTAAGTGACTAGACAAGGTGGATGTGGGGGTGGGTACAAGTAAGTGACTAGACAAGGTGGATGTGGGGGTGGGTACAAGTAAGTGACTAGACAAGGTGGATGGGGGGGTACAAGTAAGTGACTAGACAAGGTGGATGTGGCGGGGGGTACAAGTAAGTGACTAGACAAGGTGGATGTGGCGGGGGGTACAAGTAGGTGACTAGACAAGGTGGATGTGGCGGGGGGTACAAGTAGGTGACTAGACAAGGTGGATGTGGCGGGGGGTACAAGTAAGTGACTAGACAAGGTGGATGTGGGGGTGGGTACAAGTAAGTGACTAGACAAGGTGGATGTGGGGGTGGGTACAAGTAAGTGACTAGACAAGGTGGATGGGGGGGTACAAGTAAGTGACTAGACAAGGTGGATGTGGCGGGGGGTACAAGTAAGTGACTAGACAAGGTGGATGTGGCGGGGGGTACAAGTAAGTGACTAGACAAGGTGGATGGGGGGGTACAAGTAAGTGACTAGACAAGGTGGATGGGGGGGTACAAGTAAGTGACTAGACAAGGTGGATGGGGGGGGTACAAGTAAGTGACTAGACAAGGTGGATGTGGCGGGGGGTACAAGTAAGTGACTAGACAAGGTGGATGTGGCGGGGGGTACAAGTAAGTGACTAGACAAGGTGGATGGGGGGGTACAAGTAAGTGACTAGACAAGGTGGATGGGGGGGGTACAAGTAAGTGACTAGACAAGGTGGATGTGGCGGGGGGTACAAGTAGGTGACTAGACAAGGTGGATGTGGCGGGGGGTACAAGTAAGTGACTAGACAAGGTGGATGGGGGGGGGGGGTACAAGTAAGTGACTAGACAAGGTGGATGTGGGGGTGGGTACAAGTAGGTGACTAGACAAGGTGGATGGGGGGTGGGGGTACAAGTAAGTGACTAGACAAGGTGGATGGGGGGGGGGTACAAGTAGGTGACTAGACAAGGTGGATGTGGCGGGGGGTACAAGTAAGTGACTAGACAAGGTGGATGTGGCGGGGGGTACAAGTAAGTGACTAGACAAGGTGGATGGGAGGGTAAAAGTAAGTGACTAGACAAGGTGGATGGGGGGGGGGTACAAGTAAGTGACTAGACAAGGTGGATGTGGCGGGGGGTACAAGTAAGTGACTAGACAAGGTGGATGGGGGGGGGGTACAAGTAAGTGACTAGACAAGGTGGATGGGGGGGGGGTACAAGTAAGTGACTAGACAAGGTGGATGGGGGGGGGGTACAAGTAAGTGACTAGACAAGGTGGATGTGGCGGGGGGTACAAGTAAGTGACTAGACAAGGTGGATGGGGGGGGTACAAGTAAGTGACTAGACAAGGTGGATGGGGGGGGGGGTACAAGTAAGTGGACTAGACAAGGTGGATGTGGCGGGGGGTACAAGTAAGTGACTAGACAAGGTGGATTGGGGGGGGTACAAGTAAGTGACTAGACAAAGTGGATGGCGGGGGGTACAAGTAGGTGACTAGACAAGGTGGATGTGGCGGGGGGTACAAGTAAGTGACTAGACAAGGTGGATGGCGGGGGGTACAAGTAGGTGACTAGACAAGGTGGATGTGGCGGGGGGTACAAGTAAGTGACTAGACAAGGTGGATGTGGCGGGGGGTACAAGTAAGTGACTAGACAAGGTGGATGTGGCGGGGGGTACAAGTAAGTGACTAGACAAGGTGGATGTGGCGGGGGGTACAAGTAAGTGACTAGACAAGGTGGATGGGGGGGGGGTACAAGTAAGTGACTAGACAAGGTGGATGGGGGGTGGGGGTACAAGTAAGTGACTAGACAAGGTGGATGGGGGGGGGGGTACAAGTAAGTGACTAGACAAGGTGGATGGGGGGGGGGTACAAGTAAGTGACTAGACAAGGTGGATGGGGGGGGGTACAAGTAAGTGACTAGACAAGGTGGATGGGGGGGGTACAAGTAAGTGACTAGACAAGGTGGATGGGGGGTGGGGGTACAAGTAAGTGACTAGACAAGGTGGATGGGGCGGGGGGTACAAGTAAGTGACTAGACAAGGTGGATGTGGCGGGGGGTACAAGTAAGTGACTAGACAAGGTGGATGGGGGGGGGTACAAGTAAGTGACTAGACAAGGTGGATGGGGTGGTACAAGTAGGTGACTAGACAAGGTGGATGTGGCGGGGGGTACAAGTAAGTGACTAGACAAGGTGGATGGGGGGTGGGGGTACAAGTAAGTGACTAGACAAGGTGGATGTGGCGGGGGGTACAAGTAAGTGACTAGACAAGGTGGATGGCGGGGGGTACAAGTAAGTGACTAGACAAGGTGGATAGGGGGGGGGGGTACAAGTAAGTGACTAGACAAGGTGGATGGGGTGGTACAAGTAGGTGACTAGACAAGGTGGATGTGGCGGGGGGTACAAGTAAGTGACTAGACAAGGTGGATGTGGCGGGGGGTACAAGTAAGTGACTAGACAAGGTGGATGGGGTGGTACAAGTAAGTGACTAGACAAGGTGGATGTGGCGGGGGGTACAAGTAAGTGACTAGACAAGGTGGATGGGGTGGTACAAGTAGGTGACTAGACAAGGTGGATGTGGCGGGGGGTACAAGTAAGTGACTAGACAAGGTGGATGGGGGGGGGGGTACAAGTAAGTGACTAGACAAGGTGGATGTGGCGGGGGGTACAAGTAAGTGACTAGACAAGGTGGATGGGGGGGGGGGGTACAAGTAAGTGACTAGACAAGGTGGATGGGGGGGGGTACAAGTAAGTGACTAGACAAGGTGGATGGGGGGGTACAAGTAAGTGACTAGACAAGGTGGATGGGGTGGTACAAGTAGGTGACTAGACAAGGTGGATGTGGCGGGGGGTACAAGTAAGTGACTAGACAAGGTGGATGGGGTGGTACAAGTAGGTGACTAGACAAGGTGGATGTGGCGGGGGGTACAAGTAAGTGACTAGACAAGGTGGATGGCGGGGGGTACAAGTAAGTGACTAGACAAGGTGGATGGGGGGGGGGGGTACAAGTAAGTGACTAGACAAGGTGGATGGGGTGGTACAAGTAAGTGACTAGACAAGGTGGATGTGGCGGGGGGTACAAGTAAGTGACTAGACAAGGTGGATGTGGCGGGGGTACAAGTAAGTGACTAGACAAGGTGGATGTGGCGGGGGGTACAAGTAAGTGACTAGACAAGGTGGATGTGGCGGGGGGTACAAGTAAGTGACTAGACAAGGTGGATGTGGCGGGGGTACAAGTAAGTGACTAGACAAGGTGGATGTGGCGGGGGTACAAGTAGGTGACTAGACAAGGTGGATGTGGCGGGGGGTACAAGTAAGTGACTAGACAAGGTGGATGGGGGGGGTACAAGTAAGTGACTAGACAAGGTGGATGTGGCGGGGGGTACAAGTAAGTGACTAGACAAGGTGGATGGGGGGGGTACAAGTAAGTGACTAGACAAGGTGGATGTGGCGGGGGGTACAAGTAAGTGACTAGACAAGGTGGATGTGGCGGGGGGTACAAGTAAGTGACTAGACAAGGTGGATGTGGCGGGGGGTACAAGTAGGTGACTAGACAAGGTGGATGTGGCGGGGGGTACAAGTAAGTGACTAGACAAGGTGGATGGGGGGGTACAAGTAAGTGACTAGACAAGGTGGATGTGGCGGGGGGTACAAGTAAGTGACTAGACAAGGTGGATGTGGCGGGGGGTACAAGTAGGTGACTAGACAAGGTGGATGTGGCGGGGGTACAAGTAAGTGACTAGACAAGGTGGATGTGGCGGGGGGTACAAGTAAGTGACTAGACAAGGTGGATGTGGCGGGGGGTACAAGTAAGTGACTAGACAAGGTGGATGGGGGTGGTACAAGTAGGTGACTAGACAAGGTGGATGGCGGGGGGTACAAGTAAGTGACTAGACAAGGTGGATTGGGGGGGGTACAAGTAAGTGACTAGACAAGGTGGATGGGGGGGGGTACAAGTAGGTGACTAGACAAGGTGGATGGCGGGGGGTACAAGTAAGTGACTAGACAAGGTGGATGGGGGGGGGTACAAGTAAGTGACTAGACAAGGTGGATGGCGGGGGGTACAAGTAAGTGACTAGACAAGGTGGATGGGGGGGTACAAGTAAGTGACTAGACAAGGTGGATGGGGTGGTACAAGTAGGTGACTAGACAAGGTGGATGGGGTGGTACAAGTAGGTGACTAGACAAGGTGGATGGCGGGGGGTACAAGTAGGTGACTAGACAAGGTGGATGGGGTGGTACAAGTAGGTGACTAGACAAGGTGGATGGCGGGGGGTACAAGTAGGTGACTAGACAAGGTGGATGGCGGGGGGTACAAGTAAGTGACTAGACAAGGTGGATGGGGGGGGGTACAAGTAAGTGACTAGACAAGGTGGATGGGGTGGTACAAGTAAGTGACTAGACAAGGTGGATGGCGGGGGGTACAAGTAAGTGACTAGACAAGGTGGATGGGGTGGTACAAGTAAGTGACTAGACAAGGTGGATGGCGGGGGGTACAAGTAGGTGACTAGACAAGGTGGATGGGGGGGGGTACAAGTAAGTGACTAGACAAGGTGGATGTGGCGGGGGGTACAAGTAAGTGACTAGACAAGGTGGATGTGGCGGGGGGTACAAGTAAGTGACTAGACAAGGTGGATGTGGCGGGGGGTACAAGTAAGTGACTAGACAAGGTGGATGTGGGCGGGGGGTACAAGTAAGTGACTAGACAAGGTGGATGGGGGGGGGGTACAAGTAAGTGACTAGACAAGGTGGATGGGGGGGGGGTACAAGTAAGTGACTAGACAAGGTGGATTGGGGGGGGTACAAGTAAGTGACTAGACAAGGTGGATGGCGGGGGGTACAAGTAAGTGACTAGACAAGGTGGATGGGGGGGGGTACAAGTAAGTGACTAGACAAGGTGGATGGGGTGGTACAAGTAGGTGACTAGACAAGGTGGATGGGGTGGTACAAGTAGGTGACTAGACAAGGTGGATGGGGTGGTACAAGTAGGTGACTAGACAAGGTGGATGGGGGGGGGTACAAGTAAGTGACTAGACAAGGTGGATGTGGCGGGGGGTACAAGTAGGTGACTAGACAAGGTGGATGGGGTGGTACAAGTAGGTGACTAGACAAGGTGGATGGGGTGGTACAAGTAGGTGACTAGACAAGGTGGATGGGGTGGTACAAGTAGGTGACTAGACAAGGTGGATGGGGGGGGTACAAGTAAGTGACTAGACAAGGTGGATGGCGGGGGGTACAAGTAGGTGACTAGACAAGGTGGATGGGGGGGGTACAAGTAAGTGACTAGACAAGGTGGATGGCGGGGGGGTACAAGTAAGTGACTAGACAAGGTGGATGGCGGGGGGTACAAGTAGGTGACTAGACAAGGTGGATGGCGGGGGGTACAAGTAAGTGACTAGACAAGGTGGATGGGGGGGGGTACAAGTAAGTGACTAGACAAGGTGGATGGGGTGGTACAAGTAAGTGACTAGACAAGGTGGATGGCGGGGGTACAAGTAAGTGACTAGACAAGGTGGATGGGGTGGTACAAGTAAGTGACTAGACAAGGTGGATGTGGCGGGGGTACAAGTAAGTGACTAGACAAGGTGGATGGGGCGGGGGGTACAAGTAGGTGACTAGACAAGGTGGATGTGGCGGGGGGTACAAGTAAGTGACTAGACAAGGTGGATGGGGTGGTACAAGTAGGTGACTAGACAAGGTGGATGTGAGGGGTGGGGGTACAAGTAAGTGACTAGACTGACTAGACAAGGTGGATGTGGCGGGGGGTACAAGTAAGTGACTAGACAAGGTGGATGTGGCGGGGGGTACAAGTAAGTGACTAGACAAGGTGGATGGGGTGGTACAAGTAAGTGACTAGACAAGGTGGATGTGGCGGGGGGTACAAGTAAGTGACTAGACAAGGTGGATGGGGGGGGTACAAGTAAGTGACTAGACAAGGTGGATGTGGCGGGGGGTACAAGTAAGTGACTAGACAAGGTGGATGGCGGGGGGTACAAGTAAGTGACTAGACAAGGTGGATGGGGGGGGGTACAAGTAAGTGACTAGACAAGGTGGATGGCGGGGGGTACAAGTAAGTGACTAGACAAGGTGGATGTGGCGGGGGGTACAAGTAAGTGACTAGACAAGGTGGATGGGGTGGTACAAGTAGGTGACTAGACAAGGTGGATGTGAGGGGGGGGGTACAAGTAAGTGACTAGACAAGGTGGATGTGGCGGGGGGTACAAGTAAGTGACTAGACAAGGTGGATGGCGGGGGGTACAAGTAAGTGACTAGACAAGGTGGATGTGGCGGGGGGTACAAGTAAGTGACTAGACAAGGTGGATGTGGTGGTACAAGTAAGTGACTAGACAAGGTGGATGGGGGGGGGGGTACAAGTAAGTGACTAGACAAGGTGGATGGGGGGGGGGTACAAGTAAGTGACTAGACAAAGTGGATGGCGGGGGGTACAAGTAAGTGACTAGACAAGGTGGATGTGGCGGGGGGTACAAGTAAGTGACTAGACAAGGTGGATGGGGGGGGGGGTACAAGTAAGTGACTAGACAAAGTGGATGGCGGGGGGTACAAGTAAGTGACTAGACAAGGTGGATGTGGCGGGGGGTACAAGTAAGTGACTAGACAAGGTGGATGGGGGGGGGGGTACAAGTAAGTGACTAGACAAGGTGGATGGGGGGGGGGTACAAGTAAGTGACTAGACAAAGTGGATGGCGGGGGGTACAAGTAAGTGACTAGACAAGGTGGATGGGGGGGGGGTACAAGTAAGTGACTAGACAAGGTGGATGGGGGGGGGGTACAAGTAAGTGACTAGACAAGGTGGATGGGGGGGGGGGTACAAGTAAGTGACTAGACAAAGTGGATGGCGGGGGGTACAAGTAAGTGACTAGACAAGGTGGATGTGGCGGGGGGTACAAGTAAGTGACTAGACAAGGTGGATGGGGGGGGGGGTACAAGTAAGTGACTAGACAAGGTGGATGGGGGGGGGGGTACAAGTAAGTGACTAGACAAAGTGGATGGCGGGGGGTACAAGTAAGTGACTAGACAAGGTGGATGTGGCGGGGGGTACAAGTAAGTGACTAGACAAGGTGGATGTGGCGGGGGGTACAAGTAAGTGACTAGACAAGGTGGATGGGGGGGGGTACAAGTAAGTGACTAGACAAGGTGGATGGGGTGGTACAAGTAGGTGACTAGACAAGGTGGATGTGGCGGGGGGTACAAGTAAGTGACTAGACAAGGTGGATGGGGGGGGTACAAGTAAGTGACTAGACAAGGTGGATGGGGGGGGTACAAGTAAGTGACTAGACAAGGTGGATGTGGCGGAGGGTACAAGTAAGTGACTAGACAAGGTGGATGGGGGGGGGGTACAAGTAAGTGACTAGACAAGGTGGATGTGGGTGGGGGTACAAGTAAGTGACTAGACAAGGTGGATGTGGCGGGGGGTACAAGTAAGTGACTAGACAAGGTGGATGGGGGGGGGTACAAGTAGGTGACTAGACAAGGTGGATGGGGGGGGTACAAGTAAGTGACTAGACAAGGTGGATGGGGGCGGGTACAAGTAAGTGACTAGACAAGGTGGATGTGGCGGAGGGTACAAGTAAGTGACTAGACAAGGTGGATGTGGCGGGGGGTACAAGTAAGTGACTAGACAAGGTGGATGGGGGGGGGTACAAGTAAGTGACTAGACAAGGTGGATGGGGGGTGGGGGTACAAGTAAGTGACTAGACAAGGTGGATGGCGGGGGGTACAAGTAAGTGACTAGACAAGGTGGATGGGGGGGGGGTACAAGTAAGTGACTAGACAAGGTGGATGTGGCGGGGGGTACAAGTAAGTGACTAGACAAGGTGGATGTGGGGGGGGGGTACAAGTAAGTGACTAGACAAGGTGGATGGGGGGGGGGTACAAGTAAGTGACTAGACAAGGTGGATGTGGCGGGGGGTACAAGTAAGTGACTAGACAAGGTGGATGTGGCGGGGGGTACAAGTAAGTGACTAGACAAGGTGGATGTGGCGGGGGGTACAAGTAAGTGACTAGACAAGGTGGATGGGGGGGGGGGGGTACAAGTAAGTGACTAGACAAGGTGGATGGGGGGGGGGTACAAGTAAGTGACTAGACAAGGTGGATGTGGCGGGGGGTACAAGTAAGTGACTAGACAAGGTGGATGTGGCGGGGGGTACAAGTAAGTGACTAGACAAGGTGGATGGGGGGGGGGGTACAAGTAAGTGACTAGACAAGGTGGATGGGGTGGTACAAGTAGGTGACTAGACAAGGTGGATGGGGGGGGGGCATAAGGTATATCATAATCTGGATAACAGGCGTAATCCGTCGTCACCATCATGTATTAATGTATTACAGATTCTCAAACTGTTATGATATCAGTTTGATGGACCAGTGCTTTATTCGGGGTGGTAAATCAACATGGTGGCCGTTTTGCTGTCATTATGACGTTATGACTCTTGATGAGTTCGACGGTGCTAGGTGCACGACTGCAAAGAGCAGATAAAGTTCGTCCGGCAAAACTAAATTACAGTATAAATGAATTACTTAATTATAAGCTAAATATTAGTCCAGGCAAATTTGACAGTAGTAATGTGTAACATAAAATGATAAATAGTGGTCTAGTAGGTAGTGCGTTGGGCCATTTTCCTGCGTTCTCTGCCAGTAGAAGAATAGATAATTGCGTGAGACTGCCGTTCAGGCCCGATATTACAAACGTATATCCTGAGATTATTTTGGCGAGAAACAACTGTTTGAATAGCTTTAGACCGGCCAACCTTCCCATGTGTTTCCGAAGAGGTAACCCGGGCTTGACGTCCTGTTGTATGAGATAGGTGCGATGTTAAGTAGTCCATCGGATAAACGACAATATAAGGTCGAATTGTGCAGTTCCCAAGATTTCGCGTATTATTGGCGCCATTGTCCACCATTTTGGATAATGGCCGCCATAGCCGTCAAAATGACTTGATACTATAGGCAATATATCTAACTTCGATCGACATGATTTTCGGATATGTGTGACAAATTTCATGCTTTTAACACAAAATTCACGATTATTCGCTTATCCGCCCGGCTAGAGTGACCATGACGTGTCTCCGCAGGGGTAACCCGGGCCTGATGCTGCACGAGGTGGTGGGGTTCTCGGTGCCAGAGTCCATGCTGGAGAAGATGCGCAGCCAGATGATGACCATGCGGACCGACCTCCCCAAGCCGGGCAAGACCGTGAGGCCGCGCGCTCCCACCCCCAGCTCGCCACAGCCGGTAAGACCCCTCACCCCTCACCCACACACTCCTAGCTCGCCACAGCCGGTAAGACCCCTCACCCACTCACCCCTAGCTCGCCACAGCCGGTAAGACCCCTCAACCACACACCCCTAGCTCGCCACAGCCGGTAAGACCCTTCACCCACACACCCCCATCTCGCCACAGCCGGTAAGACCCCTCACCCCTCAACCACACACCCCTAGCTCGCCACAGCCGGTAAGACATCTCAACCACACACCCCTAGCTCGCCACAGCCGGTAAGACCCCTCACCCACACACCCCCAGCTCGCCACAGCCGGTAAGACCCCTCACCCCTCACCCACACACCCCTAGCTCGCCACAGCCGGTAGGACCCCTCACCCCTCACCCACACACCCCTAGCTCGCAACAGCCGGTAAGACTCCGCACCCACACACCCCTAGCTCGCCACAGCCGGTAAGACCCCTCAATCACACACCCCTAGCTCGCCACAGCCGGTAAGACCCCTCACCCACACACCCCTAGCTCGCCACAGCCGATAAGACCCTTCAACCACACACCCCTAGCTCGCCACAGCCGGTAAGACCCCTCAACCACACACCCCTAGCTCGCCACAGCCGGTAAGACCCCTCACCCACACACCCCTAGCTCGCCACAGCCGGTAAGACCCCTCACCCACACACCCCTAGCTCGCCACAGCCGGTAAGACCCCTCACCCCTCACCCACACACCCCCAGCTCGCCACATCCGGTAAGACCGCTCACCACTTACCCACACACCCCCAGCTCGCCACACCCGATAAGACCCCTCACCCACAGACCCCCAGCTCGCCACAGTCGGTAAGACCCCTCACCCCCCACCCACACACCCCTAGCTCGCCACAGCCGGTAAGACCCCTCTAAGACCCCTCACCCAACACCCACACACCCCAAGCTCGCCACACCCGGTAAGACCGCTCACCCCACACCCACACACCCCCAGCTCGCCACACCCGGTAAGACCCCTCACCCACACACCCCCAGCTCGCCACAGCCGGTAAGACCCCTCACCCACACCCCCCCCCCCCAGCTCACCACACCCGGTAAGACCCCTCATCCACACACCCCCAGCTCGCCACAGCCGGTAAGACCCCTCACCCACAGACCCCCAGCTCGCCACACCCGGTAAGACCCCTCACCCACACACCCCCAGCTCGCCATAGCCGGTAAGACCCCTCACCCACACACCCCCAGCTCGCCACATCCGGTAAGACCGCTCACCCCTCACCCACACACCCCCAGCTCGCCACAGCCGGTAAGGACGTCCCTCACCCCCACCCACACCCCCCAGCTCGCCACCCCCGGTAAGATCCCTCATCCCCCGCCCCACCCCCAGTAAGGACGCCCCCACCCACACACCCCCACCCACGCTCCCCCAGCTCGCCACATCCGGTAAGACCCCTCACCCTCACCACCCCCAGCTCGACAGCCCTGTAAAGACGCCCACTCTTACACACACGCCCGGATCGCACCCCCCTGTAATGACACCCCCCCCTACCTCCACACCCTCATCCCCCCAGCTCGCCACCTCCGCTAAGGACGCCCCCCACCCACACACCCCAGCTCGCCACCTCCGGTAAGAACCCCACCCCTACACCCACAGTAAGAACCCCACCCCTACACCCACAGTAAGAACTCCCCTCTACACCCACAGTAAGAACCCCACCTCTACACCCACAGTAAGAACCTCACCCCTATACCCACAGTAAGAACCCCACCCCTACGCCCACGGTAAAAAACCCACCCCTACACCTACAGTCAGAACCCCACTCCTACACCCACAGTAAGAACCCCACCCCTACACCCACAGTAAGAACCCCACCCCTACACCCACAGTAAGAACCCCACCCCTACACCCACAGTAAGAACCCAAGCCCTACACCCACAGTAAGAACCCAACCCCTACACTCACAGTAAAAACCCCACTCCTACACCCACAGTAAGAACCCCACCCCTACACCCACAGTAAGAACCCAAACCCTACACCCACAGTAAGAACCCAACCCCTACACCCACAGAAAGAACCCCACCACTACGCCAACAATAAGAACCCCACCCCTACACCCACAGTAAGAATCCCACCCCTACACCCGCAGTAAGAACCTCACCCCTACACCCACAGTAAGAACCCCACCCCTACACCCACAGTAAGAACCCCACCATTACATCCACAGTAAGAACCCCACCCCTACACCCACAGTAAGAACCCCACCCCTACACCCACATTAAGAATCCCACCCCTACACCCACAGTAAGAACCCCACCCCTACACCCACATTACGAACCCCACCCCTACAACCACAGTAAGAATCCCACCTATACACCCACAGTAAGAACCTCACCCCTACACCCACAGTAAAAACCCCACCTCTACACCCACAGTAAGAACCCTACCCCTACACCCACAGTAAGAACCCCACCCCTACACCCACATTAAGAACCTCACCTCTACACCCACCGTAAGAACCCCACCCCTACACCCACATTAAGAACCCCACCCCTACACCCACAGTAAGAACCCCACCCCTACACCCACAGTAAGAACCCCACCCCTACACCCACAGTAAGAACCCCACCCCTACACCCACAGTAAGAACCCCACCCCTACACCCACAGTAAGAACCCCACCCCTACACCCACAGTAAGAACCCTACCCCTACACCCACAGTAAGAACCCCACCCCTACACCCACAGTAAGAACCCCACCCCTACACCCACATTAGGAACCCCACCCCTACACCCACAGTAAGAACCCCACCCCTACACCCACAGTAAGAACCCCACCCCTACACCCACAGTAAGAACCCCACCCCTACACCCACAGTAAGAACCCTACCCCTACACCCACAGTAAGAACCTCACCCCTACACCCACAGTAAGAACCCCACCCCTACACCCACATTAGGAACCCCACCCCTACACCCACAGTAAGAACCCCACCCCTACACCCACAGTAAGAACCCCACCCCTACACCCACATTAGGAACCCCACCCCTACACCCACATTAAGAACCCCACCCCTACACCCACAGTAAGAACCCCACCCCTACACCCACAGTAAGAACCCCACCCCTACACCCACAGTAAGAACCCCACCCCTACACCCACAGTAAGAACCCCACCCCTACACCCACAGTAAGAACCCCACCCCTACACCCACAGTAAGAACCCTACCCCTACACCCACAGTAAGAACCCCACCCCTACACCCACAGTAAGAACCCCACCCCTACACCCACATTAGGAACCCCACCCCTACACCCACAGTAAGAACCCCACCCCTACACCCACATTAGGAACCCCACCCTACACCCACAGTAAGAACCCCACCCCTACACCCACAGTAAGAACCCCACCCCTACACCCACATTAGGAACCCCACCCCTACACCCACAGTAAGAACCCCACCCCTACACCCACATTAGGAACCCCACCCCTACACCCACAGTAAGAACCCCACCCCTACACCCACATTAGGAACCCCACCCCTACACCCACAGTAAGAACCCCACCCCTACACCCACAGTAAGAACCCCACCCCTACACTCACATTAGGAACCCCACCCCTACACCCACAGTAAGAACCCCCCTCTACACCCGTCGGTGACCTGTCCACTGTCATAGAGCTCCCGTCGGTGTCCGTGGCTTGTTCTCTCTGGCACACAGCGGACCACGTGTCTAGCTGTTCCTTCTCCCTTTCTTGGACAGATCATCATCGTCAAGGTCGGCGTTTACAAAACTATAACCAAGTGTAATAAAAATTTCTTTTTAGGAGGATAGTTTGTTCACCTAATAACCCTACATACGCCCAAGAAAAGGGAAAAGATCGTTGTTTTGTTGTTTTAGGTTTTGTGCACATGAGGGCTAAGTTAGGCTAAGGAGGGGGACAATTGCGATTTGGATGAAACCTATAAAATAGATTACCCAGACGGGGTTCGAACCAGAGACCTATCTCACGGCCACGGAGGCTCACGGCCACGGAGGCTCACGGCCACGGAGGCTCACGGCCACGGAGGCTCACACACTGACGAAAACAATCTTATTAGGAGAGGGGATGTATTTTGTAGCAAAAAGGAAAAATGTGCATAGTGTTCTAGATTTGGGGTATTTTTACCGCTACCCCTCCCCCCTCCCCCCCTGCCACCCACAAACACCCCACTGGTGCCGGCTGTTGGCATCTCCTCATCCCCACCCCTATCTACACCCCCACTGTATATCTACCAACTTCCTCACCCCCCAACCCTCTCCCTTTCCATAACCTACCCACTACCCCCTCCCCCACCGAGATCTTCATCCTCGCCCTCATCTTAATCTCACCATTGCCATCACCCTCTCACCCCCTTATGCCCCAGTACCCCCCCCCCCCGCTCTCCCCCCACCAGGCCATTGACTCTACCAAACGCTCCCCCGACCCTCTCAACGGGCCGTCTGGGTTGTCGTATTATGACTGGCGGAGACACCGCAGATCTTTATTTATATACCCCACATCCCCCGCCCTCTATATCCCGCCTGTCATGAGGTCGTTTACAGTTGCCTGCTCCCCTCCCCTCCCCTGCCCCCCCCTCCCCCCCCCCTC